>CM033642.1:121098844-121129705 GCA_019512145.1 Engystomops pustulosus | reverse complement strand
CTGCAGATTCGTTACAATAAGCCAGTGGCTCATTGTAATGAATGTGCTGCAAAAATGCCATATATTGCAATACAGAAGTATTGCAGTATATGGTAGGAGCGATCTGACTATCTAGGGTTAATGTACCCTAGATGGTCTAAAAAATAGTGAAAAAAAAAATAAAAAAAATTAATAAAATATTAAAAGTTCAAATCACCCCCCTTTCCCTAGAACGGATATAAAACATAATAAACAGTAAAAATCACAAACATATTAGGTATCGCCGCGTCCCAAAATGCCCGATCTATCAAAATATAAAAACGGTTACAGGCGGCGGTGAACTCCGAGGCGGGAAATGGCGCCCAAATGTCCGAAATGCGACTTTTACACCTTTTTACATAACATAAAAAATTAAATAAAAAATGATCAAAATGTCGCACAGACCTCAAAATGGTAGCATTGAAAACGTCGCCTCATTTCGCAAAAAATGACCCCTCACACATCTCCGTGCGCAAAAGTATGAAAAAGTTATTAGCTTCAGAAGATGGCAAAAAATTGTTTTTCTTTTTTGTACACATTTGTTTAATTTTTGAAAATGTATTAAAACACAATAAAACCTGTATAAATTTGGTATCACCGCGATCGCACCGAACCAAAGAATAAAGTAGGCGTGTTATTTGGAGCGATGAGTGAAAGTCGTAAAAACTGAGCCCACAAGAACGTGACGCATGTGCGTTTTTTTTTTAATTTTTCCACATTTGGAATTTTTTTTCAGCTTCGCAGTACACAGCATGTTAAAATAAATAACATTACGGGAAAGTAAAATTTGTTACGCACAAAATAAGCCCTCACACAGGTCTGTACACGGAAAAATGAAAAAGTTATGGATTTTTGAAGTTGGAGAGCGAGAAATGAGCCGAAAAACCCTTCGTCCTTAAGGGGTTAAATCTAATCTAAGCTGGCAAAATAGGAGACACTTATTTCCTATACCACTATTTCCAATACTAGAGATAGCACTGTATAATGTAGGAAATGTGTTTTTGTATGTAAGTGCAGGTACACTATTATAGCAACAATCTACCCAGTAATGTTCTTTGTGGCAACATGTTGATATTAGGTCATCACATATTGAAGACCAGCTGCTTTCCAATAGTTTACCTTTACATGGCATGGATATTATATTTCTATTTTTCTATTTTTAACTCTAAATTTTCTTTTTTGTGTTTCAAGTATGTTATATAATGTTTTAGTGACATGTGAGTTATAAGTCAGAATATGTATGAATGAAACCTTAAAAGGGTTTTCCCACAAAAGAAAATTCTCAAATCTCAATCCCCTAGTGATGTTTACACAATAAATATCATTTTAACCCCTTATTTTACAATGAGTGTCTGTGAACTCCGTGCAGGGGAGCGTGGCTACAGGTATAGAGCAGAGAGATAAAAATCTCAGCTCCACACTGTCACACAGGAACCCGAAATGGCAGCCACCCGACCCTAAGTCAGACATTTCAGGGTCGTCTCTAGGGGCAACTAAAATTGTGTACACCAGTACTGATAGAGACAGGTTGGACTTATATTTGTGAAATGGTGTATTTTTGTTAATAACAGTGAATTAGAGAATGTGTTATTTTGTTATCCTGAGTACATATAAGGAATATCCCTTTAAAGAAATTATTTGATTACAGGCACCCACTGCTTTATTCTGTGACCCGTCACAGGAATCTGGAGATATGATGTTGAATAGTTTTGATGTTCTCATGGAGGCCCTATCTTTCATTTCAGTTGTACAATATGTTTTAGGTTGAACAAGAGATATCCATGTATTGCAGCTCTGAGATATTTTAATAGATGTTCCTGGCCTCACTTGGCACATAGTGTACTTCGTTGCCGCAGCATCAGCTCACACCTGATGGTTATTCAAAGTTGCCCATCTGACAGAAATAATTTAATGTCCTGCAGCCTGGCACTGAATATTTCTGTCTGCAAATCCATCAATGTCGGGAAGACATTTCTAGCAAAATAAACTGTATCAGCAGAATACAAGATGCTCCTTATAGGAATTTTCAAGGCAATTTCAGCTAGTTTTCCAGACCATTAGGATAGGGTTTTTATGCAAAGATTGTTTTGTGGTAAATGCAGGATATAACCACTGGAAGTGGCTTCAAACAACAGTGTGCATATTGGAAGCACTCACTTTTCTAGACACTAGTATGGTACACTGGAGCCATTCCTTGGTGATATATGACCATGTAGCGGTTTCCTGTTTTATACTACAAAGACTACTAGGCGCTTATAGCTAAGAGGAAATAAGAGGAGAGCTGCAACGGTTTGCAACGTTGTATGGCCATATACAGTAGACTCACCAATAGCTGGATACATATACAGGCGGTCCCCTACTTAAGAACAACCGACTTACATACGACCCCTAGTTACAAACGGACTTCTGGATGTTGGTAATTTACTGTACTTTAGCCTTGGGCTACAATAAACAGCTGTAACAGTTATCACAGGTGTCTGCAGTTAAGCTTTATTGTTATTCCTGGTTCTTATGATAACCCAAATGTTTTAAAATCCAATTGGCACGGAGACCAAAAAATATTTTGGGCGGAGTTACAATGATAAAATATACAGTTGCGACTTACATACAAATTCAACTTAAGAACAAACCTAAAGAACCTATCTTGTACATAACCCCGGGGCTGCATGTAAATAGTAATATGGAAATAATGGTTATTGTCATAAAAGCTGATAGAAATTAATTCCTAAGTGAATTATTTATCTGAAAAAAAGATTATATATAATTCTGGAAACTATAAAGGCTTTTTGCAGACTATTAAAATACAGAACTTAGAAACTGTGAGATATTTTGATCTATTTTACAGCTTGGATGAGGGGGTACCACTTATCCTTGAAAAGATGCTTTTGGTTTATGGAGGCTTTTTAAAAAGAGGCAGTACTCCTGTTAGGCCCCTTTCACACTTGCGTTTTTCATGCGCATTTTCTGCGCATGCTTTTGACGCGCAGAACTTGCATTTCACTCTGACCCTTTGTAATCAATGGGCTTTTTCACACTGTCATTTTTTTTCACGCACACACGCGCGGTTTTCTTTAACGCGCGTTTAAATCTCGACATGCTCTACTTTTGCAAGTCAAGTGCGTGAAAAATGCACCATACAAGTCTATGGAGATGCATCAAAAGCGCATTGCACTCTGAGACACTTGCAAGTGCAATGCAAGTGCAATGCGTTTTTCACGCATAAATTGCCATAGAAAAGATAGAGCTCAGTCCTGAGTCCCTGAGCCCTGAAAAACGCATTGAAATTGCATTGAAAACACACATGAAAAACTGAGACACTGAACAAACTCTGACTGAAAACTGATTGCACTCTGATGCAAAATGTCAGTTTTTCACTGACCAAACACTGATCGCACCCTGATCACAACCTGACGTGATCTGCAACGCAAGTGTGGAAGGGGCCTTAGTACTATTGGAATTGACTCAGTCCATTTATACCTGGTAGTTTGAATGGCCTGTTATTGACCTTGTCTTCCTGGTTGCTGAGATATTCTGCTGTGATTTTTTTGTCATTCTGACCTTTCACCTGTACCATGACATTTTTTTCTGCTCCATGATTTGTGCCTCATTGCCATCTTGGTTTTTGAACCAATTTGCTGTAAATATCTATTACCAACATGTGAAAAGTCGCCGGCTGTATTTATTTCTAGATAGATAAGCGCTGTGGATAACTCAAGAGGCTGAAGCACACAAGCGCCAGCGTATGATAAATAACCCTCATATCTGTAATGCCTGTGCTCTCATGATCATGAAGGACTCAGGGTCTCTACTGTATCCAGTCACAAGCTCAATAAATGTGAGACTATAGGTAATCCATGGAAAACTTTAGCTACTGAATAGAATATATATAAAAATGTAATCTAATTTATTTCTAAATGAATGATGCACTACAGCAGAATAAATCTGGCTTTTGACTGAGTAGGTCATCCATTTCTGGCTTGCTCATTTTTGCTTATTTTTAGCTGTGTTTTCCACACCCGCACTTGATTGACATGTAAGTAGTTATGCATTTGAATTACTTCCAGACATCTGAAAGTGCAATCACATCCTACACCCCTTATCTCTGCAAAGCTCAGTGGCGAGATCAGAAATCAGTCAAAGTAGACAAGGCATTTAGAAAAGCTTTAGTGTTCCTCCTGTCATCAGTATACTGGTGTCATACAAGATGAAAAAGATTGAAGAAGAACACTGCAAACTTTGTGAGATTAGATGGCAACCTGCTGAACTCATTTTTAGAATCTGACAACCCTAGACACATATAACATGCTGGTAATGATGAGCAGGATCTGGGATGTTCGCCAGTTTATATCTAAATTCCTTGTCACAAGAATGTTTTCTAAATATATAGCAGCTTATCATATCTAGAATCTAGTTAATATTCATTAACAGTAAAACTGACAACTGAAATAGAAGGATTTCACCCAAATACTTCTTTTGCAGACTACCCTAGAGATACGTTAAGACTATAATTGTACACAAGTTTGTATGGAGTAACTACATTTATAAGCAGTACTGTATTCAGTTCATAAGTAACATAAGAGCTTCACCATTATGTATATCCTAATACAGTTATATGCATAGCTATTAGACAACCAAAATAATTTCTAGGTGGAGCAGCACAGCAGTATAAGGCTCAATCAACCCAAGTGTGGGTGCGAGCCATAGCAAATCTGGCTCTCAGGTGAGCAAACGAAGAATCCAAATAAATTCAGCACTCCTGAAGTAAAAAGGGTTTTATTCAACCAAAGTGAATGTGCAAAGTTTAACCCCCCCAAAGAAACTATTTTCAGGCATGCAATAAATGCTTTTTTACTTCAGGTGTGCTGCCTTATAGTTTATTTCATAGTTTCATAGTTTATACGGTTGAAAAAAGACACTTGTCCATCAAGTTCAACCAAGGAAGGGAAGGGATTGGATGAGGAAGGGATTTAGGGGAAACAATTCTATATAATATAACCATCAATGTTATTTAGGTGTAAAAAGGCTTCCAGACCCTTCTTGAAGCTCTCCGCTGTCCCTGCTGTGACCAGCTCCTGAGGCAGGCTATTCCACAGATTGACCGTTCTCATAGTAAAAAAGCCCTGTCGTCCCCGGTGATTAAACCTTGATTTCTCCAAACGGAGACAGTGCCCCCTCTTTTGATTTGATTTAATCTGAAACAACTTACCACCATATTTTTTGTATGGACCATTCATATATTTAAATAAATTAATCATGTCCCCTCGTAGTCGTCTCTTTTCCAGACTATCTTCAATTTATTTGCATAGCAATTATACTATATTCCCTACTAGGTACTACAGACCAAAACAGGATGCCGGAATCATTTTTTACTTTCTATAGCTTCATCTAAGGTCAGTATATGCTCTAGAGACATTTTATTGTCGTCACAGCTTTCAAGTTCTTGACCCACTGGGCTTTCTCACATTACGGTCCATGATCAATCTGCTTCTAAGTATAAACAACATGTCCACTCCACTTAATGGTTTACCAAACACCTATAGTTTTTTAAACTTTTCTTGGTATGTTAAGTCAATAAGTTTTCACCTTTTATGTTATCATAATATTGATTGCTACACCTGTAAGTTTTTACTTTGTTTCAAATATTTAGAATTCTATTTAATCTTTATAGTCACTGTGCATCTTTTATCTTAGAATATTAGGTTTTAACCAGGTTTACCAGGCTCTGAAAAGTTATATTTAAAATTTATCCTGCTGTTGTTGCATCAATATACAAATTTAAGGATTGTGAGAAGTGGCCACCCATGTAAACAATTAAAAGCCACAGCTTTGTTGTTACCCAGTTTTACTGAAAACAGATGCATCTGGGGTGCAGCTGCTTAGGGTTCAGGGCAGTGACGATGTCCTCTTCTGCTTCTTACAGTAGCAGAAAAAGTAAATTTGGTGACTAAATATATTTACCAATGGAAGGCAAAAAGTAGAATGAGTTGCACTGTTATAGTTACGATAACTAGTTTTTACTCTTACCGCAGATATTGTACAACATAGAATAATTGTAATACAGTAGCTTATTTTAAAATACATTTTTCAATTTCACAGTATTGATGGCCTGTTCTTCCAGGTCAGTCTATCTTAATCTAAAGTTGTTATACCGTTTATCGTCATTAGTAAGTAGATGGCGCACTGGTAGGTGAACCCATGTCAACAGTTAATTACTGCAATGTTTGTTTGAGTGCATAGGCCCATTCCCATCTGATCAAGCAGGAATTTAACTGCCACAAGTCTGATATAGATGGTTTATCTTGGCTGCAAGCAAAACCAATATTTAATGTTAGTGATCTGTTATTTTAGAAAATAGCTTCTCTGTGCACCAAAGTCAAGGTCATGTCTGTTGATGCACCTATTTTTTTCTTTCTATGCTGCACAGCACCAAACATCCCCACTCCTTTGCACAATGACTGACAGTCCCTTGCAGACAAAAGATGTAAAAAGAAGAAAAGGCACGGCTTCAGCAGGCACAGTCCTAACCTGGTGCACTGTTAAGTCCATTTGCATAAAGACAAAAAGACTGGGAAATAAATGGGAGAGCACTTTAGTAATATTACACACACAGAAAAAAATCCTCCACCATCACCTTCAAGTTAATGAGTCACTTGCTGGAGCATGTACTAATCCATGACACTTCTCTTGAAGTTTATTCTCTCAGTTCACAGAGTACATTTAACATGGCTTTTCTTCTAACCTGGAACTAGAATTAAATACACAAGACTTTCCCTTTAATAAATACAAAAAAGATTTTTTTAGGAAAAGAATACATAAAACATACATACGTAAATGTATGAATATTACATATGGATTTTTTTCTGTATATATGAGCAATTTACACCATTGAAGATATTGACATTTTTGATGTTATTTCTGTGCTGTTTTAAAATTGTTTAGGTATTTTTGATGCTATAATGTCCTGGATGACAGCGATAGATATCATCATGGCTTTAATTCACATTTAGGCTTTATGATGCTTAATAATAATAATTGCAAATATATTATTTTATGCTGATTTTATCTTGGCATCCTAGAGCATCTACATAAATATATTGAATAGAAACAGCTGAAATGATGTACACGCTTTGCCCATAGTCCTAAGCTATTGCTGAAACTTGACTGTATCTGTAATGGTTGCCTTGTAAATTTTCATTTTATTTTTGCAGGTATCCCAAGACTATGAGGAATTCATCACATTACATGAACTGACCTCCGATATTTAGTTGAAATTATCTTCATCCACTAGAATTGACAGGTAATTTTACAATGAGTCTTCTCACAATAATTCTGACAGCTTTATATATTAATAGAGAAGGTTACATTTTTATAGGAAAGTCATCAAGTCTGACCCGATAGCCAAGTGGCATGTACAAACCTGCCGTTAACACATATTAATGTTGATGTCTTTGGTATCTATATTATACACTGTGTAGCTATTTGTTGAAAGGTAAAGTACTATGGCTCAGGGGTGAATGCATTTGTCTTTCAACACTGAAGATTTGAATTGAAAACAGACCTAGTTTAACATCCACATGAGATATAATTTCTGTGTTACACAAAAACGTAATGTAAAGGTAGGCTAAGTCATTAAACCTTTTCTCATCTGTGTACACCAGTGTCAAATTTTATATCCCTCTGTAGTTATGGGTCCAACATACTTAGTTTGAGTGGAACAGTATTATGGCTGCATGCACTAGAGCTACAGTACCTATAGGATGACTGACATCTTATAAATTTGTATTGTCAGTAGTCTGTTGTGAGTATCTATAACAGTGATGGCAAACCTTTTAGATGCCGAGTGCCCAAACCACAACCGAAACACACATATTTTTCGCAAAGTGCCGATTCGACAGTTTAAGCAGTAACTAATTACTCCCTGCTCTGTTACATGTTTAAATCGTATAAGCACCTGAGGACACTAATACAGTAGAAATATGGAGAAGAAGTTTGGATTATAATTGTAGCTTCCTTTTCAGGTTCTGGGCTGCCTGGTACTGCAGGAGGCCTTGAGTCCTGTCTGGTGAACTCTGCATTGGGGTGATGGCGCAGGTGCCCATGGAGAGGGCTCTGAGTGCCACCTCTGGCACCCGTGCCATAGGTTCGCCACCACTGATCTATAACAATAGTAATACATCTTTATTTATACAGGGCATGGGGTACATATACAAATTAAAAAAGAAATTACCTTTGATAACATGGTCATATGAAACCATTGGAGGGAGGGTTTACAATCAAGAAGTGGCACAGGAGGAAAATAGTGCTTGTACAATGGTCCAGCCATTCTTTCAGAATAAATAAGCAGGTTGTGTGCTACTAAAGGAATCTACAAAGATCATACTTTACTTCAACAACATTTTGCTCTTCATTATCCCCCACATATTTTGAGGAGCAAAAATTGTCAGATATTTGAACGTTGCAGACACCTGTAGTAGCAATCCAAAATTGTTCAGCAAAGATGCCAACTACAGACAATCTGGAGACCGTGTGGAGTTGTGACAACTAAATAAAACTTTGTTTCACAGTGTGTTTGAAGTAGTCATCCTACCAATATCTGGCAATATCTAGCCTAATACTTTGTTGGACTGTTATGTCCTGCTAAGTGTATTGTTTTAGCAATGCTATTTGGATGTGTGCTTCTTCCATATCTAGAATTCTATCTTTGTGCATACTCGATTGCAGCTTCAGTAGTTTGTTTGGAAGAACAGTAGTACCAGAGTACATCTACTGCAATATAAAAACTAAG
Organism: Engystomops pustulosus; assembly: GCA_019512145.1. Lineage (NCBI taxonomy): Eukaryota > Metazoa > Chordata > Amphibia > Anura > Leptodactylidae > Engystomops > Engystomops pustulosus. Next base: position 121,120,902 of record CM033642.1, on the reverse strand, counting down.
ATTATCACAATATATAAAACACTGTCACAGGGGTAGCTTGAATGGAATGTTTCTGTTTGTATTTCCATTAATCCTGAAGCTTCAGCACCTTAATCTCATTGTACTTAGAATAGTTGAACAGTGCAAGATGACTTGAAGAATTAACCAGTAATACAGATGTTATAATCATGATTGAAACTGTGTCCTCTTCCTATTTTTCACAGTTTTTTGTTAGTGTGTAAATTCACTTTTCAAAATAATTTATTTTAAGCCACAGCGTACCGGATTAAGAAGCTTAGACTATACATAAGCTGGTTGACCAGGCATGGCTTCTTAAAAATAGACAAACGAGAAGCTATGTTAGGTAAATGAAGATGGAACGTGAAGTGATGCTTTCAATATATAAGGGTTGATTGTATTCACTTAACCTAAAATTGTATTCACTTAACCTAATTGTCTGCAAGTTTTTTGTATTCCTTAGGGTTTACAAATACATTTACACAAGATTGAAAATTAAAGAATATCTACATTATTTATTTTTAGAATCTACAGTATATGAAAGAAGGTTGTTTTTGATCAATCAAAAACAAGTTTTCATCTTGAATTCTCTTGCCTAATGGGGGGCAGTTATCATAGCTGGTGCTCCGTGCACAGGGCATATGATTATGGCTCCACCCACCCACTCGATGGCAGGTACATCGAGAGGCTTAGATGGTACACATGTATACAGGACACACAAGGTAAACATGTTCATACTTCATACAGCACTCACAAGGTACAGATGTACACAGCATACAGCACACACAAGCATATCTACATACAGCATATCTACATACAGCACTTACAAAGTACATATGCACATACAGTATACATCATACAGAAGATACACATGTATACGGCATACAGCACACACAAGGTACACATGTACATACCGCATACACAAAGTATACATGTACAAAGCATACAGCACACACAAGGTAGACATGTACATACAGCATTCACAAGGTGCACATGTACACATAATACAGAATACACTGGATACACATGTATACAGAACACACAAGGTACACATATACATACAGCACACACAAGGTGCACTTATACACAGCATACACAAGTTACACATGTACACATTATACAGAATACACTGGGTACACATGTATACAGCACACACAAGGTACACATATACATACAGCACACACAAGGTGCACTTGTACACAGCATACACAAGTTACACATGTACATACAGCGCATGCGGTACAATGTACATACAGCACACACCACATACACATATACATAGAGCATACACAAGGTGCACATGTAAACAGCATACAGCACACAGAAGGTAAACATGTACATACAGCATCTACAAGGTACACATGTATACAGCACACAGAATGTACATATTTACATACAGCACACATAAGATACACATGTACGTTCAACATACAGAACTCACAAGGTATGTGCACATACAGCACATTACACAATATGCATACTTTAGATATATATATTTCTACTGGACACTCATATGCTATCCAGGACAGCAGGCAGCATAAGGGAACTGTATCAGTCAAAAATGGCAGAGCAGATCTTCCTGCACACCCCTCCTCCTCTGTCCAGTTGATTAGCGACTTCCTCGTTCAGGCGCATTTGGAGGGGCAGGAGAGAGAACAGCAGCTGCTGGAGTGTCTGTGTGTTCTTCAGATGTTCCATGGGAGTGAGGCAGACTAGTGGCAGAACTGCTGCCTTAGAAACAATCTGGGCTTGAAATAGACAGGGGGCCCAAGGTGCATGGACTGAACCAGGAGGAATGAGGTATGCATAGGGTTATGCAGCCCATGCCTCTCTGCCCCTATGCTTGCTATGCCGGTAGTTCTGCCTCTGCATTCCGGGGTGCAGGTAAAGCTGAACCTATGTCAGAAGCACTGTGGAAGAAGAAGTGTCTGTCAGCGATGCAGTTGCTGTGCTAGAAGTTGGGACAGAGGCAAGTGACAGACATTGGGCAAGATTGGGCGCTGCTTAACCATGCTCCTCTAAATTAAATCGGGCAGTGCTGCTTTGTAATTGGCTGGTGGTGCCAGTTCACACTGTATCTGATTTTCCGGTTTTGCCTACAAGTTTGCTTTGCATCCCCACCCCCAGACCATGTATACCTTTATCGCTTACCTCTGTCTACTCCTTGTCCGGGCCCTGCCAAAAAGTCATGCACAGGGAATAAGAATACTACAAGTATACTGCACGATTAGACTAGCTGGTTCATAAACTTGAAGAGGAAAGATATCCAGAAACTATAGCAAAAATATCTGCCAGTTCAGACCTGGTCTACAGGTCCAAACTGGCGCAGTTTGTGCCTTTGCTCACTAAGAGGCCAGAGCGTCTAAGTGGATATTGGCACTGGACCACCTGTGGACAGAATTCTAAGACATAATTCTTTTTCCTCTTTATTGTCAACTTTTTTTGGAGCATGTGCACTTTTGTTACTATTTTGCGCCTTTCAAAATTTGCCGTGGTCTAAAATGTAAAAATTTCAATAGTAAGGATAGTTAATCCTACACCCACATATTACAACATTTGTTGTATTGGCAATGAATACATTTCATCTAGATTTCTAGTAAATATTCTAAATACTCTTAAAGGACATCCACCACCAGAATCAAGGATTGTAAACCAAGCACACTGATGTGTGTGCTCCCACTGGCAGGATCTGCTCTTTTTTATGCTTCTTATGCCCTTGTTTTTAAGACAAAAAGGCTTTAAAATTATGCAAATGAGCCAGAGGGGCTCCAGGCTTCATTAACAGCAATGGAGCCCAGAGCCCCTTAGGCTCATTTGCCTAATTTAAAACATTTTTGTTTGTAAAAAAACAGGGCAGAAGAAGCTGAAAGGGGAGCGGATCCTGCCAGAGGGGTCACACACCAGTATGTTAGTGTACTTTGTTTACCGTCCCTAAGCTACATTTTTCAGCTCAAAAAATGTGCTAGAAAAACCTAACTCGGCTTATCCTCGAGTCTATGAAAAACTTAACACTGTTCTCACCTTTCCCACGCCCCTCGGAGGGGAGGTCCTCTTCTTGCTTCCAGTGCTCCAAGTTCAGCCTCGAGTCCCTACGCGATGTCAGCACCCACATTATGAAGTCAGCTGCTTGCTGCTGTGTGTGGCGGTAGTGTGTGGACTCGAAGACAGAGCCAGAGCACTAGAAGAAAGAAGTGGACCTGCAGGGGGCGTCGGAAAAGTGAGTACAAAGTTAATTTTTTTATTTATAGACTTGGCATACTTGGGACAGGGGCTGCTGGTTGGCTATATACTGGGGGAAGGGGGCTGGTTCGCTATATACTAGGGGGCATGTGATTGCTGCTATGTACTAGGGTGCATGGGCTAGCAGGCTACATACTAAGGGTGCTAAGGGCATTGGCTGGCTGTATATTAGGGGGCATGGGCTTGCTGGCTATATACTGGGGGGTATGGGCTGGCTAGCTATATACTAGGAAGCATAGGCTGGCTGCTATTTACTGTGGGGCATGGGCTGGGAGGCTATATCCTAAGGGCATTGGCTGGCTGGCTATATACTAGGGGGCATGGGCCGATTAGCTATATACTAACATGCATGGGCTTGCTGCTATATACTGGGGGGCATGGGCTGGTAGGCTATAATACCAAGGGGTATTGGCTGTCAGGCTACATACTAGGGGGCATGGGCTTGCTGGCTATATACTAGAGGGCATGGGCTGGCTACCTATACACTGGGAGGTATGGGCTGGCTAGGTATATACTAGAGGGCATGGGCTGGCTAGCTACATACTAGGGGGAAAGGGCCTGGCTAGCTATATACTGGGGGAAGGGGACTAGCTAGCTGTATACTGACTGGAGGCTGTGACCGTGAATTTTCAACCCTAGGCTTATACTCCTGTTAATTGGTTTTCTCAGGTTTTTTTGTGTTAAAATTAGGTACCTTGGCTTATACTTGAGTATATACGGTATCATCAACGTTCATGTATATATCATGGAAACTGTGTGCCACCTCATCCAGCTCAGAAGTACACAGTGTATTAATATTACAAGCTGGCTTGTCTTCTATGTGGAAAGTTCTCCTTTGGCAGTGTCTAGTGATTCTTTTCAAATGAGCTGAGTAATCTGTGGCTGTTGAGAGATATTGCAGTTAAAAAGATTGCTGCTAAGCTCCCTTGGGATCAAAACGTTAACGGTTCTAGTGAATTTTATAGTTGCTCTGTATGTAACATAGTATTATATTGTTGAATCTTTTAAAAAACTGTTGAACTTTCTACTTTTGCATACAATTATACAGCAAAGGGTAATCTTTTCAGACATTGGGGTTGATGTAAAAATGTCTTGGTCAGCATTGTGAATCATTTTAGTACTTTAAAAGCTCTTTTTCACATTACCTGGCTCCCTGCCAGAAGCATGTCACGTTTGTGTGCAGCCGGACTAAGGCTACATTCACATTAACGCGTGCCTGCTGTACCGTAGCACGGCGGGTACACGTTAGCGCTGGGGAGAGGAGGCGCCGGTGACGTATTCCGGGGAAAGATAGGACATTAATTTTGATTAATAAAAGGAAACTACTCGTTTAAGGGAGATTTAGTATTAGTCCTATGTAGCTTCTTGGTGTATAATTGTTGCAATTTTTTTTTAGCAAGAGAAAAACAGAACTCTCGCAATCTCGCAAGAAGTCACGCAATGGCGAAAAAATACACCACAGAGTGTGCAACACTCAACTAAGAATTTTCGAAAGAACACAAATTTAATTGCAAAACTACACCACATAGGAGGTGGTGTATGTGGGTTCATTGCTACTACAGGGGGAGATTTATCTCAAACTTGCACAATTTTGAAGTTTTTGCTCAATTTTGAAGTTTTTGCTCAATTTTATGTTTGAGGTATCTGAGAGTTTCCTGTGCAAAAACATCGCAAAAAAGCTGAAATTGAGCAGATGTTACACATTTGTGTGGCTGGTGCAGTCTATTCACATAGAGCACACACAGCATAAAGTACTCACATAGGAAGGCATTTAACACTGCACATACACCGGACTATAAATCCGACTGTTGGAAACCTGCCAGTCTAACACCTAGACAACTGTTTAAAATCCTGCCTAATGATAAATCTCCCCATATATATGTATGTAGATGAGCCTTGTTAGGATGGAGGACATCGATTTAATCAATGAAATATAAACCAATCTCTAAGATGAAAAGGAATTCTCTAGATACTTAATTCTTTGACTTTCTGCACGTTATTAGTAGTAAGAAATGACACACTTGATTAAGCTGTAAGCAATCGCTGTCGTCCTAGGGTAGAGCTCTCTTTTGGTTGCTCTCTCTTATATTCTTCAAAAATGAACATATTGTATATACAGCTGTTTCTCTCTCTCCCTACGGGCAGTTTCCTCTGGATCTCGCTCCTTACAGCCACATAGACAATGGTGAGTGATTTCCCTATAATAAGAAATGAAATCACTCTAATTAAGTAATCAGCTGCTTGGAAGGAAATGGCACATAATCCAAACCCTAGCGTCAGCTGTGGAGGACTGAGGCACACAGACTTGTGCATACAGTGCTGTGTCTATAAACATTGATCCACCTAAAAGATGCATAGAAACACATTTTTTTTTCTATTATTAGTTATATAATAATATAATAAGCATCTCTTTTTCAAATAGATCAGTCCATCTAAATATTTTTGGTAAATAAAAGTAAAAAAAAAAAACCCTGCAAAGTCATATTCCTGTATGTCTGTTTCCATAAAGGACATCTACCATCAGATTCCCTGATTGTAAATTCTACTAACTTCCCTGTCCTGTCTCCATTTGCCTGTCTTTTTCAGTACAGGCGGTCCCCTACTTAAGGACACCCGACTTACAGACAGCCCATAGTTACAGACAGACCCCTCTGACCTCTGGTGAAGCTTTCTGAATGCTTTACTATAGTCCCAGACTGCAATGATCAGCTGTAAGGTGTCTGTAATGAGGTTTTATTGATAATCCTAGGTCCCATTGCAGCAAAAAATGTTTAAACTCCAATTGTCACTGGGGCCAAAATTTTTTTGGTCTGGATCTACAATGACTTACATACAATGACTTACATACAAATTCAACTTAAGAACAAACCTCCGGACCCTATTTTGTACGTAACCCAGGGACTGCCTGTATAGTCTGCAAGGACCGCATTTAGAAGAAAAAAAGAGGCAAGGATGCAAGCCGAGAGCAGTGTATACATTAAAAATGGATGAAGCACCTTGGAGGTGCTCTGCAGAGCACTTCTGGCTTATTTGAATTTTAAAAAACATTTTTCTTCTAAATGCAGCCATGACTATCTATACTGAAATCACATGACTGCAGAGGAAGACAGGACGGGGAGGCGAGTTGTAATCCTTTACCATTAGATTGCCCTTTGGGAAACTATTCCTCCCATGAATAACAACAAAGCTCCAGGGCCGGTGGCCTACCTAAAAAATGTATCTGTATTAGACAGTATAAATAGACAGACAAAGCCAGACTTATGATACGCATGCCCTATTAGGGGACAAGTATCTTTGCTTTTTTTTGCTTGTTTGAAACTTTTTGTGTGTTTGCAACTTTTCACTGTGATCTTTTCTGTCAGTTCTCAAGTACACCTTTGTCTGCACCTTGTGCATTGTGCCTTACGTATCTTTATTTTCCAAGTGTTCTGTGCGGCTTTTCACTCATGTATCACTTTTTTTGCTTACTTTTGTGACTTTTTAGGGGCAAATCTGCAGCTGGTCCTGGAAGGGATTTTTTTCCCATGGACCCTGTTTTAACATTTAAATTGGAATTATTTGACATGCTTTAAAGGGGCTGGCCACTTTACCTCATGTTTTTTGAATTATGTGTGTAAGTGTGGGGGGCAGGATATTAGGTAATCAGTCATTTACCTCATCAGCCAGACATTCCTGTCCGTGAAATGGCTGCAGATGGAGGGTCATGTGATCTCTAACTGGTGATTGTTCATGGACACTTAGAGATCACATGACCCTCCATCCGAGGCCATTTTATGGTCAGGAATCTCTGGCTGATGAGGTAAAAGACAGGAGGTTTCATTTTACATATGAAGAAATCAAAGACATTAGAATAGATATATTTTGGTAAGTTACTTAATATCCTAAAAAAAATTACTTATTATCCAGACCCCCACACTTAACACACACATTACAAAGTATGAGGCAAGGAGGCCAACCCCTGTATTCACACGTGGTATTTACATTTAATTTTATATTTTACTATGCGTTTGGCTAGTTAGAAAGTGTTTTTTCTACAATGCTGGAAATGTTAACAAAGCTGTTTAAACTTCCAACAATGAAGAGAAACGTTTTGAAAACAACCAGACACATGGTAACATGTAAATCGCATGTGTTTCTGCAATGCTTTGCAAAACGCATCCTAAACGCCATATGTGACTGCACCCTCATATGTCGTCATCCCTGGGGTGTGGCTAGAGTGCTTAAAAATGCAGACTTTGGCCTCAAATCCAAAATGTACAGAAACTTGTGGCCTGTGTCCATGTGGATTAGACAAACAGCCAAAAGTTGTGCCTGCCAGAACAGGAAAAACCAAACATGTATTAAAAAAAAAACATGATCATGATTATCCCCCCCCCCCCAAAAAAAAAAAAAACTAAGATACATGTTCCCCATTGACTCCTAGTACAGAAAATTTATACTATTTTGTGGCTTTCCACTATGAGTGAAAAGAACTCATTCATTTTTTAGAGATAAAATGAGACAGTCAATGAGGTTGCAGTGGTAAAATATGTCAACCTAATGGCAAGTAGATGTACTTCAGTGTACACTGTTATTTTCAGACATGAACATGTAGCCCTGTGTATTGTACAGACGTAATGGCCTTTGTCTTGCGGTAAGACAATAAGGAGCACATTTTGTAGTGAGTGGATTTTTTATGTGTTGACAGAATGAATCAGCAGGCATTTTCTTGGCTGAACAAGTAATTTGACATAAGATATGGTTCTATTGTTCTCAACAGAGACAATTTAAGGGGATTGATTTTAAAACCAGGTATTAGATGAACAAGAGACAATTATTGTTTCCAGATATTAATGAATTTTTAACTCATGTTGACCCAATTCACATTCCATTGACATCAGCTTACTCTTTTAATGCTATCAATAGGAATGTAATTAATTGATTATACATTTCCTAAAACATCAGAACTGAGGGTCCGGAAGTAATTTTTTATATGCTATGATGTGCAAGGTTCTGATGGGAGTGGATAATTTAAAAGCCAGAGCTAAAAGGATGTACATAACACATATCCATAGGTCTGCTTTTTAGAATGTCCTCAGTGCTGCAGATTCACAGAAAATTCCTCTGCTGCATCAGGCAGAGGGGAAGTGCTGAGGGAGAAGGGGGAGGAGGAAGCTGTGTAACAGCTTGTGAAGTTGCAGCACAGAGGGACTCATTAGCATAATATAAAAAGTTGATTTTAGAAAGAAGGAGGCCATGGATATTCACAGATAATTCCTCTGCTGCAGTGAGATATACATTAGGCAGAGGGAAAGTGCTAAGGGAGCAGGGGGACGGGGAAACTGTGTAACAGCTTGTGAAGTTGCAGCACAGAGGGCTCATTAGCATAATATAAAAAGTTGATTTTAGAAGGAAGGAGGCCATGGATGGCAAATATAAGAATATCACCGTACTACAGCCATACTGCCTGGTTCTATGGGTAAGTGTCCTTGGTTTATCCTGCTTGATTTAGATGTTAGATTTACTGGTATCTGTGCAAATGATTTCTGATGTGTGGACAATGAAAGGAGCAGAACAACTAAAATGATTGAAGTGTCTCATCCATCAAATATCATTTCTTTTTTTCTTTGTGCTATTTTTTTTCTTTAATGAAGACTTTGCCAATGTTAAAGGGGTTTTCCCATGAAAGAAAATTCTCAAATCTCAATCCCCTGGTGATGTTTGCACAATAAAGATCATTTTTAACCCCTTACTTTACAATTTTACTCAGTTTTATTGCTGTTTTAGCTCCTATCTCTCCCAAGGCTGCTCAGTGTGAAATTCCAGGGTGTGGGCAGGGACTCTCTAAGCAAGGGCAGGGACTCTCTAAGCAGACACATTATAATCCTTCTGTGAGCTGACAGTGTGGATATATTATTAGGGTACTGGTGTATATACACTTTCATCTGAGATGCCTATTACACAGATGCATGACAGACAGAGACTTATCGCTTCACATAGATATGTGCCTGCCTCCCCCTTCCCTCAGATAATTTATCTGCTTGTAGGTTGCAGGTTCTGTCTGCTCACAATGGGGCAGATTTACTTACCCGGGCCATTCGCGATCCAGCAGCGCGTTATCTGAACAGGATTCGGGTCCGGACGGGATTTATGAAGGTAGTTCCTCCGCCGTCCACCAGGTGGCACTGCTGCGCTGAAAAGCATCGGAACGCCCCGGAATACATCTAGCTGGACCAGGTGAAGGTAAGCTCTTCCCAAGCGACACATTTTCGGTTATTAAATGCGGCGGTTTTTCCGAATACGTCGGGTTTTCATTCGGCCACGCCCCCCGATTTCCGTCGCGTGCATGCCAGCGCCGATGCGCCACAATACGATCGCGTGCACCAAAATCCCGGGGCAATTCAGGTACAATCGGCGCAAATCGGAAATATTCGGGTAACACATCGGGAAACCGTGAATCGGGCCCTTAGTAAATGACCTGTGTTTGTTTGCAGGAAATGTTTGCAGGAAATGAGCCAGTGTCAGTGAGCTCCAGACTGCAGGGGGGCGGGGCTACAGGCACAGAGCAGAGAGACAGAAACCTCAGCATCACAGCCTCACACTGTGGAATCCAAGTCATGGGGCAACTGAAATTGTGAACACCAGGACTGATAGACAGGTTGGACTTACAGTATATCTGTGAAATGCTGTATTTTTGTTAATAACAGTGAATTAGAGAATGTGTTATTTTATTATCCTGAGTACATATAAGTAACTTCTCTTCATGGGAATACCCCTTTAACATAGCCTAAAAAATTAATAAAGCCACGGCTTAAACACCAGAAGCCTGTCTGTACAGCTTGTGATTCTGCACTTCAGATTCAGATCTCTCCATTTGACATTTCGCCTCCCTTTATGGTGTTGTACTGCGAGGCAGGACACAAAATCACATTTATTTTATAGATAGATGAAGGTGTCTGTTCCTAAGCAACTGTAAATCTAAAAGTAATTTCATTAAATAGAAAACTCCCATACATGTACCAGCAAAATATACAAAGAAAGGAATAAATATCCTTCAAAGAATATCCTTCACCTGTATGCTTTCCTTGGTTACCATAGTGTATTCATTAACATATCAGGCGATGTTAACCCTTCAGAAACCTAAGCATAAAGACATAGGAAAACACTCGCTTACAGTATCTCTAGCATCAGACTTGTAGCAAGATTTTTAGATGCCTTAATTTATGCTTAGGTAATCTAAAACACGAAGGAAATTTGAGAAGGGATTTGGTAAGTACACTTAATAATTACTGTGAAGGTCTATTAACATCACGACTGGCTTGTTTTATGGCTCCACATATATTACTGCTTCCTATCGCATATTGATTTATGAGGGAAAGCTCTCACACGGAACTGTGATATGATATTACATTCCTACCCCATGAGAATTTTGTCATTAGCCACTATGCCTTATAATCTCTATACAACTCACAACCTCTTTGTTCTTGATAGAGTATACATTCTTTTATTAGCGTTAGCTGCTAATAGTTACTTCTTGTAATTTGCACTAAAACTTTTGCTGGAGCAGCAGATACTGCAGCAACATTGAGAGACATCATCGGAGACTCGAGACCCTTGTCCATTAGTGACCGGTCGTTTGAGTAAATTTTTTACTTATCTACTTATTAGAGACAGATAATATAAGTCTTACTTGTTTCTAAATCATTTTTAGCTTCTAACTGCATATTTTCTTCTTTCTATTTTCTCTCCATGGTTGTGGAGGTTGCCATCTTACCTGAGTTTTAGTAACAGTCATGTGGTCTTATGTCTGTGTTTGGTGCAGTTGTGGTACAAATGCTGTTTTGTGACTTTCCATTGCACCAAATGAACATAGGATAGTGCAAAGTAACTATGACATAGAGGAGTGTCAGGATCAGTGGTAGTGGATCCTCTGTACCACCTCGGATGATGACACAAGCCAACGCCTTGGACCGGAGTCTAAGTGGTACCGATTTTCACCAGAGCTCACAAAGCGGGTTGGACTTGCTGCGGCATGGTCGGGGACAGGCAGAAGGTCAGGACGGACAGCACAGGATCAGAGTCTGGGACATAGCAATAGGTCAGGGCAGCCAGCAGAGGAGCTTAGTCAGGAACGGAACCGGGGTCACAACAGTAAATCTCAATAACAGTGCAAGGCATCAGACACAACTTTATCTAAGGTACGAGGCACGAAGATCCGGCAGGGTGTGATGGAAGAGGCAGGTTTAAATAGCCTTCTGGAAAAATGGCCAGCGCCAATTAATGCTAATTAATTAATTGGCGCTGGCCCTTTAAATTTCCTGAAGCCGGCGCAGCCAGCAAATTTTAATGAATGAGGAGGGAAATCGATGGTAGGATCGATCAGACAACCTAGGGTTAAAGTACCCTATGGAGTCTGAATAATAGTAAAAATAATAATAATAATAATAAAAAAACCTAAAAATTCAAATCACCCCCTTTTCCTAGAATTGATATAAATATAAATAAACAGTAAAAATCATGAACACATTAGGTATTGCCACGTCCAAAAATGGCCAATCTATCAAAATATAATAACGTTTTTTCACTACGTTTAACCCCGTAACGGAAAATAGCGGCCAAAGTTTTTTGCCATTTTAAAAAATATTAAAATTCTATAAAAAGTGATCGAAAGGTCGTATAGTCCTAAAAATGGTAGCATTGAAAACATCATCAAAAGTCACAAAAAAATTACACCACTCACAGCTCTGTACACCGAAGTATGAAAAAGTTATTAGCGCCAGAAGATGGCAAAAGAAGAGGTTTTCATTTTTGTAAATGTATGAAAACATTATAAAACCTATACAAATTTGGTATCCCCATGATCGCACCCACACAAAGAATAGAGTAGACATGTCATTTGGGGCGCACAGTGAAAGCCGTAAAATCCTAGCCCACAAGAAACCGGTGCAAATGTGTTTTTTACCAAAAACATGGACATGGAAAATTAAATACCATCACTATGAAGTGCAATTTGTTAAGCAGAAAACAAGCCATCACAGACCTTTTTAGGTGGAAAAATATAATTACAGATTTGGGGAGGTGGGGAGTGAAAAAAGGAAGGGAAAAAACTAAAAAGGCCCAGGTCATTAATGGGTTAACTCTCAGCATGATCTACTATCGCAAGTCACACGCGTGAAAAATGCTCCATACAAGTCTATGGAGACGCATCGCACTCTGATACATATACAAGTCCAATGCAAGTGCAATGCGTTTTTCACGCATCAATTGCCATAGAAAAGATAGAGCTCAGTCCTGAGTCCTTTTCATGCACGTTATCTGCTCGTGAAAAACGCATTGAAAATGCGTGTGAAAATCTGAGACACTGAACAAACTGACTGAAAACTGATTGAACTCTGATGCAAAATGTCAGTTTTTCAATGACCAAACCCTGATCACACCCTGATCAGACTCTGGCGTGATCTTCAACGCAAGTGTGGAGGCCTTATTTATTATCTGTTACTTTAGAATGATGTAAATTAGGCGGATGACTCCACAGAGATGTAAAATTCACTATGACTAGAGTGAAGTCTTAAAGGAAAACCAATATAATCATTAGACATAAGCAGCTCGTCATACTGGCTGCATGATCCCATTTTACATAATGCTGTTATCTAGATCGAGATGTTCAAAGCAATTAGAAAAGTACTGAGACTGGTTGTTCCAAATTTTGTATCTGGCATCGAAGTCTGTATTTCCATGTTTTATTCATTGTTTTTGACAAGTAGAATCGCAGCTTTTTAGCGAAGCCTTCCTAAAAATAGAGTTAAATATTCTGCTTTCAACAGCACCACTGAAATTGCCAATAAAAACACTTGCAGCATAATACAGTAAAGCTATTCCATAGTTTTCATGTGCCAATAATATAATTTAAAGCATTTATATTTGGAATCTAGGATGATGTTCTCTGGAATTCGTGATGCCTTAGGAGAGCGTTTGGAAAAAAAATGACTGTTGTTGTTTTTAGAATATTTTAGTGCTCAGTAAGATTGATGGCCAGTGTGTGCCAGCTTAATTTATCTGCCACATTGTAGTTTAGCCAGAAATATAAGTCACACACCTCTATAGCTGCTTTTCTGACGGAGCATGCAGTGACCCAGCTTGTAAAGTAGGGCAAGTAAATTAGGTTAGAGCAGCAAGTGTACACATATACAGTATAAAGGGAACCTGTCGGTCCCTGGGTTAGATATAAACTAAACATATGGCCTTGTAAGTAAAATGCCCTGCATCATGAACATATCTTTCTTGAAAAAATAGGAGGTTCTGGGGAGTGAACTGGGCAAGAAAAGGAAATCCGGACCTAGCCTTGTCTGTAGAAATTTGTGTTGCATCTGGTATAGTGCAGCGTGCGTTACAATTGTGTCGCAAGCATCAGTAATGTGTCTCAGACACTTCTTAAGAACATCTATCGTTAGATCAAGGATTGTAAAAGAAACATACAGACATACTGGTGTGTGCCCCTTCTGGCAGGATCTGCTGCTCTTTTAGCTTCTTATGCCCTTGTTTTTAAGAAAAAACGGCTTAAAAAAAAAAAAAAAAAAACACGACATAAGAAACTAAAAGAAGAGCAGATCCTGCCGGAGGGGGCGCACACCAGTATGTCTGAATGTTTGTTTTACAATCCTTGATCTGGTGACAGATGTCCTTTAAACATGCAAACAGTTTGACAGTTTGCACTGAAAAGAACGTGCAAAGTCAGACAGAAAACTGGCGCATGGCCTTAGCAAATGTGGGTCAATGTTTTCCTCCATAGAAGACAGTGGCAAGACATGTTGAGGATAGTCCTTCCTCCCTGGTCTTCCCACCTCCTCCCGGCCCTGTGCTTGCCCAGACATGTTCTTGAATCCTTATACTATTGCGCTTAGATGGTTTTCTTACAACCTGTTACAATCTGTTTCTTACAACATGTTAACTCAATGGCCCAGATTTATATAACTGACTGCTTGCACATGTACTTGTGAAGCGTTTGCGCCAGTATTATGTGACAACACAAAACTGTGCACGTAAAGGGACATTCTGATGCTGATTCGCACTGGCCACCACATTTGTGTAGCGCATGGTGCATGCAGGGTCCGTGTGCTGGTCTTCAAAAATCTGGAGCGTTCTGCCTTTGGCTGAGGCAAACTGCACAGTGCAGTTTTCCTCACTACTGATAAATCTGGGCCAAGGTGTTATTGTCACTGCATTTAAATTGCATTTCAAAATACAAAGAAAATGCACGTGTGAACACAGCCTTAGACTCTGTGTGAATGAAGTCTAGATCATTAAATGAGCTGTCTGGTTTTGTCAGAAGGACAATCCCTTCAAGGGAGTGACTCCAAAGCTATGGTATTAGTTAAAGGGATAATAATCTTTATTTATATAGCGCCATCATATTCTGCAGCACTTTACAAATCATGGGGTACATATACAATATTTAACATGTGCTTCATTGAAGCTGTATATACCAGGATTATATTATTGAATATAGACTGCTCTTCTGAGTTGCTCCTAAGCTTCCATATACTAGTTTATGTTTCTGTTCTAGATCTAGGTCTTGTTTCCATTATCTCTGCATTCCTGGGGGAAAAAGATGAATGATTATTCCACTATTCTTCTTTCACGTGTAACTCGTGCTAGCATGTATTGAATCTCTAGAGCTTTCAGGACCTCCACTGAAGCTGTAGAATTCATTTAATGTATAATTGAAGGGTACCCTAGATCTGAACAGGAAGTTTCACGAGGCAGATATTACTGATTCCCTTTACTAAATAATCTACCGTGTTTCACAGGAGAAAAAAGATGTCCATCACTTTTAACCAAGGCCTGGACAATGATGTGAATAAACTGAAGGGTTGGGGTACATTAAATATTTCTTTCCTGAGATGACTGAATATATATTAAATTCCATACACAAGGATGTTGAGACAATTGTTTGTTTTTTTTTTAACAATAAGTAGTATCATAAGGGTTTCCATAATAACACATTGGTAATCACCCCACAACGCTTACTGAAAATCTGCTTTTATATTCCTTTTCTTGATGCATTTGCTTCTTTTGTGACTTCTGTAGTATATCTTGGTGTGCATAATACATAAGAGCAACTAGGTATGCTCTAGAGTATAGCACATAATATATTATACCTATCAACTACTCTTTTTAGTAACCCCAGCATATTGTCATCTGAAGTGCAGAGCTATTTGTTATCTCACTTTGTGACAGATGCACCTCAGCAGAATTAGTAAAATGATTCATTTTGCTCTGTGTACCAAGCAGAGAACAGTGACAAGAAGATTTTTCATGGTGTGTAGAGAAAAAACATACAGAGAGGACCATAGTGAGCACATATTTTGAATGTAAAAACATAATAATAATTGCTAGAGACATTGTCATTATATGGCTGATCTGAAAAAGGCAACATGGTAATCCCTGAATCTGTTGGGACAAAACAATAAGTTTCATCAGTCAACATTATATATATATATATAGTGCTTGCATACAAATATTATTTATCTTTTAAAAGAGTTGTCCACTTTCAGCAAATAAATGTTGTTTGTATATGGAAAAGCAATACCCTTTTCCAATATACTTTCTTTATAGATTACTTGCAATGTTCTAGTTCTTTGTTTGCTTTCATTCTATAGAAAGCTTCTCTGTTTTCTTCCTGTGGATAGAAATCTGACCATGGTCACACAGGTGCACAGCTCGTTATATCACACACCTCTGATTACTCTGTGTGATACTAATGAGCCTTGCACCTGTGTAACCATAGTCAGATTTCAATAAAGCTTTCTATAAAAAGATCACTAGCAGGGATCTGCCAAACCATAAATTGGTATGGAATGTAATTTGGAAAAGCGTATAATGTTTCATGGTACCCTCTTTAGAAATCTGACAGCAAAACACACGTCAGGGTGTGGTTATTTTCATTGGATTACTATTTAAGTATCTGTATTGCTAAGAAAATCTACCATCAACCTGATGCCATTAACCATGGCCTTCTTCCTTCTAAAATCAACTTTTAAATGTATGCTAATGAGCCTTAGTGTTACCAGAGCCCCCCAGTGTTACAGATTCACAGGCTTTTACAATTAACAGAACATGTCTCACCCAACCCCCTGCTCTCTCCCTCCTGCCTATGCCTGTGTAATCTAGCAGCAGCAGGAAGTGCAGAGTGAGGGAAGACATGCTCTACTCATTGCAACAACCAGTGAAAAGACATCACTGCTTCGTTTTAGGCCCTGGTGACTTTTATTATTTTAATATAGCACAATAAAGATTGATTTTTTTTTTTTTTTTTACAAATATAGTTACTTTATTGTGTTGATTTTGGTCCAATATATACTAATCTAGGTATTCCTGTAACATCTGTAAGGTATTAAAACTTTTGTCTAACTCTGCACTAAGCTAAAGTAAGCAGTTATCTACTTTACTCATATTAGTTATCTGCAGCCATTAGCCTGATAGCGTAAGTTTTACCTTGTTGCCTTTGTTTTGTTGGTTGCCACGGGAATCCATATCTAGACGGTAGAAAGGAGTAGAGCAGGGGTAAGCAACCTTTTTGGCTGAGAGAGCCATGATTGCCACATATTTTAAAATGTTATTCCGTAAGAGCCGTACAATATGCACATGCCCCCCCAGTAGATAGGGTGTCACAGGTGCCCCTGCGATCTACATCTCTGATCGCAGGCACAGCTGTGCCCCTCTCAGTGGCAGCCCCCTTTCCCAGTTGACTCACCTCTCCACATTCCTGCTCCTACCCCGGCTGGCCAGTGCCCAAGCGCTGGCACTCGCAGATTTAAAGGGCCAGCGCGCCGCTGATTGGCGCTACCCATTTACTTCCCGGGTTCCTATAAAGACGAGCGGCTCCCAGCATTCCCCGCTGGATCTTAGTGCATCATGCCTATGAGGAAGCTTTCCACACTGTTTTCTTCCCAAGTGTTGACCTCCCGTTGTGACCCGGTCCCTGATTCTGCTCCTTCGCTGCCAGCCCTAACCTCTTGCTCCGTCCCCAACCTTGCATCATTGCCGCCTGCCTTGACCATCTGCCTGTTCCTGACCACGAGGCTGCCTAGTGATCCTGTACCTCGACCTTGGCTGCCACTGTGGACAAGTCGCGCCTGTGGAACGACCTGGTAGTACTACGCTTCAGCAAGACCATCCTGCTTTGCGGCGGGCTCTGGTAAACTCGGGTGCCACTTAGATTCCGCTCCCAGGTGTCTGCTTACATCATAGTCCGCAGTGGTCCAGGGGGTTCACTACTCCAAATCCGGACACCCACCATATGCCTCCCAGTAGATAGGTAGTCCCTGCACATGTCCCCTAGTAAATAGGTAGCCACAGCACATGCCCTCATTTAAATAGGAAGCCACAGCACATTCCCCCCAGTATATAGGTAGCCACAGCACATGCCTCCTAGGAGATAGGTAGTTGCAGCACATACTCTCAGTAGATAGATAGCCCCAGTACATACCCCCATTAGATGGGTAGCCACAGCACATGCCTCCAAGTAGATGGGTAGCCACAGCAGATGCCTCCAAGTAAATGGGTAGCCACAGCAAAAAAAAAATGAATAGAAACATACCAGTGGTCCCTGCAGCCAGCTCCTCATTGCTTCCACACTCTTCTCTTTAACCCTGACCTAGACGATGGCGGTGATGCCGCCTGTGTCGTACAAAGGACCTAGGCAGCAGTAACATTGCTGCCTGTGTCCAGCGATCAGACACACAGCAGCCATCACTATTTATTAAAGATCTGTCTGAGAGCCAGATGCAGCCAACAAAAGAGCCATATCTGGCTCCCGAGCCATAGGTTCCCTACCCCTGGAGTAGAGGGTGGGTGGATGCTGTTGGGAGGGGCACTCGGATATGTGCACACTCCTGATCAGTAGCCTGCTGGGTGCAGAGAAAATCAGTCCCTGCAGCATGTAAAAATTGAGTGATGTCATAAGTATATGACGGCTCACTGAGGGGAGCTGACTCTCAGAGTTTATGTGAAAGAGCTGACTCTTAGGTTAGTTTGCAAAATACTAGTCTTTGTACACTGCCACATCAATATTTCATAGCAGAGCTGAAAGTTTGAATGCAGCAGAAATGTGTATGTGTGCAAGAATGAATGCAGCGCAAATTAAGACATGTCATGGTTCAGGGTCTCTGGACCCTCTGGACCACTGCGGGAGATGGTACTAGCTGACATCTGTGGAACTACCTGGTGGTACCCCACCGCAGCAAAACCATCCCTCTTTGCGGCGGGCTCTGGTGAAGACCAGGTGCCACTTAGACTCCGGTCCCAGGTGTCGGCTAGTACCATCTCCTGTGGTGATCTGGACCGCCCAGGGATATGGGTGGTCTCCCTGCTGACAGCTTCAAAGAAATGGCGTCGAATGGTCGCTGTAATCTTGGCGCGGATCGTCGCTCCCATTGTTGTCATCAGGGAGCGAAGAGTGGTCGCCATGACAGCCTCAGGTCTTCCAAAGACCCGAGGCTGTCTTATTGTAACCCTTTCATTACAATGTGCGATCAGACAACCTAGGTTTAAAGTACCTTGGGAGCCTGAAAAATAGTTAAAAAAAAGTTTAAAAAAAAATTATAATAAAAAAACCCCTAAAAATTCTAATCACCCCCCTTTCCCTAGAACTGATATAAATTTAAATAAACAGTAAAAATCATAAGCACATTAGGTATCGCCCTGTCTGAAAATTCCAGTGCTATCAAAATATAATAACTGCTTTTCGCTGTTTTAACCCCGTATCGGAAAATAGCGTCCAAGGTCGAAAATTGCACTTTTTTGCCATTTTGAAAAACATTAAAAATTCTATAAAAAGTGATCAAAAGGTCACACAGTCCTAAAAATGGTAGAATTGAAAACGTCATCACAAGTTACTAGAAAAAACCCACAGCTCCGCACATCAAAGTATAAAAAGTTATTAGCACCAGAAGATGGCAATATATATATATTTTTTGGAACTAAAAAGACAGAGTGACTGGCACCACCTGAACACAGGCAAACAGCAAAGTCCAGGTCCACAGTAACAGCTACACCTGAAGACCGGCAAACAGACAAGTACTGCTGCTGGGTGCACGTCCAAGCTTCACAAAAGAAGACTATCCAACATTCATAGAAAGAAAAAGCGGCACTCACCGATCACATGCAGGAAAGCTTTATTGTGGAAGGAGTCAGGAAAGGGGTGATGCACGCCACGGTAGGCTTTCCTGCATATGATCGGTGAGTGTCGCTTTTTCTTTCTATGGATGTTGGATATATTTTTTTTGTACAGCAGTTTTAATATTTGTAAATGTATGAAAATATTATAAAACCTATACAAATTTGGTATCCCCGTAATCGTACCGACTCAAAGAATAAAGTAGACATGTCATTTGGGGTGTACAGTGAAATCTGTAAAATCCAAGCCCATAAGAAAATGGCACAAATGCGCTCTTTCACCAATTTCCCTGCTTTTGGAATTTTTCCTGCTTCCTAGTACACGGCATGGAATACTAAATACCACCATTTTGAAGTGCAATTTGTTACACGGAAAACAAGCCATCACACAGGTCTGTATATAGAAAAATAAAAAAAGTTATAGATTTTTGAAGTTTAGGAGTGAAAAATGAAAACAAAAAAGGGCTGCGTCGGGAAGGGGTTAAAATGATCTTTTGGTGCCTTATGAATATACGGTAAATCCTTTGAAAAAAGGACCAACAGTGACTTCCAGAATGAGTGCTCTATACATGGCTGTGAAACATTGTTTCCCACAAAGCATGTAGCACTTTCCTACTCCCTATCCTCCTTCACTGATGCAATACTTTATTGATCCCCTGGGGTGAAATTCACTTGTATATAATAATTGTTACATACAGTAAGAGATAGGCTTAACGTTACAGTTCCATACATACACTACAAGAGGCACATGCTTACATGTTGCTAGCTCCTTAGTTGCATACACACATAGTTACAAGACATTGCGATACAGCACAATAAAGGTTAATATGACCACATTACATATAGGGAAAAGATTATGGTACGTGTTACACTAGTGACAATTACAGATTGACCCAGGCTAGTGGTTGCTACAGTAGGGGTGACCATGCGGTGCTAACGTTGATTGTGGTGAAACAGTGTTGTGCTGTTATTGCTTTGACAGAAGAGACACTGCCAGTAGCTCCACTTGCTGGTTCTGGCTAGCACTGGAGACACTGAAGGCGTACCTCCTGACTTACTGTAAGGCACTAGTTGACCTACTCTCAGAGTTATAGATTAGAAAAATGTTTTTAACTTAGGGATCAGTTCACTACTTCTACCTAAACATATTTATGGAGAGGCAAGAAGCAGAGTGAAGTAGATAAATCAAATATTGAGACAATGGGGGAAATTGTCTCAGTGTCTGAGGCAAAACTGTTCTAGTTGCCCATGGCAACCAATCAGACCACAGCTTTCATTTTATGAACAGGTCTTAAAAAATTAAAGGGGTATTGCGGGAATATGAACGTCTGACACGAAAACCATGATGATATAAATAAATGAATATAACAATACTCAATGTCATTAGTTGTCTCAAATTTGATTTGATTTTATGATTTACAAAATTTATGGCCTCTCTAAAGTAGGTGCAGTATCACTAAGATGGCCGCTACTGGAAACTACAAGTTCCATGATCCTTTAGTTCTCAGTAACTCCTCCTCCCTCTTATGCTCTGCTCCCAGTGATGATCTAACAGGTTTTCTTGCTCTGTTACCATAGTAATGATGTGTAACTGCCATCCCCACAACGCTGTCCATACTGGATGTACTGCAACCAAACCCCTACAGCCAAACTAGTGGTGATCACATGACCCTGCCCAGGCAATGTGATGTGGACATGTGACCAGCAGCCATCTTCTGTCCTGCAACGGACCGCGCGGAGGAAATTAACGGACTGATTAAAGGGCCAGTAGCATTTTAATTATTCATTACAGTCTGTGTCACCAGCATTTTCTGCTAAGGGGAGCAACATTTTAAATAACAACTAATTACACATTAGCTTATATCTTGAGTGCCCACTTGTATATGAATTATGCTGATTCCTGGAATACCCCTTTAAAGCTAAGCTCTGATTTGTTGCCATGGACAAATAGAACAGTTCTGCTCTCAGACACTTCTGATAGGTCTCCCCAGTGTCTCAGATTTATCAAAAGTAGTGCAAACTGCAGTTTGCCTCACAAATGTGCAGTGTGCACCAGGTAATTAAATACTAGTGCCCTGCACTGCTCTGGAAGTGTGCACCTTCTTTTTTTGGTGCACCTTTAACATACAGCTGACGACCCAGTTGTGTCAAGTCACTGTATTAAATGTGTTCCAAACTCCAACATCTCCAAAGTCCTAACATGCCTCTTTAGGTGCACTTTTTTGTGTAATGACACAGTGCACTGTGACACAAAATTGGCACAAACACTTCTTAAATACAACTGTAAGCAGGGGCGTAACTTGAGGGGGTGCAGAGGGTACGGTCGCAACCGGGCCCAAGAGGCTTGGGGGACAATGTGTTGTTACTTTCCCATATGAGGAGACTAGTATTATAAACAATAGATTATCTTAGGCGGCCTGGTACTGACTTTGCACTGGGGCCTGTGAACTTCGAGTTACGCCACTGTCTGTAAGCTCAAAGACGTTCTTTTCTATTCAAAGCTAGACAGAAAACTGGTGTAGCCACTTTAATATGTAAAGGAAAAGATTGCCAGCTCACCTCCCCAATAAGCGTCGAGTCCGGCACGGGCCACCCTTCTGCCAGGGTACATCAATGGCGAAAGCAGGAAAAAGTACGGTCCAGCCAGGCTCCAGACACCAAGGAAT
>CM033642.1:120276063-120345364 GCA_019512145.1 Engystomops pustulosus | reverse complement strand
TAAGGCGCACCGGCCTATAAGGCACACCTTTGATTTCTGAGAAAATTAAAGGATGCGCCTTATAGGCCGAAAAATACGGTAGACTTATGTATATATGGGCACAACACATACCCATTAATCCTTTCCTACATATCTGGGCATAGCACATTACTACTTTTATGCTGCATTATCTTGGCACTGGATTTTCACTTTTTTTGGCAGTAATTGGACCAAGAATCATCAATAAAGCTTCATTACAGACACCTTACCGCTGGTCATTGCATTTTGGAACTATAGTAAAGCATCCAGAGAGGTTCACAAGAGGACACAGAGTGCTGAGGGGTCAAAGCATCCAGAGAGGTTCACAAGAGGACACAGAGTGCTGAGGGGTCAGTCTTTAACTAGGGGTCGTCTAAGTCGGTGTCCTTAAGTAGGGGACCACCTGTGTATATATATATATACTCCAGGATAGCATCTCTAACAAACCCCACAAATATTTTCCCCACCACAGCAGTTAGACTCACGGGTTTGTAGTTTCCAGGATCGCTTTTTGATTAGGTTAGTTAGGTTAATGCTGGGAAATTAACCTGAGTGCCGCAAGGGCCTGTTGGGTTGACGACTCAGTGAAGCAATCCACTCCCCTCTCCCACCACATGGACAGCCTATAGAGTGTATTGGTGGTTTTGCGCTGCCCCGTCATATATATATATGTGATGGTATAAACAATTTAACAGATAAACCATGGAAAATCAGTTACTGTGTTGCTGTTGCATTTGTCCCGCCCTCAGATTCCTGAAATACATGTGTTATTTGTCACACAACTCCCTTATGAATTATTTCCCAGGGATTTCCTTTGAATCTTTGGCCATCTTCTCTTCTACAGGTACAGTGCTAGCGCCGATCGCGGGTGTTAACCCTTTGATCACTGCCGCCAAAGCTGCTGGTGGCATTAACGAGCTGGCGGCACGTGGGTGCCGCCATGTTGGCTCTGATCGTCACTCCCCGTTACGTCATCGGGGAGCAGCGATCCATTGTCATGACACACAGTTGATGACGTCACTGTGAGGAGACGGGAGCCGCGGGAGCCACAAGGAGACGGGAGCCATGGGCCGTGGGAGCAGTATATTACTAAGCTGGGGGGCTGTATATGGGATACAGTATATTACTAAGCTTGGGGGGGGGGTGCTGTATGTGTGCGGCCATATTTTATTTAAGCTGTATATGGGAGCCTTATATAATTTAATTAGGGGGTGAATAACGAAGACTTTAAAGGGCACCTACCACCACGATTCTACCTATAAAGGTGGAATGGGTGGTAGGTGGATGAATGGGACGTGGAGTAGCCGGACATGAGGCTACTAGTCGCGGCTACTCCTCGCCCCAGTAGCCTTGTTCCTCCGCCTACCAGGTAATCTTCGGTGTGCAGCTCGTCGTAGCTGCGCGCCCTCGTCCGAATACCCTGCGTTCTGCGCATGCGCAGAGCGCAGGCCTACGGGTGCGCGGCCGTAGCTCCGAGGCTTGCGCTACTGCACATGCGCAGAACGCCGGGTACTCGGATGAGGGTGCGCAGCTACGAGGAGCTGCGCGTCGAAGATTACCTGGTAGGCGGAGGAAAAAGTCTACTGGGGCGTGGAGTAGCCGCGATTAGTAGCCTCATGTCCGGCTACTCCACGCCCCAGTAGCCGCTTAAAAAAATTAGCTATACAAGCAATAAAGTTTCTTAAAAGGCATAGCCGGGACCTGAGGATTTTGCCCAAAAAAAGGGCTATCTCAAGTCCCATTCAATCACTACCACCTCTACATTTATAGGTAGAATAGTGATGGAGGTGCCCCTTTAAATATTGAGAGCAGGGACTTTTATAAAAATAATTTTGTATTTTGAATCATGTGTAAAACCAGTTGGGGGGGTCTGTATTACTATATGAGGGGTGGTGATACGAGTGGGCGGAATTTGTTAAAATCGTTTCGTCCCGAATTCGCTAATTTTTTGAAAATCTTAGATTCGACCCGAATCGATCCAAACCGAATACGTAGAAAAAGGCCATTTCCTGGCTTGCCGAGCGGCCTGTAGGTGTTGTAAAAGGATAGCCGGGACGTGAGGATTAGCCCAAAAAAGGGCTATCCTCACGTCCCATTCATCCACCTACCAACCTTCTACCTTTATAGGTAGAATCGTGATGGTAGGTGCCCTTTAAATATATGAGAGCAGGACTTTATAAAAATAAATTTTATATATTTGCATCATGTAAAACAAATGTTGGGGGGGTCTGTATTACTATATGAGGGGTGTTGTATAGAGATGGGCGAATTTGTTAAAATTCGTTTCGTCCCGATTCGCCGAATTTTCCGAAAAAATTTGATTCGACCCGAATCGAATCAAAACGAATCACGTTAAGAAACAGGCATTTCCTGGCTGCAGAGAGCCTGTAGGGTGTTGTAGAACGTTGTGCCATTTTAAAATATGCATAGGGAGCGTGGTTTGGTCTTCAGACAATGCTGTGTTTTAGTATGACACGCACATGACAGCCGCGGCTCTTAGAATCGCTTCACTCTTCACTTCCATGTGCACTTACATAGGCTAACTTCCCAAAATAAGCGAAGCGGGAACGCAGCCTGACAAGGTAACGTCTGTGCCAGCTCGAAAGGACCGAGCTGAGGAACAGAAGCTAGCCGGGACTGGATTTGCCAAAAAGGGCTATCCTCACGTCCCATTCATCACCTACAACCGTCTACATGATAGGTAGAATCGTGATGGTAGGTGCCCTTAAATAGATGAGAGAAGTACTTTATAAAAATTACAATTTTGTATATTTGCATAATGTACACCAAATGGGGGGTCTGTATTAATATATGAGGGGTGTTGTAGAGAGGATGGGCGAATTTGTTAAAATTCGTTCGTCCCGATTCGCCTAATTTTTTGAAAAACTTAGATTCGACCCGAATCGAATCAAACGAATCACGTTAAGAAAACAGGCATGTCTGGCTGCAGAGAGCGTAGGGTGTTGTAGAACGTTGTGTCATTTAAAAATATGCCATAGGGAGCGTGGTTGGTCTTCAAACAAGGCTGTTTAGTATGACCTCACATGACAGCCGCTGCTTTAGAATGCTTCACGTCTTCACTTTCCATGTGCACTTACAAGCTAACTTCCCCAAATAAGGAAGCAGGGAACGCAGCCTGACAAGGTAACGTCTGTGCCAGCTCGAAAGGACCGAGCTGAGGGCCAAGATCCCACTATAACATCAAGAGTGCACTCTTTTTACACTGACATCAGATTATTCCATGGATTACGACAGAACCTGTTCTGTTAAACGTGGATACATGTGGAAAGCCCCCCAAAAGAGTGAAGAGGATGTCAGCAGTAATTTTGCATTGACGTCACTGATCATTTTGCCCTTCTTTTCACGCATCAGTGTCCTCTTTCAATCGGTCAATAATTCATCAGTATTGCTAAAGCCAAAAACAAACAGGAGTTGATCCAGAATAGAGATGAGCAGCAAATGGGATACTTGCATCTTAAGGGCACCTACCACCACAAACTACTTAAAGGTAGATTGGGTGGTAGGTGGATCATGGGAGTGAGGATAGCCCTTTAAGGGCTAATCCTCACGTCTGACTTTTTTGAGAAACTTTAATTTGATATTATTCAAATGTACTATGTGGCTACCGGGCGTGGAGTAGCCCGCTTATGAGATTACACGAGGCGGCTACTAACGCCCCGGTAGCCACTTTACTCCTCCTACTCACCCATCTTCGGCGCGCAGCCCGCGTTAGCGGCGCCCTCGTCCGGCGAGCTGCCTTCTGCGCATGCGCAGAAGAGCAGGCCCGCGCGCTGCGCGGTCACAACTCCGAAAAGGCGCGGGCCTGCCTCTTCTGCGCATGCGCAGACGGCAGGCTCGCCGGGACGAGGGCGCGCAGCTACGCGGAGCTGGCGCCGCCGAAGAGGGTGAGTAGGAGGAGTAAAGTGGCTACCGGGGTGGAGTAGCCGCTCGTGTATCTCATAAGCGGCTACTCCACGCCCCGGTAGCCACATAAGTACATTTGAATAAATATCAAATTAAAGTTCTCAAAAAAGTGCAGGGACGGGGATTAGCCCTTAAAGGGCTATCCTCACGTCCCAATGATCCACCTACCACCCAATCTACCCTTTATAGGTAGATTGTGGTGGTAGGTTCCTTTAAGGCTCAGTCCCATTTTAGATTCTGACCTGCGTCTCTTTATATGGTTAAACTTTTGAACACTGTTACTATTCAAAGCGATTCGAGATGTTTTTTCCCCACATGTTGTACTTCTTTTAGTGGTAAATTTTGGTGATAAGTTTTGCGTTTATTTACAAAAAAAAGAAAAAAAAGTGAATTTTTAGAAAAATTTGCCATTTTCGAAATTCAAAATCACCGCGTTTTCAGGCAGATAGATTTACCACCTAAATAACTTGCAGAATAACATTTCCCATTTGTACTTTACATTTTCATAATTTTGAAATGTTTGGATAATTTATTTGAAGTCACGCGGCCTACAATCGATAGCGAGTTTCCGGATTTTCAGAATTGACTATTTTGGGGATAAATACTGTTTGAAATCAAATTACATATTTAGCCAACAAAAACCCCCATATAAACCAACCCATTTCAAATCTGCACCCTCAAACTATCAGAACAGCATTTACAAAGATTGTTAACCCTTGAGATCTTCATAGATTGAATCCAAATGGCGGTGAAATTTAGAATGGTCAAATTTTTCGGTTATACGTTCATTTAGACCCTAAAAGTTACACATTTCCAAAGATAAAAAGAGAAAACTCACCATAAAATTTATTCTACAATTTCTCCTGAGTGCAGCGACCCCCCCCACACGTGGCCGTTACTTGTGGTATGGGGACAAGCGAGCACGCAGAAGGTAAGGAGCACCCCCCTGCAGCTGCCAGGATTTAGTTTTCTCGTTGCCCCCTTTTGAAGGCTATAAAATTTTCGCTTTCCATTATTTGTGGCATGTGATGGCAATTTTTGCGGGACGAGATGCTTTTTCCAGTGTTACCATTGGGGTCGGAATCACCTATGTTGAAAATTTAGGAACTTTTTGAGGGTCATGAGAGAAAAAAATCAATTCTGTACTGGATTTTTTTTTTCGGGTTCACACCGTATAGCCTAATATCATGTTTTCTTTATTCTATGAGTCGACGATTACGGGGTACCAGACATGAATTTTTTCTTATGTTTTACTAAATTGCCAAATTAAAACCCTAATGTGGGGAAAAATCTATCATTTTTGCATCGCCGTCTTCCAAGTGGCATAACATTGTTACGTTTTGGATACAGAGTGGTTGATGGCTTGTTTTTGAGGGGGATGTTGTTCTTGCAAAGGTATCATTCTGGAGTACATATAGTTGTTGATCACTTTTTATTGCATTTTTAGTGGGATATAATAGGTAAAATCATAATTTTGCGGGTTTTTTAAATTTTTTTTTTTACGGGCTCATCATATGGGTTTAATAGTTATTTAGTTTTATTTATGGATTGTTACGGACGCGGTGATGACTATATGTGGGGTTTGTGTTATGTTTAGACTTTTTTGAGCGTTATATGTCTCTTTATATGTTTTGGGGGCTTATGGGCATTTTAGTGATTTATAAAGTAATTTTTTATTGAAAAACATTTTTTTACATTTTATTACATGATCCACCAGGGATATGAACAAGCAATCATCTGATTGACTTGTTCTTGATAATACTCTGCAAATAATGTATTGCAGGGTATTAGCAGTGCCAGCCTATGCAGATGCTAGGCTGACACTTTGCCTTTAAGATGAAGTCACAGACACCATCTTAAAGGTAATCCCTCCAGGCTTCTCTGGGGTCCCGATCGGACCCCAGAGTGCCAAACAGTGATCAGCCCCCCGAAAACGGTGCGGGGGGGGGGGCGATGCGTGGGGTAAAGACACCCGACCGCGGGTGTTAGCCGGGGATGTCAACGTAGATTACCGTGTGAAATCCCACGGCTAACGATGCCGGTTCGGCTGCTATGCAGCGCTGAACCGCCATCGTCTCTGCGTCTCTCGTCGTAGCTGTACTGCGCTGAGCGCTATTCGCGGGACCCAGCGCAGTACAGCTACGGCGCAGAGCGCTAAGGGGTTCATTTTTGTAAATGTTTAAAAACATTATAAAACCTATACAAATTTGGTATCCCCGTGATCGTACTGACCCAATGAATGAAGTAGACATGTCATTTGGGGTGCACAGTGAAAGTCGTAAAATCCAAGCCCACAAGAAATGGCGAAAATGTGTGTTCATCATTTTCTCATGCATTTAGAATTTTTTTTTGCCTTCCAAGTATATGGCACCGAAAATTAAATACCACCACTATGAAGTGCAATTTGGTACTTAAGGGGTTAAATCCAGCCTCCACTTTCTGCAATGGTTTGTTCTTGATGGCTGAACAATATTCACCCATCTACTGGTGTCTTTAAATCCAGTCTCACTTACTGCTGGTATATATAATGGTATATATCGTAATTGCCCTAGTATTGCTGTGTCCGTTCTTTCTCTAACATTTGACCCTTTCTGTTCCTACCTGATTTAATGTTCATCTATGCCCCTCAATGAGTTTGTTTTTCTCTGTTTAAACTTGATCCACATGTGTTAAGTCTCCTAGATTGTTTACAAGCTAAATGAGGGCCTGGTCTCGTTTCTCGGGTATAAATTTAGTGATAGTATGGGATGCTTGCATTCTTGGTTAGATAATAATATTTGAAAGTATGCTGCATTATACATTGCAGTTAGACAGGGCAGGATACAGGTAAGATGCAGAAGAAAAAAAATGAACAATATTTTTGTCTAAAATTTTTCCATTTTCGCTCTGTTGCTATGGTTGTTTACTTTCCTACCGTCCATTGATCCCACCAGGACCAAGATACCCATATCAATCCTCACTTTCACTCACCTTGTACACCACTCCACATACTCTATATTTTATGTAACCACCACTAACTTAATCACAGTCTTCTGCTGTCCGGCAAGAATAAAACTTCTTATAAATCTCAAGCATGGTTTGTCTCTTCTCTTTCTCCTTCTGCTTGACTGCAGGGGACATCTCTCCTAACCCAGACCACCTTCTGTTATTTCAACACTTCACAAGAAACCCTGCTAACCTTATAAAGATTCAGTGTACCCCCCTTTCCTCCTCCACCCTGTAACCTTTTAAATGTGCTCTTTGGAATGCCTGCTCTGTTTGTAATAAACTAGAATCAGTTACATGACTCTTTAAGTTCCAAGTCCTTTGACATACTTCCACTCATGAAAACATGGATCAAGCAGGATAACTCCGCCTCACTTGCCGGCATTGTTATGGCGGTTTTACACTTTTCTCACTCTTCCAGACCTGAGAATCGGCACGGAGGGAGGGTAGGCACACTCTCTCTCCACAATGCCTTTCCTGGTCATCCTCCTCCTGTACCCTCTTATTTTCCATCTTTGAGGTTCACACCCTCAGACTTTCTGCCCATTCTCTTTTGTGGCTGTAGTATACCGTCCTCCTGGCTCACCCTATCAGTTTCTTGACCACTTTGCCTCTTGGCTCTCTCACTTTCTATCCTGGGAATGCCAACCAGCATACATGGGAGCTTCAACATCTCTGTTAACACCCCATTTCCCCTCCAGCCTCTCAACCATTATAACTAACTACTTCTCTCAGTCTGTTCACATCTGCGATTCCCCCACTCATAATGAGGTAAAGAAACCCATGGCAATAGATTCTCACAACTCACAGAAACTTACAGTCTGCACTAACTCCATCCTCTTTCTCCTGTCCAAACGGCTACTAACCACTATAATCATACTGTCAGAAGTGCGCTAGATGAGACAGCACACTCACTATCCGAAATTTTAATCATCACGCAGGCAACCTTGGTAAACCGAACAACTCGCTTCCTTCGGCAGTGCTCCAGATTGCCGAATGTCTGGGAGAAAGTTGTGCAATATGCAGACTTTTAAACTTCAAATTTATGCTAAAAACGTAAACCTGCGCCTCACCTGCTATTTACTAATCTAATTTCCTTTTCTCCAACAACCCCAAAAGGCTCTTCGATACACTTCATCCTTACTAACACCAAAGGTGCAGCCACATGGTCACAGATTGGGGGACTGAAGATCTGGCCACCTACTTTAAGGATAAAATTGATTATATTGCCAGGAAATAATTGTCAATCCTCTTACCCCTAATCCACTTCCCTCCGTGCCTTACCTGTTCACTCTATTCCTTTGAGCCGATCACAGAGGAAGAGGTGTCCAGGTCCTTTTTCTACTACGACCACTACCTGCATCAGTGACCCCATCCCTCACATCTCGAACAGCTCTCTCCCCAGTGTCATTTCTCACCTCACTAAATCTTCAACCTCTCTCTCCTTCTGTTGTCGTCCCCTCTTCTTTCAAGCATGCGTGTTACCCCTTAAGTAAGAAACCTTCACTGGACACATCCAATGCTACTAACTACAGACAGTTTTAACCTCCTTTCATCTTCCAATCCTGGACGCCTGGTCTTTTCTAGACTTACACGCTATCCTTAGCCAATTCCCTCCTTGACCCAATCCTTGACAAATTGGTTTCCACTACGTATTCACTGAAACTGCCCTTTCTAAAGTCTCCAATGATCTCCTCACTGCAAAATCCAAAAGATTGATATTCTCTCCTCATCTTTGGATCTATCGCTGACGTTCGATACTGTGGCACACCAGCCCCCTAAGATGCTTTGCTCCATGGCCTAAAGGACACTGCACTCTCTTGGTTTTCTTTCCATCTCTCTGGCTGCGCCAGTGTCTGCTTTTCTGGACTCTTCTCTTCTATCTTCCTCTCAGTGTCGGGGTTATTCAGGGCTCAATTCTAGGTCCTTTCTCTTCTCCTTCTATACTGCCCCCCATTGGACAAACCATCAGCAGATTTCAAACACAAAACGTATAACACCTTCACTACTCGTAGATGTGGTTTCTAGTTCTGTCACGTACCATCACCCCTGCCTAACCAGAACACTAGTGAATGTCTCTCTGCTGTCTCTAACACATGTCATCTCTCTTCTTGAAACTTAATCTTGTCTTTCCACCATCTACTAACTTACCCAACCCTGACCTCTCCTCTCTGTCTGGGGGATCACTATAGTACCGAGGAGCAGGCCCGACTGACTTGGGTTGTGCTGGACCTCTGCTCTCCTTTTCACCATATCTCTTTCCAATTTTCAATCTCTCGCTCACTCTTGCCAGATGGATTTCAGAACATCTCCAGTATCCCAACTCTTGCAGACAATTGAAACCTCTAAAACGCTAATTGGTTGACTTTGTGATTAACTCTCAACCAGACTACTGTAACTCCCTACTAATCGGTCTTCCACTTGCTAAACTCTCTCCCGACAATCTATCTAATGCAGCAGCCAGGCTCATTTTTCGACCAAACCCTACACGATGCCTCCAGTTTGTGCCATCACTGCACTGGCTACCCGTCCTCCTTCATATTCACTTTAAAATAATACCCCTCATCCACAAACCTTTTCTTGATCTCTTTGATATAGATTCAACTGTAAATAAGATGGCAGCTGATGTCTGGTTCAAGCAGTAGAATTTTATTATTAAATTATTAGTAGATTGTTTATATGTTGCTTGTAAGGAATGGCAGGACCATTCTGCACTGTGTGGTCAACACCTTCATCCTCATAGTCTGTAAGTTTGTGAGCAGGGCCATCATCCTATTGTCCATATGACTGTTGTTTTGTAAGTAATATTTTGTTATATGTCCCCTAAGATTTGTAAAGCGCTAGGAATTGATGGCGCTATATAAATAAAGATTATTATTATTATGTGGCCTTAGGGAGACTTCACATGCAGCAAGTCGTGCCTAGGTTTGTGACATGTGTGGATTGATCCATATATTGAGGGTATTGCAGTGTGATGATGCGTTGGCCTGCATGTGTGTTGTTTCATGATCTGTCTGTCAGCATGTGTGTGTGTTTTGCCTCCATGCTTGTCTGTATGCTGCATGTATCTGTATGCATGTAGCTATACTTGTGTGATGTGTATCTGCCGTATTAAGTATGCTGCATGTGTGAATGTTGCTGGTTATAGACTAAAAACTAATCACCCCAATGTACATGAGAAGGAGAGAGGGTTCTGTGTCAGAAGTTATGTGTATTATGAGGTCACACAGCAGATGAGATTATGAGTAGAGATGGGCAAATTTTTCCAAAATATTCGATTTGACCAGGTTCGCAAATTTTGCGAGAAATTTGATTTCAACCCAAAAGAATCATGTTGAATCATGTTAAAAACAGGTATTTCCTGGCTGCAGAGAGCTGTAGGGTGTTGTAGAATGTTGTGCCATGCTCACATAGGATAGGGAGCGTGGTTGTGTCTTCAAACAATGCGGTGTTTAGTATGACACACACATAACAACACAGCTCTTATAATCGATTCGCTCTTCAATTGCAATGGCACTTACAGGGGCACTGACCAATAAGTGAACTCTTTTACAATGACATCACATGATTCCATAGATTACGATATATATCACCTGTTCTGATAAACGCTGATACAAGTAGAAATCCCAAAAGAGGGAGAGGGTGTCGGCAGTATTTTGCATTGACGTCACTGATCAATTTGCCCTTTTTTACACGTCATTGTCCACTTTCAATCAGTCAATTATCCATCAGTATTGCTGAAGCCAAAAACAAACAGGAGTTGATCCAAACAGAATGACCTGTAATGGGATATTTGACAGCCCTCGTGTCTTATCCACTCCTGCTTTGGGGATCAATCCTAAAGCTTTTCATCCTTCTGACAGATGAAATGAAGGGGAAACCAAACATAGTGGCAACGTCATAGAGTGGTGGAGGGTGAAACAGCATATGGAAATCACAGGTGTTCCAGGAGACAGCGGTCAATTGGCAGCAGCAGTAGGCCACAGAGTGGCACATTGACAATTATGGAGGTCGGCAGCAAATTGTAGGCCCACAGAGTGGCAGAATGTGTGGAGGTGGTGGCAGCAGCATCATGAGATAAGAAAGTGACACAATGTCAAAGCGTGGAGTACTGCAGCAGCATGAGGTCAGAGAGTGGCACAATAACAAATTCTGGAGATGGCCAGCAACAAGGTAGACAAAGTGTGGGGTGGCGGCAGAAGCAGCAGGAGGTCATAGAGTGGCACAATCACCGTGTGTGTAGGTGGACCGGGCAGCATTAGCAGCAGCATGAGGCCAGACTCATAAGGCCTCTTGTGGGTCATGCTTAATGTCAAGGGAGCTGCTCACAAGGTAGCCAAAAGAGGCATGGTTTTCATTATCCATCCTGTAAAACTTTGCATAAGCTGAAGCTAAGCCATTAAATGTTAGTGGATACTGGAGCACAATACTGATGTGCTCCGTGATGGGCTGGATGCATTTGTAAGGCTAGCCTCTGGAGAGGAAGCCTGGTGCTGCTGTGTTGGTATATACAGAGTGTATAAGCTACAGACACTACAGACCATGGTGACTGAGGAAGTTGGACTCAGGGCACACCAGCATGAGGCCAGTTGAGAGCTCGCCTTAGGCGGCGTGCCTCCTGGTGGACGAAGGGGCGGCACCATGCTCCACCGCTCTGCCAACAACATCATGCTCCCGCCCCTGCCCAGCTCTGACACCCACCCCCCACTCCCTGCAACTCTGCTCGTTTCCTCCACTCCCAGTACCCCCTTCCCTCTTTTCCCGGATCAGTATGGCATCGAGCTCCGCCGCCGGCATCAAGTACACTCCCCTGCCGATTGGCTACTGGCCCCCACCCATGCGCTCTCGTTTCCCTGAAACCCTGCTGCCGCCTGAGGAGGACAAGGCCGAACCTGCCAGCACCATAAAGAAAGGTCAGTTACTTAGCTGCAGTGTATGTTATTTGCTGTGATGTAAGTATGTGCAGTGTGTGTATTGCTGTTATATGCTGTTGTATATGCAAGATTTTGTGATATTTAGCGGGCAATTTTGGCGGACTCTATATGCATTTATTCTACATGGCGGCATGCTGTATGCATTTTATATACATTGCGTACGCGTGTTTATCTTATACTGCAGGCGGATACGCACTGCATGTAAGGGAATCCTACCAGCAGACCCAAAGCACCCCAGCTCCTGGAGTTCATCACCCCTACTGGAAACAGTCAGAACCAAGTGACGGCAACTTAGTCCCAAGTAAGGACTGGGTTATGGCTGGCCATCAAGGCATAGGGATGGATGTTAGAGAAAGTTTCACCACGACTGTTATCTTAGTATGCAAGTCAAATAGCAGCACTGCATGTGTACCCTGCAGTTATACATCTCCCCATAGGGGCTTCCATATGCTTCAGTAGCAATTAATTTACTTATGAGTTCCTTTCTTCAATCAATATCTTCCGGTGTGTTCCCCTTCCCTTAGTAAATCTGTTAAATGCCTTTCTTGAGTGAGTGTGTATCTGTGTCGCCATGGGAAACTTTCAGGGGAGAAGAGATTTACATGTGGTGGGAAGAGGCAAGCGCTGCTGTTGAATTAGTTTTGCCATGTATGGTGAATTTCTTGACGGTCCAATGATGACATACTGCAGAACGTTGAGCGGCCTTATGGCATTATTCACCACAATGGTTGACCACCGGAAAAAGAGGAGAAGCCATGGTCAGCTGCGCTAATAGAAAAGCAAGGGAGTGTTGCAGAGAGAAAACTTTCCATCCGCAATAGGTGTGCCTGTGGAGCATGGACAGAAGTAGGAGATCATGGGGCCTAGAGGACCTGTGGCCATGTCATTACCGAGTCAAAACAGACTAAAAAACAGAATGACTTCAAAAAACAGTAGTACGTAGGTAAGTATTTCAAACCCCCAAATTAGTATAGGTAGGTAATACTTCAAAACCGTAGGGAAACTAATACAGCAAGAAAATCATTACTCATGCGTTTGACCCTGACCCCAGTATTAGGTGATTTATGGTGGAGTAGAGGATATCTATTCACACAGTGGTATCCTCCACTATTATTACAGGACCTTTGAATACAGGACACAGGTACTCAAACGGGGGATAGTGTTTAGCATTCAAGACAAGCAGGGTCCAGGATTCAGGAACCCAATTAGTTATTGTAGGTTAGATGCCAATCCACGTTAAAGTTAGTCCAGCAAAAACGTCATACAGTTTTGCAGGATAGAAGTAGTAGGTCCTGTATATACAGTAATAATCCTCCTCACTATTAAACACAGGACCTTTGAGCACCAGACACGTAGGAGAGCATGGAAATCATTAATGGGCCCTGTGGTGTAACGTCTCCAGCAGTACCTTAGCACCTCTTCACAGAAACACCTGTCTTCTGGCCCGCCAAGGCCACACTCCCTTGGCTCCACACCTCCTTTAGGAGGCGTGCGGGCCCTCAAGTACCTGCAGCCAGGCAGGCGAAGGACACATTTTTTTCCACAAGGGCCGACGGATCTCCGCCATCCGAGACAACAGTCTGCAGTCTGCCAATTTCCTAGCTCAAATCCTCCTGTCCGTGTCTGTCCTCCATGCCCTCGGATGCGCAGCCACTGCCTCCACATTTCATCCACCGGCCAGACTGACGGAAGCTCCCACCCGAAGAACGGTAACACTAACGGGGGGCGGAATGCCAGCGGCATTCATGGGCAACACGATTCGGGGGGGTGGAGCGCAGGATGGATGTAGCATCACATGTTCCTCCTCCCACAGCTTAAAAAACTACAGATAGGGAAAGTAGTATGGTGGTTGTGATAAATTTCTGAGGCAGCGGCTGAAAGACCCCAGCAGTTCACCAGGAGGAGAGTGGATACTCCAAGCAGAGGACATGAAAACACATGCTTGTATGTGGGGTATGTGCTCGTCAGTTCTCAAGGGATCCCAAGCCTGCACCCCCTCCCCATCTCTAGAAGAGGGATGTTGGGAATAAGACAACGGGATAGTAAGGTCCCATGGTGACTACCTATCAACATTGAAGGCATTCTCCACTGTCCCCTCTACAGCTGCTCGGTGGAGTTTCTAAGGGTATGGTGGGGACTTCGCCCACCCACTCCCCCCCCCCCGTGTGCCAGCGGGTTCAAGGATCAACCCTGCCAGCATGTTGTTGGATAGCGTTCCATCTTCTTTGAGAGCTGGTACAAGAAACACCTAGCTGAGTGCACCATACAGCCTAATAACTGGACTTGTTGGGGACTTGGTGGAACAACAGCTAGCCCTACCGAAGGGTATGTGTCTGTTATCGAAGTTCCAGAAAGATGGCGCAGGAGTGGAAAAATGAAATACCCATTAAGCATAGTTTGCCCGGGTGGCGAAGCTGACTTAAAATCAGTACTGGATGATGATAGTGGGAAGAATGCGAACATCTACCGTACACTAGCAAAGTGTGCAGAGAAATTGAGGGAGTGGTATCCACAGACTATCACCATCCACCCCACCTGCCTGCTCTGGTATGGAAGAAAGGAGGAAGCAAAAAGGGGGTGCTTCTCCCGACCATTCAGTCCCAGCTTTGGAGGAGGGACCTGACAAAGGATGCAAAGGGTTCTGATAAACAGAGATGTGAAACATGGTGCTGCTTACTCATTATGGGGCTGGGATGTGGGTCGGGCATTGTATCCGGCTGAATGATGGAGACCCCCTTTCGAGAGAGCATCCCAAGACTAGCTCCCCCAGACATGGAAGATATCAGACAAACACCTGAGAGGTCGGCTAGACACTACCGTTGTCATTTGAGTCTAACAGCCCCTTGCATCCCCTATAGTGTTCGCTCAGAAGAAAAATGGAGAAATCTGGTTGTGTGTGGACTACCGCATGATCCACAATCAATATACGGTGCCTAGAATTGATAAAGCTGGATTGCTTACAGGGTCAGTCAGTTGTTACTCTGTTGACCTCCAAAGTGGCTATTATCAGATACCTATGAGTAAAGAGAATTGTATAGGGTGTCCCTGCGACCCATGTCTATGTGACCCGTGTGCCCTCAGGCCGGCTGTCAGTTAACGTACCATCTGTGCTCCAGAGTGTATCCCGTAGCTCGGCGTGATCAGCTCTGGAAATTTAAAGGCCAGCGGACCACTATAGGTGGCTGAGCCAGCTGGGTACTACTTAATAAAAGCCAACCTCTTTCCCTTATACCACACGTATCTTTTGTGCCTTAGAGAAAGCTTATGTCCTCTGTGTTTATTGTGATTTCCCTGTTGTGACCATTGATTCCGTTCTGACATCACTCCTGTGCTCCCTGTCCTGGTCCTTCTGCTACATCCCGTGCTTCCTGTCCTGACCTCCTGCCTGTCCCCCACTCTGTCTCTGCCTCAAGATTCTGCACCCGCCTTGGCCGCCAACATAATGTCGTGGAGGACCTGTGGTACCACACAGCAGCAAGTCCAACCCACTTGCGGGGGCTTAGTGAAAACAGAGTGCCACTTAGACTTGGCTTATGTCAGCTTATGTCCACACAGTGGTACAGTTGGTCCACAACCCCTGGTGTCTGATGGTAAATCTGGCCATGGATCCCGACAGAGTTGCTACCTGACCTGGCTGATCTTACCACCATCGGGGCCCAGCCGTCCCAGGTCGCAAGGTCGGCAACTCGGACAAGTCACTGCCATGGTTGCAGCAATGCTATCTACTCAGCAGCAGCATCAAGTTCCTGCGGTTCCTACTGCTACTCCGGTTTGTCTACCTGCAGAACCCAAGCTGAGACTCTCCATGCCTCTAAATATGATGGGGACCCCAAGTTCACAGAATGTCTAAAGTGGCTTTAATCATCAGCCTCCTTCCGGGAAGGCCCGGGCATGGGCTACTCCCCTCGGGACTGAAAGATCAGGTCCCGCGCTAATTTCACCACCTTTTTTGCTGAGTTTGGTCCATCTTTGAGGAACAGCCTGACGTCTTCTGCTGAGACCGCCTGTAAAATTGTGTTGTTCTGTATCCTGGCTTCTGGCTAGCCTGGAATGAAGCAGCCTTGGTCGCAACCTTAAAGGGGTATTCGGTAATAGAAGTCTGATGCAAAAAACCCAGATGATGATAAAAATAAATGAAAGTAACAAAACTCAATTCATTAGTCACAATATTGAGCTAAATAGGTTGATTTATGATTCACAAATTTATGGCCCTCTAGTATGCGGAGTTATCACCAAGATGGCTGCCACGGAAACTACATGTCCCAAGATCCTTTAGTTCTCAGTAACTCCTTTACCTCTTATGCTCTGTCCCAGTGTGATCTAACAGATTTTTTGCTCTGTTACATAGTAATGATGTGTAACGCCATCCGACTGACTACAGCCAAAGTTAGTGGTGATTACATGACCTGCCCAGCAGGTGCAGCACATGTGATGTGGACATGTAACCAGCGGTGAACTTATGTCCTGTGTCGTCTCGTGCAGAGGAAGTAACGGAACTGATTAAAGGGCCGGAGCATTTTAATTCTTCATTACAGTCTATGTAAACAGCATTTTTCGCTAAGGGAAGCAAAATTTAAATAACAACGATTACATATAAGCTTTAAGTTGTAAGGACCCCATTTGTATATGAATTATGCTGATTCCTGGAATACCCCTTTAAGAAGGGACTTTCTTAGACAGATTTAAAGACGCACTGTCTGCATGTGACCTGTTCGTCTAGCTCTGAGCGGGTCTCATCTCTCTGGCCACTCAGATTGATATCCGTTTACTGAGTCACTCTGAGGAGCAGCGTCTTGAACAAGTACAAGTAGGATCCAATGTCGTCCCAGGCTCCGTCTTCAAAGATCACCACAGCCTTTACCGTGTCTGCTGCAGAGAAGCCCATGCAAGTGGTAGAGCTCGTCTGTCTCCAAGGATGAAGACAGAGAACTTTGCCTGTATTGTGCCAGCCCGAAGCACTTTCTTGTGTCTTGTCCGGTCCGTCCACGGCATCCAGGAAATGCACGCACTAGGGTTCTTGGGAGAAGCACACCTATGTGAGAGCAAAGCTTCTCTACGTTGAATGTTCCTGTTCTTCTGTCAGCTTGGAACAGGCAACCCAGTTCAAGTTTCAGCCTTCCTGGACTCTGGCTATACAGGAAATTTTGTGGATTCTGCCATGGTCTCCCAGCATCATTTCCTGTGGTTTGCCTAATGAAGCCAATGGTTATCTCCTCCATCAGTGGGCAAGATTTCTATGACCTGGTCACTACCGTACTGAACCTCGTCTCTGCAAAAATTGGGCGTTGCACAAAGGAGAGACACATTTTATGTCCCCTGGTCTACGTCCCAGTAGTTTGGGCCTGCCGTGGTTGCAGCAAAAGGCTCTGTGCTTGACTGGGAGACGTGGAAATTATTGCTTGGGACCGGAGTGCCATTCTGGCTTTCCATGGCTCTCCATCCGGTTGTCGCCATGTCTTCCGTAGAATCTCCAAGCGCTAGTGGGTCTTATATCTGGACTGTAGATGTCTTGAGAAGCTCGTGAGAAGCAATGGAGATTTTGCCACCGCACCATGCTATGACTCCCCCATTGAGCTACCCATTGTCTGTGTCCGAAACTGCAGCTATGTCGGCCTACATCAGGGAGATTGGCCAGAAGGATGGTTCTCTCCGTCATGCATCCATTACCAGCGTTCAATAAAGTTACAGAAAAAAATCGCTACCCACTGCCTCTGATCACTGAACTTTTTGATTGTTACGTGGTGCCAAGATTTTCACCAAGCTGGAATCTGCGGGAGGGGATAATCTCATCCGCATCCGTAAAGGCGATGAATGGAAGACAGCCTTCAATAAGTGAGATGAACATTTTGTTATGCCCTTTGGACAGCAGTCTTCCAGGAATTTGTCAACTACATTTTTAGAGACTTATGTTATACCTGTGTCGTGGTCTATCTTGATGAATTCGGTGTTCTCTCTACGTACCTGGATCCACGTACGGCAAGTTCTCAGGCGCCTAAGGGCCAATCGCCATATCCCATGCTCAAAAAGTGCCAATTCTTCAGACCAGTCTTCCGTTCCTGGGATACATTATCTCTGACAAGGGACTACAGATGGACCCTGCCAAGTTATCTGCAATACTGCAGTGGCCTTACCCAGGAGGACTTAGTGCTAATAGAGGTTCGGGGATTTGCTTATATTACCGGCAGTTCATACCACTCTTCCCTCGTATCATCCTATTGTGACGCTGGCCGAAGAACGCCAATCCTAGACTCTGATCCAGGCGGCTGAAGAAGGCTTACACTCAGCTGAAGTCTGCATTTGCTTCTGCTCCAGTTCTCACACGGCCTGATAGGAGAAGCCATACCAGCTGGAGGTTGATGTGTCCCCTAGAAGTGGAGTGGTGCTCACCCAGAAAGCCCAAAGGCTGAAGTCTCACTGTTGGTTCTTTTCTAAGACTTTCTCCACTGCAGAGAGAAATTACTCCTTAGGAGACCAAGAACTACTGGCCATAAACTTGCCCTAGAAGAGTGGTGTTATCTTTGGAGAGAGCTCACTATCCAAATATCCAGTCGCATTATACAGATCACAAGAACCCCTATATCTCCAGTGTGCAGCGCCTCAACGCACGACAAGTACTTGTCACTTTTCTTTTCCCGTTTCAATTTCTGGTTTTACTTCCGTCCAGCAGAGAAGAACTCAAGGCTGACGCCCTTTCTCGTGCCTCTGATGTTATTGGGGAAAAATCGGCTCCTCCTGAGTGACTGGTTGTTGCCGCCCAGTGGCCTTCAGCAGCTCTCTGGCACAAGACCATGTCCGACTCGCTCTTTGCGACACAGCGCATCTTGACTGTCGGGGATATTGCGCCTCATTGGCTGGACATCCTGGGGTGAATGTCTCCCTCCATTTCCCGTTTTACTGGTGGCCAATCTGGTCAAAGATGTACAGGATTTTGTGGGCTCCTGCACTTCCTGTGCTGAGACAAGCCATCTTGTCTCAAACCAGACAGTTTTCTACTACCTTCCTTATGAATACAACATCTGGGTGTTAACAGACCATTTCCAAGATGTCACACTTTGTGCCCTGCCAGGTCTGCCGTCGGCTCACGTCTTGCCAGCTTGTTCTTCCTCCATATCTTTCGGCTTCGGGGCTTCCTCAAAAACAGGTTGGGGCAATCGAGTTACCCATCCCATTGACGCCGCGACCCGGAATGTCCGACGAAGATTCGGGGACTGCCGCAATTCGTACAGAGTGTGCACGATTTCTTGAATGTGTCAAGAGTTGTGCCGGAGTCACATATTGTTCCCGGTGCATGTGAGTGCTGATTTTGCGACACAATTTGAATTGTAAATTCCTGCGGTTTGTCCGAATCAATGGGTTGACCGACGGCAACACCAAACGATCTGGTCGACCATGCAGCAAGTAACGATGAGCCAAAATCCGACGCGTGCGCCAAAAACCTCTGTGCAATTCAGAAAATATTGGGAAACTGACGACCCTAGTAAATGTGCCCCATTGTCTCGGACCGAGGGGGGAAGTTTGTTTGCACTTCTGCCAAGTTAAGCTGACTTCTCTTCTGCATATCATCCACAGACTCATGGGCAAGGGAGAGGGTCAACCAGACTCTGGGCTGGCTATATACGCACGTTCTGACAACATTTCGGACTGTGAGGTTTTAAGAGGTTCTATCAGGCCAAGAAGAGGGGGGAGGCCGAAGGAAGAGGTAGTGTCACGGGTACCCATGTCTCAGGTCGCAGGGCAAAACCGTGTGGCCTCTGTGTGCCCCTCAGTGCAGGTTGCAAGTCTCACTTACTGGTCCATGCTCCAGCTGCTTTCTCCGCGGCTCGGTGCCGATTCCTCGCTCTAGGGTGACACTGCGCTGCATGGTCTGTAAAATTTAAAAGGGCCAGCGCACTGCATATTGGTGCTGGGGCACCGGGCATTTAATAAATAACCCAGGCTCTTCCCTTATGCCCAATGGATCTTGATTTGTGCCTCAGAGAAAGCTTGCACTCTATGTCCTCTTTTTTGTGATTTCCTGTTCTGCTGCCTGTCTGACCTCCTGCCTGTCCACAACTCTGTCTCTGCCTTAATGTTCTGCATCCCGCTTGCCCGCCACACAGCGTTGCCTGTGGAGTGACCTGTGGTACCACGCCGCAGCAAGTCCAAAGTGCTGCGGCTGGCTATGGGAAAACCGGGTTGCCACTTAGATCCGCTCCCAGGTGTGGGCTTATGTCATTGTCCGCGGTGGTACAGTGGGTTCACTACCCCTGGTGCCCGACAAGATCAAGAGAAGAATGGCTTTAATTTGCCCACTTTAATTTTACCAGCACCAAAGGATGCCTTAAGGAGTAAGGGCGCCCCAGCCCCCTCCAGAGATGCATGAATAAGGTGATGGGAGACAGTGAACTTCCATAAAGTACTGTCTACTTGGATGATTGGATCGGTTTGGACAAACTCGGAAGAAAGCTGGTCAAGGTGCTGGGTCGGTTAAAAGAAGCAAGCTCAAGGTATCTCTTGACAAAGTATTTGGGACAATTGTCAGCTGTGAAGGAATTTCTACTGACCCACCAAGGTGGAATCTGTAGTTTCAGTGCCGCCAAATACCAATAGAGGAGCTCGAGTGTTCTCTGGGCTCGTAGGTAATGGAGTTTCTGGCGTTGAAATGTGCAGTGGAGGACACGTTAAACGAATACCTATATGAAGTGCATTTCAAAGTCCCATACTGACAACAATCCTCTGACCTATGTGAGATCTACAGCCAAACTGGATGGTGCTGGGGCAGCGATGGCTTGCTCCTAGCAGTGTATTGATTCAGTATGATGTACCATCTGGAGCAACAAACAGATGATGCAGATGGTTTATCCATATTCCTCGCAATCAGCTGTGTGATGAGGAGGAGGCCCCGAAGAGGTCCCAGCTCTGAAGTTAAAGCCCTCTGGCGACGGCAGCAAGCCAAGAATTTCCACACGCATGGTTGCGCTTGGATCCATTGGAGGCTTCAGCAGAAGTACCTCCGGCTTGTTTTGCAGGCTGACTCAGGTGAAGCTGGTGCTTGCCAAAATTAACCAGAGTCAAAATGGAAAAAGGCCCCCAACACGGAGAGCAATGGTGTGGTGTGGTGTGGCGTCTGTGGTCGGTAATCAGGAACCCGGGCCCCGAGGAATGCTCTATAGAAGAAGGAAGTCCATGTTTACATGGCCCGCCAAGTGAAAAGTCCGCAGAAGTGAAGGATGGGGGCTTCTGTAATCAGTAACTGGCAGGATCCGTAGCCCCGCAGCTCGTGATGCCTGTTGTCTCAGGGACATGGTCCAGAAGGCTTTTGCATGAGAACAGGACACTTGGGTTGTAGAAGACAAACCAGTCTGTGGGCAGACAGATTCTACAGGCCATGGATGGAGGCAGAAACGGTTGCGTTTCTGAGAAAGAACTCGCTAGTTGGTCAGCTCCCCTTGTAACATCACAAGTGAGGCCCACTAGATGGTCTGCATGGACTTCCTCTCCATTTTAGCCCAATGTAGGGTAATGTCAGTGATGTATTGGTGAATTATGTGCACTTCACCCGTTAGCCCAAGCTAAACCGCCCCACCCAAGATCAATGTGGCTAAACCTTGGTAGAAGTTCTTGACATTCTGGACTGCCTCGACAATGCTTGTTCATGATAATACTCTGCAATAC
This sequence comes from Engystomops pustulosus, assembly GCA_019512145.1. NCBI lineage: Eukaryota > Metazoa > Chordata > Amphibia > Anura > Leptodactylidae > Engystomops > Engystomops pustulosus. Next base: position 120,323,849 of record CM033642.1, on the reverse strand, counting down.
TCATGTATTGCAGGGTATTATCAGTGTCAGCCTATGCAGATGCATAGGCTGACACTTTGCCTTTAAGATGACGTCACAGACACCATCTTAAAGGCACTGCCTTCAGACTTCTCTGGGGTCCCGATCAGACCCCAGAGGTGCCATAGCAGCGATCGGCGCCCCTGAAAACGGCACGGGGGTGCCGATCGTGGGGTAAAGACCCCCGGAAGGCATGTTGAATGAAGCGGTCGCGTTGACTGTGACATTTAACAGGTTAAACACCCGTGATCGGAGCCCACTCCGACCGCGAGTGTTAGCCGGGGATGTCAGCGGTAGATTACCGCTGAAATCCCGCGACCCCCGATGCCAGTTCGGCTGCTGTGCAGAGATGAACCGGACTCGTCTCTGCGCAGTAGCTGTACTGTGCTGAGCGCTATTCGTGGGACTCAGCGCAGTATGGCTACGGCGCAGAGCGCTAAGGAGTTAATTGAGTGGTTTTGCTGAAAAAACAAACAAACAATTATACAATTATGATAACGAGGTTCTCGTGCTCCTGTGGCTGGCTCAGCGCTTCTTCTCTTACGTTAATTATGCACTGCTTCAGAGAATGATGTAATCACTGTGTTGTGCCTGACAGGAAGAAGTAATCAATCACTGCACTATCCCCCAGCTCCTGTGTAGTCCTGTCTGGACAGTGTTTATGAACGGCAGACTGCATGCAACCCAGCTTACCCAAGGTCCGGAATTTTGGAATTGCTTTTTGAACAAAACCACTCGTATCAGGGATTACCGTATATACTTGAGTATAAGCTGACCCGAATATAAGCCAAGGCTCCTACTTTTACCACATAAAAACTGGGAAAATCTATTGACTAGAAGCCTAGGGTGGGAAATGCATTGGTCACAGCGTCCCCCCAGTATAAAGCTAGTAAGTCCCCCACCCCTAGTATATATCCAGCCCCATAATATAGTGAGCCCTCTGCCCCATAATATAGCGAAGCCAACATTCCCTCAGTAGGCAGCCAGCATCCCCCCCCCCCCCAGGAGTTGATCCAGAATAGAGATGAGCAGCAAATGGGATACTTGCATGTCCTTTGTGTTCTGTATCCACTCCTGCTTTTGGCTATCAATCCTGAGGCTTTTCATTCTTACTGACAGATGAAATGAAGGGGAATACCAAACATAGTGACAACGTCATAGAGTGATGGAGGGTGAAAACAGCATTATGGAAATCACAGGGTGTTCCAGGGAGACAGCGGTCAGTTGGCAGCAGCATGAGTAGGCTGCAGAGTGCACAATGACAAATTATGGAGGTGGCGGAAACATGGTAGGCCACAAAGTGGCACAATGATAAGAGTGTGGAGGTGGCGGCAGCAGAAGCAGCAGCAGGAGCCCACAGGTGGCAGCAACATGGTGGCAGCAACAGGGATAGCCACAGAGTGACGTGGGATCCCCCTTATTAATAGGGGGAAACCCACATTCTTTTTTTTCATGTATTGGCAAAAAAAAAAAATGATGTGAGGTACCTTCTACCCTGATTGTCCAAATCAGCCTGATACAAAAAAAAAAGCAGCAGCCTGCCATTACTGAGCTGGGATAGCCCACTGTTAGGGGGCTATTCCAGCGCAACAATAACAGCCTGCAGCCGCCCCACTACCTGACCATCTATAGACGGTCAGGTACTGGTTTGTACCCGGCTCTTCCCGGCACCCCTGGAGGCGCTGGGTACCGAGGTAATAGTATTGGCGTTAGTGTAAATTTGTCCAAAAAAAGGGAAAACACTAAGGCCAGCCCTTAGTAATTAGTACCGTCAACTAAACAGCCCCACTACTATGGCAAACTATACGAAGTGACACAAAAAACCCACACATTTTTAATAACAAAAAGAAAGTTTTATTGAAAAAAAAAGAACCCACACCCTCGTTGACCATTTTATTTGTAAAACAAAACATGCTGGTCATCAACGTAATCCTTCAAATCCGAAGTAGTCCACTGCATGCATGGTCCTGGAAGACAAAAAAACATACACAAAAAAAGGGCTTGTTGCCAAGGGGATTGAGGTACATGCTCGTTGCCAAGGGGAGTGAGGTACATGCTTGTTGCCAAGGCCCAGCCCCCTTGTATACAGCCTAGCCAGCCCCGTGTATACAGCTTAGCCAGCCCCTGTGTATACAGCCTGCCCATCCCCCGTGTATACAGATTAGCCAGCCCCCGTGTATACAGCCTGCCTGTCGGAAAAAAAACAAACCATAAACTCACCTTTCTTGGCGTTCCCCCGGAGCTCCGGTGCTTTATCCACTCCATCCCGCGGTGACAGCTCAGTGAGCGCTGGCGGCTCACAGACTGTGACGTCAGCGTGGCGTCACGGTCTGTACGACGCCGGCACACACTGAGCTTCGGGGGAACGCCAGGAAAGGTGAGTTCATGGTTTGGATTTTTCCGACCGGCCCCTCCAGCCCCAGACCGGCCTGCACCGGCCCCAGACTTAGCAGCCCACGGGGAAAAATCCAGGTGGGTCATATGGCCAGTCTGCCCCTGCATGAGGGGAAAAAATAACAACTTCGTTCCCGCGAATCAGCATAAACCTTGGCTTCGTGACAAATCGAATTTTTCCTGAAATTCAAACCGAAGTTAGAATCATTAGAATCGATTCGCCCATCTCTAGTGTTGATTGATGTGCTGTGCATGCTATAATTCCAGTAGAATATTTATATATAATGAAGGGATGTTTTATATGTGGGGTATCGTGAGGTCACTTGTGTTGTGAGGGGTATATATTATTTAGGAGCACAGTGTTGTTATCCAAGAGACTTTATACTGTAAGTGACTGTGATATTTTTAGGAACGCCGGGTGGAGATTTGCTGCACAGAGCTGAAGATATCTAGCCGTCAATTCAGCCCTGATACATCAGAGAACCAGGAATAAAGTCCTCCTGATGGAAGAGATTGTCATCTATAAAGTACTAGATGCCACTAATGCCTCTCAGAACCTGTAGTCAGTCACACAGTGTCAGTGAGCCTGACTGTGGGGATGTTAATTGTTAGTAAAGTTTTCAGCATTTACTAAACAGGGACCGAGCGGGAGGCTGTAACGTCCGTGCCTGAACGTCGCTCTATCCGCAGTTGGCGGAATACATGGCGTTTATTTGTGTGTGAACTGTTGCTTAATTCTTGTGTTTGGATTAACTGAGCCACACCCTGCTCCTTGCATTTCTGTTTTGCCCAGCAAGGGTTACCACCCTGATGGACAGTTCCCCCAGTGTGCTGTTGGAGGCGTGTCCGGGATCGGCCTTATATACCTGCCCATTCCCATCATACCTTGCGGGTTATTTTGAGTCTTGTCTCCAGTTCAGTTTTAACTGTCTCCGTTTGTCTGCCTGTATCTGTACCTGACCTGTATATAATCTGCTTGATCTTGTCCTGACCTGTATATAACCCTGCCCCTGCATGAGGGGAAAAAAACCAACTTCGTTCCCGCGAATCAGCATAAACCTTGGCTTCGTGACAAATCGAATTTTTCCTGAAATTCGAACCGAAGTTAGAATCATTAGAATCGATTCGCCCATCTCTAGTGTTGATTGATGTGCTGTGCATGCTATAATTCCAGTAGAATAATTATATATAATGAAGGGATGTTTTATATGTGGGGTATCGTGAGGTCACTTGTGTTGTGAGGGGTATATATTATTTAGGAGCACAGTGTTGTTATCCAAGAGACTTTATACTGTAAGTGACTGTGATATTTTTAGGAACGCCGGGTGGAGATTTGCTGCACAGAGCTGTAGATATCTAGCCGTCAATTCAGCCCTGATACATCAGAGACCCAGGAATAAAGTCCTCCTGATTGTCATCTATAAAGTACTAGATGCCACTAATGACTCTCAGAACCTGTAGTCAGTCACACAGTGTCAGTGAGCCTGTCTGTGAGGATGTTAATTGTTAGTAAAGTTTTCAGCATTTACTAAACAGGGACCGAGCGGGAGGCTGTAACGTCCGTGCCTGAACATCGCTCTATCCGCAGTTGGCGGAATACATGGTGTTTATTTGTGTGTGAACTGTGGCTTAATTCTTGTGTTTGGATTAACTGAGCCACGCCCTGCTCCTTGCATTTCTGTTTTGCCCAGCAAGGGTTACCACCCTGATGGACAGTTCCCCCAGTGTGCTGTTGGAGGTGTGTCCGGGATCGGCCTTATATACCTGCCCATTCCCATCATACCTTGCGGGTTATTTTGAGTCTTGTCTCCAGTTCAGTTTTAACTGTCTCCGTTTGTCTGCCTGTATCTGTACCTGACCTGTATATAATCTGCTTGATCTTGTCCTGACCTGCATATAACCCATTTGATCTTGACCTGACCTGTGTTCCTGTATCTGGATCTGACCTGTGTTTTATCTGCCTGAAGACCTGTATATATCTGTTGTTTTGTCCCTGTCTCAGTCCTGTGTTTGTATTCTGTGCACCAGTGTGAACACTAGTCTATTCCTGTATTCCGGTTACCTGTTCAGACTTGTATTGGTTTCGGTTTACCTGCTTTAGGCAGGGCCTTAGCCCGCAGGGACATCGCAGGGTGAGTTTGCCACACTTACCTAGTCTGACAGCTAGCGCCAAGCCTGGTTGTGGTTGTGTGTTTGCTGGACAGTTGCTGACAGAGCCGTTTTAATATTTGCCTCGGGCAGCAAATATGCTAGAATCGGCCCTGGATCTATCAAAATATAATACTTGTTTGTAACTGCATTTAACCCCGTAATGGAAAATAGCGCCCAAAGTCTCAAAAGTTATTTTGCCATTTTGAAAAATATAAAGAATTCAATAAAAAGTCATCAAGAGGTTGTAAAGTCCTAAAAATAGAAGCATTTTAAACACCATCAAGCGTAAAAAAATGACACCATCCACAGCTCTGTACACCAAAGTATAAAAAAGTTATTAGCGCCAGAAGACGGCAAAATAAAGATTTTTTTTTTGTACAGGAGATTTTAACCCCTTAAGGACGCAGCCATTTTACAGCTTAAGGCTCAGTCCCATTTTTTAGATTCTGACCTGGGCGCAGTTAGATCATTAGAATCGATTCGCCCATCTCTAGTGTTGATTGATGTGCTGTGCATGCTATAATCCAGTAGAATATTTATATAATGAAGGGATGTTTTATATGTGGGGTATCGTGAGGTCACTTGTGTTTGAGGGGTATATATTATTTAGGAGCACAGTGTTGTTATCCAAGAGACTTTATACTGTAAGTGACTGTGATATTTTAGGAACGCCGGGTGGAGATTTGCTGCACAGAGCTGAAGATATCTAGCCGCAATTCAGCCCTGATACATCAGAGACCAGGAATAAAGTCTGTGGAAGAGATTGTCATCTATAAAGTACTAGATGCACTAATGACCTCTCAGAACTGTAGTCAGTCACACGTGTCAGTGAGCCTGTCTGTGGGGATGTTAATTGTTAGTAAGTTTTCAGCATTTACTAAACAGGACCGCGCGGAGCTGTACTTCCGTGCCTGAACGTCGCCTAATCCGCAGTTGGCGGAATACATGGCGTTTATTGTGTGTGAACTGTTGCTTAATTCTTGTGTTTGGGATTAACTGAGCCACCACCCTGCTCCTTGCATTTCTGTTTTGCCCAGCAAGGGTTACCACCCTGATGGACAGTTCCCCCAGTGTGCTGTTGGAGGCTGTCCGGATCGGCCTTATATACACTGCCCCTTCCCATCATACCTTGCGGGTTTATTTTGAGTCTTGTCTCCAGTTCAGTTTTAACTGTCTCCGTTTGTCTGCCTGTATCTGTACCTCCTGTATATAATCTGCTTGATCTTGTCCTGACCTGTATATAACCCATTTGATCTTGACCTGACCTGTTCCTGATCTGGATCTGACCTGTGTTTTATCTGCCTGAAGACCTGTATATTCTGTTGTTTTGTCCCTGTCTCAGTCCTGTGTTTGTATTCTGTGCACCAGTGTGAACACTAGTCTATTCCTGTATTCCGGTTCCTGTTCAGTCTTGTATTGGTTTCGGTTTATCTGTCTTTAGGCAGGGCCTAAGCCCGCAGGACATCGCAGGGTGAGTTGCCACACTTACCTAGTCGACAGCTAGCGCCAGCCTGGTTGTGGTTGTGTGTTTGCTGGACAGTTGCTGACAGAGCCGTTTTAATATTTGCCTCAGGCAGCAAATATGCTAGAATCGGCCTGGATCTATCAAATATAATACTTGTTTGTAACTGCATTTAACCCCGTAATGGAAAATAGCGCCCAAAGTCTCAAAAGTTATTTTGCCATTTTGAAATATATAAGAATTCAATAAAAAGTCATCAAGAGGTTGTAAAGTCCTAAAAATAGAAACATTTTAAACACCATCAAGCGTAAAAAATTACACCATACACAGCTCTGTACACCAAAGTATAAAAAAGTTATTAGCGCCAGAAGACGGCAAAATAAAGATTTTTTTTTGTGTACAGGAGATTTTACCCCTTAAGGACGCAGCCATTTTACAGCTTAAGGCACCTACCACCACAAATCTACCTAAAGGTAGATTGGGTGGTAGGTGGATCATTGGGACTGAGGATAGCCCTTTTAAGGGCTAATCCTCACGTCCCTGCACTTTTTTGAGAACTTTAATTTGATATTTATTCAAATTACTATGTGGCTACCGGGCGTGGAGTAGCCGCTTATGAGATTACACGAGGCGGCTACTCACGCCCCGGTAGCCACTTTACTCCTCCTACTCACCCATCTTCGGCGCGCAGCTCCGCGTAGCTGCGCGCCCTCGTCCGGCGAGCCTGCCTTCTGCGCATGCGCAGAAGAGCAGGCCCGCCGCCTGCGCGGTCACAACTCCGAAAAGGCGCGGGCCTGTCTCTTCTGCGCATGCGCAGACGGCAGGCTCGCCGAACGAGGGCGCGCAGCTACGCGGAGCTGCGCGCCGAAGATGGGTGAGTAGAGGAGTAGTAAGTGGCTACCGGGGCGTGGAGTAGCCGCCTCGTGTATCTCATAAGCGGCTACTCCACGCCCGGTAGCCACATAGTACATTTGAATATAATCAAATTAAAGTTCTCAAAAAAGTGCAGGGACGTGAGGATTAGCCCTTAAAGGCTATCCTCACGTCCCAATGATCCACCTACCACCCAATCTACCTTTATAGGTAATTGTGGTGGTAGGTTCCTTTAAGGCTCAGTCCCTTTTTAGATTCTGACCTGCGTCTCTTTATATGGTTATACTTTTGAACACTGTTACTTATCAAAGCGATTCTGAGATGTTTTTTCCCCACATGTTTGTACTTCATTTTGTGGTAAATTTTGGCTGATAAGTTTTGCGTTTATTTACAAAAAAAAAAAAAAAAGATGAATTTTTAGAAAAATTTGCCATTTTCGAAATTCAAAATCACCCGCGTTTTCAGGCAGATAGATTTACCCACCTAAATAACTTGCAGAATAACATTTCCCATTTGTCTACTTTACATTTTCATAATTTTTGAAATGTTTGGATAATTTATTTGAACGTCACGCGGCCTACAATCGATATCGATTTTCCGTATTTCAGAATTAACTTTTTGGGGATAAATACTGTTTGAAATCAAATTTTACATATTTAGCAACAAAAAACCCCCTATATAACCAACCCATTTCAAATCTGCACCCTCAAACTATCAGAACAGCATTTACAAAGATTGTTAACCCTTGAGATCTTCATAGTAATTGAATCAAAATGGCGGTGAAATTTAGAATGGCAAATTTTCGGTTATACGTTCATTTAGCCCTAAAATTACACATTTCCAAAAGATAAAAAGAGAAAACTCACCATAAATTTATTCTACAATTTCTCCTGAGTGCAGCGACCCCCCCCACACGTGGCCGTTACTTGTTTATGGGGCACAGCGAGGCGCAGAAGGTAAGGAGCACCCTGCCTGCAGCTGCCAGATTTTATTTTTCTCGTTGCCCACCTTTTGAAGGCTATAAAATTTTCGCTTTTCATTATTTGGCCATGTGATGGCAATTTTTTTGCGGGACGAGATGCTTTTTCCATGTGTTACCATTTTGGGGTCGGAATCACCTATTGTTGAAAATTTAGGAACTTTTTTTGAGGTCATGAGTAGAAAAACATCAATTCTGTACTGGATTTTTTTTTTTCGTGTCCACCGTATAGCCTAATAATCATGTTTTCTTTATTCTATGAGTCGATCGATTACGGGGATACCAGACATGAATATTTTTTCTTATGTTTTACTATTTTGCCAAATAAAACCCAATGTGGGGAAAAATCTATCATTTTTGCATCGCCGTCTTCCAAGTGGCATAACATTGTTACGTTTTTGGATACAGAGCTGTTTGATGGCTTGTTTTTTGAGGGACATGTTGTTCTTTCAAAGGTATCATTCTGAGTACATATGTTTTGTTGATCACTTTTTATGCATTTTTAGTGGGATATAATAGGTAAAATCATAATTTTTGGCGGTTTTTAACTTTTTTTTTTTACGGCGCTCATCATATGGGTTTAATAGTTATTTAGTTTTATTTATGGATTGTTACGGACGCGGTGATACTATATATGTGGGTTTGTGTTATGATTAGACTTTTTTGAGCGTTATATGTCTCTTTATATGTTTTGGGGCTTATGGCATTTTAGTGATTTATAAAGTAATTTTTATTGAAAAACATTTTTTTACATTTTATTTACATCCACCATGGGATATGAACAAGCAATCATCTGATTGCTTGTTCTTGATAATACTCTGCAATACTATGTATTGCAGGGTTAGCAGTGCCAGCCTATGCAGATGCATAGGCTGACACTTTGCCTTTAGATACTCACAGACACCATCTTAAAGTAATCCCTCCAGGCTTCTCTGGGGTCCCGATCGGACCCCAGAGGTGCCAAACAGTGATCAGCCCCCCCGAAAACGGTGCGGGGGGGGCGATCGTGGGGTAAAGACCCCCGACCGCGGGTGTTAGCCGGGGATGTCAACAGTAGATTACCGTTGAAATCCCGCGCTAACATGCCGGTTCGGCTGCTATGCGCGCTGAACCGCCATCGTCTCTGCGTCTCTCGCGTAGCTGTACTGCGCTGAGCGCTATTCGCGGGACCCCGCAGTACATTTACGGCGCAGAGCGCTAAGGGGTAATTTTTGTAAATGTTTGAAAACATTATAAAACCTATACAAACCGTGATCGTACTGACCCAATGAATGAAGTAGACATGTAATTTGGGGTGCACAGTGAAAGCCGTAAAATCCAAGCCCACAAGAAATGGCGAAAATGTGTTTCTTCATATCATTTTCACTGCATTTAGAATTTTTTTTTCTGCTTCCAAGTATATGGCACAGAAAATTAAATACCACCACTATGAAGTGCAATTTGGTACTTAAGGGGTTAAATCCAGCCTCACTTTCTGCAATGGTTTTGTTCTCTGATTGCTGAATCAATTTTCACCCATCTACTGTGTCTTTAAATCCAGTCTCACTTACTGCAATGGTATATATCTGTTAATTGCCCTAGTATTGCATGTGTCTGTTTCTTTCTCTAACATTTGACCCTTTTCTGTCCTACTGATTTAATGTTCATCTATGCCCCTCAATGAGTTTGTTTTTCTCTGTTTAGAACTTGATCCACATGTGTTAAGTCTCCTAGATTGTTTTACAAGCTAAATGAGGGCCTGGTCTCTTGTCTTCTCTGGGTATAAATTTAGTGATAGTATGGGATGCTTGCATTCTTGGTAAGTATAATAATATTCTGACAAGTATGCTGCAATTATACATTGCAGTTAGACAGGGCAGGATACAGGTAAGATGGCAGAGAAAAAATGAACAATTATTTTTGTCTAAAAATGTTTTCCATTTTCGCTCTGTTTGCTATGGTTGTTTTACTTTCCTACCATCCATTGATCCCACCAGGACCAAGTACCCATATCAATGCCTCACTTCTTCACTCACCTTTGTACACCACTCACATACTCTATACTTTATGTAACCACACTAACTTAATCACAGTCTTCTGCTGTCAGGCAAGAAATAACTTCTTATAAATCTCTAAAGCATGGTTTGTCTCTTCTCTTTCTCCTTCTGCTTGCTGCAGGGGACATCTCTCCTAACCCAGACCCACCTTCTGCTTATTTCAACACTTCACACAGAAACCCTGCTAACCTTATAAAGATTCAGTGTACCCCCTCTTCTCCTCTTTGGAATGCCTGCTCTGTTTGTAATAAACTAGAATCAGTTCATGACCTCTTTAATTCCAAGTCCTTTGACATACTTGCCATCATGGAAACATGGATCAAGCAGGATAACTCCACCTCACTTGCAGCATTGTCTTATGGCGGTTTACACTTTTCTCACTCTTCCAGACCTGAGAATCGGCACGGAGGAGGGGTAGGCACACTTCTCTCTCCACAATGCACTTTCCTGGTCATTCCTCCTGTACCCTCTCTTACTTTTCCATCTTTTGAGGTTCACACCCTCAGACTTTTCTGCCCATTCTCTCTTTGTGTGGCTGTAGTATACCGTCCTCCTGGCTCACCCTATCAGTTTCTTGACCACTTTGCCTCTTGGCTCTCTCACTTTCTATACTGTGACATTCCAACCAGCATCATGGGAGACTTCAACATCTCTGTTAACACTCCCATTTCCCCTCCAGCCTCTCAACCATTATAACTAACTACTTCTCTCAGTCTTTCACAACTCTGCGATTCCCCCACTCATAATGAGGTAAAGAAACCCATGTGCAATAGATACTCACAACTCACAGAAAACTTACAGTCTGCACTAACTCCCATATCCTCTTTCTCCTGTCCAAACCTGGCTACTAACCACTATAATCATACTGTCAGAAGTGCGCTAGATGAGATAGCACCACTCACTATCCGAAATTTTAAGCATACACGCAGACAACCTTGGTAAACCGAACAAACTCGCTTCCTTCGGCAGTGCTCCAGGATTGCCGAATGTCTGTGGAGAAAGTTGTGCACATATGCAGACTTTTTAAACTTCAAATTTATGCTAAAAACGTATAACTCTGCCCTTCACCTTGCTATTTTACTAATCTAATTTCCTCTCTCTCCAACAACCCCAAAAGGCTCTTCGATACACTTCACTCCTTACTAACACCAAAGGTGCAGCCACTGGTCACAGACCTTGGGGCTGAAGATCTGGCCACCTACTTTAAGGATAAAATTGATTATATTTGCCAGGAAATAATTGCTCAATCCTCTTACCCCACTAATCCACTTCCCTCCGCTGCCTTACCTTGTTCACTCTATTCCTTTGAGCCGATCACAGAGGAAGAGGTGTCCAGGCTCCTTTTTTCTACTCGACCCACTACCTGCATCAGTGACCCCATCCTCTCACATCTCGAACAGTCTCTCTCCCCAGCTGTCATTTCTCACCTCACTAAAATCTTCAACCTCTCTCTCTCTTCTGTTGTCGTCCCCTCTTCTTTCAAGCATGCTGTTGTTACCCCTTAAGTAAAGAAACCTTCACTGGACACATCCAATGCTACTAACTACAGACCAGTTTCTAACCTCCTTTCATCTCCAAACTCCTGGAACGCCTGGTCTTTTCTAGACTTACCCGCTATCTCTTAGCCAATTCCCTCCTTGACCCAATCCTTGACAATCTGGTTTCCACTCTATGTATTCCACTGAAACTGCCCTTTCTAAAGTCTCCAATGATCTCCTCACTGCAAAATCCAAAGATGACTATTCTCTCCTCATTCTTCTGGATCTATCGGCTGCGTTCGATACTGTGGACCACCAGCTCCTCCTCAAGATGCTTTGCTCCATTGGCCTAAAGGACACTGCACTCTCTTGGTTTTCTTCCAATCTCTCTGGCTGCTCAGTGTCTGCTTTTCTGGATCTTTCTCTTCTCATCTTCCTCTCAGTGTCGGGGTTATTCAGGGCTCAATTCTAGGTCCTTCTCCTTCTATACTGCCCCCATTGGACAAACCATCAGCAGATTTCAAACACAAACGTATAACACCTTCACTACTCGGTAGATTTGGTTTCTAGCTTCTGCACGTACCATCACCCCTGCCTTAATCCAGAACACTAGTGAATGTCTCTCTGCTGTCTCTAACATCATGTCATCTCTCTTCTTGAAACTTAATCTTGTCTTTCCACCATCTACTAACTTACCCAACCCTGACCTCTCCCTCTCTGTCTGGGGATCACTATAGTACCGAGGCAGCAGGCCCGCTGACTTGGGGTTGTGCTGGACTCTGACCTCTCCTTTTCACCATATCTCTTTTCAATTTTCAATCTCTCGCTCACTCTTGCCAGATGGATTTCAGAAACATCTCCAGTATCCAACTATTTCAGACAATTGAAACCTCTAAAACGCTAATTGTTGCACTTTGTTGATTCACTCTCAACCAGACTACTGTAACTTCCTACTAATCGGTCTTCCACTTGCTAAACTCTCTCCTCTACAATCTATTCTTAATGCAGCAGCCAGGCTCATTTTTCAGACCAAACCCTACACGGATGCCTCCAGTTTGTGCCAATCACTGCACTGGCTACCCGTCTCCTTCCATATTCACTTTAAAATAATACCCCTCATCCACAAAGCTTTTCTTTGATCTCTTTGATATTAGATTCAACTGTAAATAAGATGGCAGCTGATGTCTGGTTCAAGCAGTAGAATTTTTATTTATTAAATTATTTAGTAGATTGTTTATATTGTTCGCTTGTAAGGAATGGCAGGACCATTCTGCAACCTGTTGTGTCAACACCTTCATCCTCATAGTCTGTAAGCTCTTGTGAGCAGGGCCATCACTCCTATTGTTCCATATGACTGTTTGTTCTTTGTAATGTAATATATTTGTATATGTCCCCTAAGATTTGTAAAGCGCTATGGAATTTGATGGCGCTATATAAATAAAGATTATTTTTATTATGTGTGCCTTAGGGAGACTTCACATGCAGCAAGTCTGGCCTAGGTTTGTGACATGTGTGGATTGATCCATATATTGAGTGTATTGCATGTGTGATGATGCGTTTGCCTGCATGTGTGTCTGTTTTCATGTATCTGTCTGTCAGCATGTGTGTGTGTTTGCCTCCATGCTTGTCTGTATGTCTGCATGTATCTGTATGCATGTAGCTATACTTGTGTGCATGTGTATCTGCCTGTATATAAGTCTTGCTGCATGTGTGAATGTTGCTGGTTTATAGACTAAAAATCTTAATCACCTCCAATGTACATGAGAAGGAGAGAGGGTTCTGTGTCAGAAGTTATGTGTATTATGAGGTCACACAGCAGATGAGATTATGAGTAGAGATGGGCAAATTTTTCAAAATTCGATTTGACCAGGTTCGCCAAATTTTGCGAGAAAATTTGATTCAACCCAAATAGAATCATGTCGAATCATGTTAAAAAACAGGTATTTCCTGGCTGCAGAGAGCCTGTAGGGTGTTGTAGAATGTTGTGCCATGCTCAAATATGGATAGGGAGCGTGGTTTGGTCTTCAAACAATGCTGTGTTTTAGTATGACACAAACATAATAACCGCAGCTCTTATAATCGATTCGCTCTTCAATTGCAATGGCACTTACAGGGGCCAACTTGACCAAATAAGTGAACTCTTTTTACACTGACATCACATGATTCCATAGATTACGATATATATCACCTGTTCTGTTAAACGCTGATACAAGTAGAAACTCCCCAAAAGAGTGGAGAGGGTGTCGGCAGTAATTTTGCATTGACGTCACTGATCAATTTGCCCTTCTTTTCATCCGGCATTGTCCACTTTCAATCAGTCAATTATCCATCAGTATTGCTGAAGCCAAAAACAAACAGGAGTTGATCCAAAACAGAAATGACCTGTAAATGGGATATTTGCATGCCCTCTGTGTTCTGTATCCACTCCTGCTTTTGGGGATCAATCCTAAAGCTTTTCATTCCTTCTGACAGATGAAATGAAGGGGAAAACCAAACATAGTGGCAACGTCATAGAGTGGTGGAGGGTGAAAACAGCATTATGGAAATCACAGGGTGTTCCAGGGAGACAGCGGTCAATTGGCAGCAGCAGTAGGCCACAGAGTGGCACATTGACAAATTATGGAGGTGGCAGCAACATTGTAGGCCACAGAGTGGCAGAATGTGTGGAGGTGGTGGCAGCAGCATCATGAGATAAGAAAGTGACACAATGTCAAATTCTGGAGGTGGCAGCAACATGGTAGGCCACAGTGTGGCACAATGACAAAGTGTAGAGGAGGCAGCAGCAGCACGAGGTCAGAGAGTGGCACAATCACAGTGTGTGTAGTGGGTGGCAGCAGTAGTAGCAACATGGTAGTCCACAGAGTGGCACAATGACAAAGCGTGGAGGTACCTGCAGCAGCATGAGGTCAGAGAGTGGCACAATAACAAATTCTGGAGGTGGCAGCAACAAGGTAGACCAAAGTGTGGAGGTGGCAGCAGAAGCAGCAGGAGGTCATAGAGTGGCACAATCACAGTGTGTGTAGGTGGGCGGCAGCTTTAGCAGCAGCATGAGGCCAGACTCATAAGGCCTCTTGTGGGTCATGCTTAATGTCAAGGGAGCTGCCTCACAAGGTAGCCAAAAGAGGCATGGTTTTCCTTATCCCATCCTGTAAAACTTTGCATAAATGCTGCAGCTAAGCCATTAAATGTTAGTGGAGTACTGGAGCACAATACTGATGTGCTCGGTGATGTGCTGGATGCATTTTGTAAGGCTAGCCTCTGCTGGAGAGCAAGCTGGTGCTGCTGCTGTTGGCTATAGACAGGTGTATACAGCTACAGACACTACAGACACTGGTGCTGAGGAAGTTGGACTCAGGGCACACCAGCCATGAGGCCAGTTGAGAAGCTCGCCTTAGGCGGCGTGCCTCCTGGTGGACGAAGGGGCGGCACCATGCTCCACCGCTCTGCCAACCAACATCATGCTCCCGCCCCCTGCCCTCTGGCCAGCTCTGAGCACCCACCCCCCACTCCCTGCATACCTCTGCTCCCGGTTTTCCCCTCCACTCCCAGCTACCCCCTTCCCCTCTTTTCCCGGCTCCAGTATCGGCATCGAGCTCCCGCCGGCCGGCATCAAGTACACTCCCCCGCCGATTGGCTCCTGGCTCCCACCCACTGCGCTCCGTTTCCCCCTGAAACCCTGCCTGCCGCCTGAGGAGGACAAGGCCGAACCTGCCAGCACCATAAAAGAAAGGTAAAGTTACTTTAGCTGCATGTGTATGTATTTGCTGTATGTACTGTATGTGCAGTGTGTGTATATGCTGTATATATGCTGTTTGTATATGCAGTATTTGTGATATTTAGCAGGGCTTATATTTTGGCGGTACTCTATATGCATTTTATTCTACATGGCGGCATGCTGTATGCATTTTATACTACATTGCCGTACGCTGTGTTTATCTTATACTGCATGGCGATACTGCACTGCATGTAAGGAGAATCCTACCAGCAGACCCAAAGCTACCCCAGCTCCTGGAGTTCATCACCCCTACTGGAATACAGTCAGAACCAAGTGACGGCAACTTAGTCCCAACGTAAGGACTGGGTTAATGGCTGGCCATCAAGGCATAGGGATGGATAGTTAGAGAAAGTTTCACCACAGACTGTTATCTTTAGTATTGCAAGTCAAATAGCAGCACTGCATGCTGTACCCTGCATGTTATACCATCTCACCACTAGGGGCTTCCCTTATGCTTCAGTAGCAATTAATTTACTTATGAGTTCCTTTCTTCAATCAATATCTTCCTGTGTGTTCCCCTATCCCTTAATAAATCTGTTAAATGCCTTTCTGAAGTGAGTGTGTATCTGTGTCGCCATGGGAACTTTCAGGGGAGAAGAGATTTACATGTGGTGGGAAGAGGCAAGCGCTGCTGTTGAATATAGTTTTGCCATGTATGGTGAATTTCTTGACGTGTCCAATGATGACATACTGCAGAACGTGAGCGGCCTTCATGGCATTATTCACCCACAAGTGGTTGACCACCGGAAAAAGAAGGAGAAGCCATGGTCAGCTGCGCTAATAGAAACAGAGGGAGTGTTGCAGAGAGAAAACTTTCCATCCGCAATAGGTGTGCCTGTGGAGCATGGACAGAAGTAGGAGATCATGTGGCCTAGAGGACCTGTGGCAATGTCATCTACAGAGTCAAACAGTACTTCAAACAAACAAGTTAGTATCGTAGGTAAGTATTTCAAACCACCAAATTAGTATCGTAGGTTAATACTTCAAACCGTATGGGAAACTAATACAGCAAGAAAATCATTACTCATGCGTTTGACCCTGAACCCAGTATTAGTTGATTTTATGGGATAGGAGTAGAGGATATCTATTCACACAGTGGTATCCTCCTCACTATTATTACAGGACCTTTGAATACAGGACACAGGTCTCAAACGGGCGATAGTGTTTATGCATTCAAGACAAGCAGGGTCCAGGATTCAGGAAACCCAATTAGTATTGTAGGTTAGTACTTCAATCCACGTTAGAAGTTAGTACAGCAAAAACGTCATACAGTTTTGCAGGATAGAAGTAGTAGAGTCCTGTATATACAGTAATATCCTCCTCACTATTAACACAGGACCTTTGAGCACCAGACACGTAGGAGAGCATGGAAATCATTTATCTGGGCCCTGCTGGTGTAACGTCTCCAGCAGTACCTTAGCACCTCTTCACAGAAACACCTGTCTTCTGGCCCGCCAAGGCCACACTCCTCTTCTGGCTCCACACCTCCTTTAGGAGGCGTGCGGGCCCTCAAGTACCTGCAGCCAGGCAGGCGACGGACACATTTTCTCCACAAAGGGGCCGACGGATCTCCCGCATCCGAGCACCAGTCTGCGGTCTGCCAAGTTCCTCAGCTCAAATCCTCCTGTCAGTGTCTGTCCTCCATGCCCTCGGATGCGTTCCAGCCACTGCCTCCACACTTCATCCACCGGGCCAGACTGACAGGAAGCTCCCACCAGAAGACAGGAACACTAACGGGGGGGCGCATGCCAGCGGCATTCCATGGGCAACACGATTCGGGGGTGGGAGCGGCAGGATGGACGTCCACTCACATGTTCCTCCCTCCCACAGCTTAAAACACTACAGATAGGAAAGTAGTATGGTGGTTGTGATACATTTCTGAGGCAGCGGCTGAAAGACCCCAGCAGTTCACCAGGAGGAAGAGTGATACTCCAAGCAGAGACATGAAAACACATGCTTTGTATGTGGGGTCATGTTGCTCGTCAGTTCTCAAGGGATCCCAAGCCTGCACCTCCTCCCCATCTCTAGAAGAGGATGTTGGGAAATAGACAAGGGGATTAGTAAGGTCCCATGCTGACCACCTATCAACATTGAAGGCATTCTCCACTGTCCCCTCTACAGCTGCTCGGTTGGAAGTTTCTAAGGGTATGGTGGGACCCCCCCGTGTGCCAGCGGGTATCAAGGATCAACCCTGCAGCATGTTGTTGGATAGCGTTCCATCATCTTTGAGAGCTGGTACAAGGAACACCTAGCTGATGCACCCATACAGCCTATAACTGGACTTGTTGTTTGGGGACTTGGTGAACACAGCTACCCCTACCGAGGGTATGTGTCTGTTATGCTGAAGTTCCCAAAGATAGTCGCAGGAGTGGAAAAGGAAATACCCATTATAGCATTAGTTTGCCCGGTGGCTGAAGCTGACTTAAAATCAGTACTGGTGATAGTGGGAAGAAATGCGAACATCTACCGTACACTAGCAAAGTGGTGCAGAGAAATTGAGGGATGATTATCCACAGACTATCACCATCCACCCCACCTGCCTTGCTGCTTATGTAAGAAAGGAGGAATCAAAAAGAGGGGTGCTTCTCCCTGAACATTTCAGTCCCAGCTTTGAAGGGAGTGACCTGACAAAGGATGCAAAGGAGTTTCTGATAAACAGAATGATGGAACATGGTGCTGCTTACTCATTAGGGGACTGGGATTTGGGTCGGGCATTGTATCCGACTGAATGATGAGACCCCCTTTCGAGAGAGATCCCAAAGACTAGCTCCCCCAGACATGGAAGATATCAGACAACACCTGAGAGGTCTGCTAGACACTACCGTTGTCATTGAGTCTAACAGCCCCTTTGCATCCCCTATAGTGTTCGCTCAGAAGAAAAATGGAGAAATCTGGTTGTGTGTGGACTACCGCACGATCCCCAATCAATATACGGTGCCTAGAATTGATAAAGCCTTGGATTGCTTACAGGGTAGTCAGTGTTTACTCTGTTGACCTCCAAAGTGGCTATTATCAGATACCTATGAGTAAAGAGAATTGTCTAGGGTGTCCCTGCGACCCATGTCTCATGTGACCCGTGTGCCCCTCAGTGCAGGCTGCAGTCTCACTTACCACTCTGTGCTCCAGCAGTGTCTCCCGTAGCTCGGCGTGATCAGCTCTGGAGAATTTAAAGGGCCAGCGGACCACTAATAGGTGCTGGCCATCTGGTACTTAATAAATAGCCAACCTCTTCCCTTATACCCCACCGTATCTTTGTGCCTTAGAGAAAGCTTATGTCCTCTGTGTTTATTGTGATTTCCCTGTTGTGACCTTGATTCCGTTCCTGACATCACTCCTGTGCTCCCTGTCCTGTCCTTCTGCTACATCCCCGTGCTTCCTGTCCTGAACTCCTGCCTGTCTCCCACTCTGTCTCTGCCTCACGATTCTGCACCCCGCCTTGGCCGCCAACATTATGTCTGTGGAGGGACCTGGTGGTACCACACAGCAGCAAGTCCAACCCACTTTGCGGCGGGCTTTAGTGAAAACAGAGTGCCACTTAGACTTGGCTTATGTCAGCTTATGTCCACAGTGGTACAGTTGGTCCACAAACCCTGGTGTCTGATGGTAAAATCTGGCCATGGATCCCGACAGAGTTCTGCTACCTGACCTGGCTGATCTTACCACCATCGTGGCCCAGCAGTCCCAGGTCAGCAAGGTCGGCAACTCGGACAAGTCACTGCCATGTTGCAGCAATTGCTATCTACTCAGCAGCAGCATCAAGTTCCTGCGGTTCCTACTGCTACTCCGGTTTGTCTACCTTTGCAGAACCCAAGCTGAGACTCTCCATGCCCTCTAAATATGATGGGGACCCCAAGTTCACAGAATGGTCTAAAGTGGCTTTCATCATCAGCCTCCTCTCCGGGAAGGCCCGGGCATGGGCTACTCCCCTCTGGGACTGGAAAGATCAGGTCCCGGCTAATGTCACCACCTTTTTTTGCTGAGTTTTGGTCCATCTTTGAGGAACCAGCCTGGGCGTCTTCTGCTGAGACCGCCCTGCTAAACTTGTGGTTTAGTTCTGTATCCTGGCTTCTGAGCTAGCCTGGAATGAAGCAGCCTTGGTCGCAACCTTTAAAGGGGTATTCCGGTAATATGAACGTCTGATGCAAAAACCCATGATGATATAAATAAATGAATGTAACAAAACTCAATGTCATTAGTCACAATATTGAGCTTAAATAGGTTGATTTTATGATTCACAAAATTTTATGGCCTCTCTAGTATGCGGAGTTATCACCAAGATGGCTGCCACTGGAAACTACATGTCCCAAGATCCTTTAGTTCTCAGTAACTCCTCTTACCTCTTATGCTCTGCTCCCAGTGATGATCTAACAGATTTTCTTGCTCTGTTACCATAGTAATGATGTGTAACTGCCATCCGACTGACTACAGCCAAACGTAGTGGTGATTACATGACCTGCCCAAGCAGGTGCAGCACATGTGATGTGGACATGTAACCAGCGGTGAACTTCTGTCCTGTGTCTTCTCCGTGCAGAGGAAATTAACGGACTGATTAAAGGGCCGGAAGCATTTTAATTCTTCATTACAGTCTATGTAAACAGCATTTTTCTGCTAAGGGAAGCAAAATTTTAAATAACAACTGATTACATATAAGCTTAAGTTTTAAGGACCCATTTGTATATGAATTATGCTGATTCCTGGAATACCCCTTTAATCTGTCCAGAAAGTCCCTTCTTAAAGACGCACTGTCTGCACGTGACCTGCCGTCTACTCTGAGTGGTCTCATCTCTCTGGCCACTCAGATTGATATCCGTTTTACTGAGCACTCTGAGGAGCAGCGTCTTGAACAAGTACAAGTCAGGATCCAATGTCTGTCCCACCTGGCTCCTGTCTTCCAAAGATCACCACAGCCTTTTACCGTGTCTGCTGCAGAGAAGCCCATGCAAGTGGATAGAGCTCGTCTGTCTTCCCAAGGATGAAGACAGGAGAACCTTTGCCTGTATTGTGCCAGCCCGAAGCACTTTCTTGTGTCTTGTCCGGTCCGTCCACGGCATCCAGGAAATGCACGCACCTAGGGTTCTTGGGAGAAGCATCCCTATGTGAGAGCAAAGCTTCTCTACGTCTGAATGTTCCTGTTCTTCTCAGCTTTGGAACAGGCAACCCAGTTCAAGTTTCAGCCTTCCTGGACTCTGGCTCTACAGGAAATTTTGTGGATTCTGCCATGGTCTCCCAGCATCATTTTCCTGTGGTTTGCCTAATGAAGCCACTGGTTATCTCCTCCATCAGTGGGCAGATTTTCTATGACCTGGTCCACTACCGTACTGAACCTCTGTCTCTGCAAATTGGGGCGTTGCACAAGGAGAGACACATTTTATGTTCTCCCTCGGTCTACGTCCTCAGTAGTTTTGGGCCTCCCGTGGTTGCAGCAAAAGGCTCCTGTGCTTGACTGGGAGACTGTGGAAATTCTTTGCTTGGGACCGGAGTGCCATTCTGGCTTTCTCATGGCTCTCCATCCGGTGTCCGCCATGTCTTCCGTAGACTCCTCCAAGCCGCTAGTGGGTCTTCTTATATGGACTATGTAGATGTCTTGAGAAGCTTCTCTGAGAAGCAAGTGGAGATTTTGCCACCGCACCATGCCTATGACTCCCCCATTGAGCTACCCATTGTCTGTGTCCGAAACTGCAGCTATGTCGGCCTACATCAGGGAGATGTGGCCAAGAAGGATGGTTCTCTCCGTCCATGCATCCATTACCGCAGTTTCAATAAAGTTACAGAAAAAAATCGCTACCCACTGCCTCTGATCACTGAACTTTTTGATTGTTTACGTGGTGCCAAGATTTTCACCAAGCTGGATCTGCGGGAGGGATATAATCTCATCCGCATCCGTAAAGGCGATGAATGGAAGACAGCCTTCAATAAGTGAGATGAACATTTTGTTATGCCCTTTGGACAGCAGTCTTCCAGGAATTTGTCAACTACATTTTTAGAGACTTATGTTATACCTGTGTCGTGGTCTATCTTGATGATATTCGGTGTTCTCTACGTACCTGGGATCCCACGTACGGCAAGTTCTCAGGCGCCTAAGGGCCAATCGCCATATCCCATGCTCAAAAAGTGCCAATTCCTTCAGACCAGTCTTCCGTTCCTGGGATACATTATCTCTGACAAGGGACTACAGATGGACCCTGCCAAGTTATCTGCAATACTGCAGTGGCCTTACCCCAGTAGGACTTAGTGCTATATAGAGGTTTCGGGGATTTGCTTATTATTACCGGCAGTTCATACCACTCTTCCCTCGTATCTCCTATTGTGACGCTGGCCAAGAAGAACGCCAATCCTAGACTCTGATCCCAGGCGGCTGAAGAAGCTTCCACTCAGCTGAAGTCTGCATTTGCTTCTGCTCCAGTTCTCACACGGCCTGATATGGAGAAGCCATACCAGCTGGAGGTTGATGTCTCCTCTAGAAGCTGGAGTTGTGCTCACCCAGAAAGGGCCCAAAGGCTGAAGTCTCACCTGTTGGTTCTTTTCTAAGACTTTCTCCACTGCAGAGAGAAATTACTCCTTAGGAGACCAAGAACTACTGGCCATAAAACTTGCCCTAGAAGAGTGGTGTTATCTTCTGGAGAGAGCTCACTATCCCACTATCCAGTCCGCATCTATACAGATCACAAGAACCTCCTATATCTCCAGCCTGTGCAGCGCCTCAACGCACGACAAGCTCACTTGTCACTTTTCTTTTCCCGTTTCAATTTCTGGTTTTACTTCCGTCCAGCAGAGAAGAACATCAAGGCTGACGCCCTTTCTTGTGCCTCTGATGTTATTGGGGAAAAATCGGCTCCTCCTGAGTGACTGGTTGTTGCCGCTCCAGTGGACCTTCAGCAGCTTCCTCCTGGCAAGACCTATGTCCGACCTCCTCTTTGGAAAAGGATATTGACTTGGGGATATTGCTCTCATGTGGCTGGACACCCTGGGGTGAAATGCTCTGTCTCCCTCATTTCCCGTTTTTACTGGTGGCCAGATCTGGTCAAAGATGTACAGGATTTTGTGGGCTCCTGCACTTCCTGTGCCTGAGACAAGCCATCTTGTCTCAAACCAGACAGTTTTCTACTACCTTCCTCTATGAATACAACTATCTGGGTGTTAACAGACCTATTTTCCAAGATGTCACACTTTGTGCCTCTGCCAGGTCTGCCGTCGGCTCCACGTCTTGCCAGCTTGTTCTTCCTCCATATCTTTCGGCTTCGGGGCTTCCTCAACACATTGGGGCACATCGAGTTACCCATCCCATTGACGCCGCCGACACGGAATGTCCGACGAAGATTCGGAGCTGCCGCAATTCACGTACAGAGTGTGCACGATTTCTTGAATGTGTCAAGAGTTGTGCCGAAGTTCACCATCTTGTTCCCGGTGCATGTGAGTGCTGATCTTGCGACACAATTTGAATTGTAAATTTTGCAGTTTGTCCGAATCAATCGGGTTGTCCGACGGCCACACCAAACGATCTGTGTCGCATGCAAGCAAGTAACGATGCGCCAAAATCCGATCGCGTGCGCCAAAAACCTCTGTGCAATTCAGTGCAAATCGGAAATATTCGGGAAACTGACAGACCCTTAGTAAATGTGCCCCATTGTCTCGGACCGAGGGGGGAAAATTGTTTGCACCTTCTGCAAGTTAAGCTGGACTTCTCTTCTGCATATCATCCACAGACTAATGGGCAAGTGGAGAGGGTCAACCAGACTCTGGGCTGCTATATACGCACGTCTTGACAACATTTCGGACTGTGAGGTTTTTAAGAGGCTCTATCAGGCCAAGAAGAGGGGGAGGCCGAAGGAAGAGGTACTGTCACGGGTACCCATGTCTCAGGTCGCAGGCAAACCCGTGTGCCTCTGTGTGCCCCTCAGTGCAGGTTGCAGTCTCACTTACTGCTCCATGCTCCAGCTGCTTCTCCCGCGGCTCGGTGCACGATTCCTCGCCTCCTAGGGTGCACATGCGCATGGTCTGTAAAATTTAAAAGGCCAGCGCACTGCATATTGGTGCTGGGCACCTGGCATTTAATAAATAACCAGCCTCTTCCCTTATGCCCCAATGGATCTTTGTACTTTGTGCCTCAGAGAAAGCTTGCACTCTATGTCCTCTTTTTTGTGATTTCCTGTTCTGCTGCCTGTCCTGACCTCCTGCCTGTCCACAACTCTGTCTCTGCCTTAATGATTCTGCATCCCGCCTTGCCCGCCACCACGTCGTGCCTGTGGAGTGACCTGATGGTACCACGCCGCAGCAAGTCCAAATTGCTTTGCGGCTGGCTCTGGGGAAAACCGGGTGCCACTTAGACACCGCTCCCAGGTGTGGGCTTATGTCATTGTCCGCGGTGGTACAGTGGGTTCACTACCCCTGGTGCCTGACAAGGATCAAGAGAAGAATGCTTTAATTTGCCCACTTTAATTTTACCAGCACCAAAGGATGCCTTAAGGAGTTAAGGGCGCCCCAGCCCCCTTCCAGAGATGCATGGATAAGGTGATGGGAGACATGAACTTCCATAAAGTACTTGTCTACTTGGATGATTTGATCGTGTTTGGACAAACTCTGGAAGAACGCTGTTCAAGGTGCTGGGTCGGTTAAAAGAAGCAAAGCTCAAGTTATCTCTTGACAAAAGTATTTGGGACAAATTGTCAGCTGTGAAGGAATTTCTACTGACCCACCAAGGTGGAATCTGTAGTTCAGTGGCCCAAGCCTACCAAATTAGAGGAGCTCGAGTGTTCTCTGGGATCTTGTAGGTACTGGAGTTTCTGGCGTTGAAATGTGCAGTGGAGGACACGTTACACGAATACCTATATGAAGTGCATTTCAAAGTCCATACTGACAACAATCCTCTGACCTATGTGAGATCTACAGCCAAACTGGATGCTGCTGGGCAGCGATGGCTTGCCTCCTAGCAGTGTATGATTCAGTATGATGTACCATCCTGGAGCAACAAACATTGATGCAGATGCTTTATCCCATATTCCTCGCACTCAGCTGTGTGATGAGGAGGAGGCCCCGATAGAGGTCCCAGCTCCTGAAGTTAAAGCCCTGTGTCGACGGCAGCAAGCCAAGAATTTCCACACGCATGGTTGCATTGGATCCATTGGAGGCTTCAGCAGAAGTACCTCCAGCCTTGTTTTGCAGGCTGACTCAGGTGAATGCTGGGTGCTTGCCTCAATTAACCAGAGATCAAATGGAAAAGGCCCAACAGGAAGAGCGGTGTGGTGTGGGTGTGGTCTGTTGGTCCGTAAAGCAGGACCCGAGGCCCCAGAGGAATGCTCTATAGACAGAAGAGTCCATGTTACTGGCCCGCCAAGTGAAGTCCCTAGAAGTGAGGGATGGGCTTCTGTATCAGTAACTGGATGGATCCGTAGGCAGCTCGTGATGCCTGTTGGTCTCAGGGACATGGTCCAGAAGGCTTTGCATGATGAACATGGACACTTTGGGGTTTAGAAGACAACCAGTCTTGTGGCAGACAGATTCTACAGGCCATGGATGGAGGCAGAACGGTGCGTTCTGAGAAAGACTCTGCCTAGTTGGTCAGCTCCTCTTGTCAACATCACCAGTGAGGGCCCACTAGATCTGGCCTGCATGGACTTCCTCTCCATTGAGCCCAATGAGGGTAATGTCAGTGATGTATTGGTGATTATGAGTCACTTCACCCGTTATGCCCAAGCTTAAACCGCCAAAGATCAATGTGGCTAAAACCTTATGGGAGAAGTTCTTTGTACATTATGGACTGCCTGCCCACATTCATAACAACCGAGGAAGGGACTTTGAGAGCCGTCTGATAAAGGAATTGTGTGAGATCTGTGGGATCAAGAAGTCTAGGACTACCCCTTTCCATCCCTAAGGGGATCCTCAGCCGGAAAGGTTCAACCGTACCTTTCTCAATAAGTTGTGCACTCTAGATCCCAAGCAGAAAACAAGCTGGAGCCAGCATATAAGTTAGTTGGTTCATGCCTACAATTGCACTAAGAATGATTCAACTGGATATTCCCCTTACTTCCTAATGTTTGGAAAAGAAGCTTTACTGCCTGTAGATATTAGCTTTAGTGCATCACCTGACCAGTCATCTGGAAAGACTTACCTCAAATATGTGTCTCAGCTGAAGGAAGAATTGAAGGAGGCTTACAGATTGGCTGATCAGGCCTCTGGTCAATCAGGATACCGAAACAAGATACGGTATGACCGCCTGGGGATAGAGTCCACATTCAACAGCTGGGCCTTCATGTAAAGCACAAGCTGGCTGATTGGTGGCATCCAGAACCTTATGAGGTGGTAGAACCTGGTGGCCTGGTGTTCCTGCCTACAGAGTAAAGCCTGTAAGAAGAAATAGAACCATCAAAACACAACGGGAATATCTATTACCTGTGGTAATGACCGTCCGTGGCAAAAATCTTGACCAGATTGTACCAAACCAAACCCTGAACCTCCGAGGAGGAGCCAACACCATCGTAGGGGCACCCATCACAGAGTTCTTTCAGAAGGAAGTGACAGTGATTCCAATGTTGAATGGGGTCTAGAATATGGATGGGGAAGGAACCCCAGATCTTCTTGTTCTTTTGTTGCAGTGTTGGTCAAGCTTCCAATGTGGATTGTCATAAAGAATTCGATCCAGAATCCAGCTTGCATTGTTTACAGTTGGGGGAGAGTGCAGAGGAAATTGAGTTGCCTGGTGAAGAAGCAACAATGTTTGAACCAGAACCTGAAAGTTAAAAGCTAGGGGTCGAGGTGGGTGCTCCTGCCGTACACACTTGTGTGGAGGGGACCTTAAGCCCCCAATGATGCTAACATATGATGAATGGGCCATGCTACTGAGGTTCCCAGAATGGTACAACCAAACTGTATTACAACATGGCTGAGAGAGGGCAACCATAGTGGAGGATCCAGGAGACCCTCCATCCAAGCAGACAGGAGACAGGTGCCTAGAGATCCCTTACTGCAGTCAAAGAAGTGAGAGCCCAGTAGTTGTACAGATCCACAAAGAAGCTGCACTACATGTAAGGAGAATCCTGCCACCAGACCCACAGCTGCCTCAGCTCCTGGAGTTCATCACCCCTACATGATTACAGTCAGAACGAAGTAAGTGCACCAACGCATTCCAACTGGGCCCCAGCGTATCAACTAGGTTAATGGCTGGCCAGCAGGGTATGAAAGAGAGTCTAAGGGATAAATAGTTTTTATTTAGCCCGAAACTTTGTTTTCTTTAGTATTGCAAGAACACTAGCATCATTGCATGTTGTACCAGTTATACCATTTCACCAGATTCCCTTATGCTTAAGTAGCAATTTATTTACTTGTGTGTTCCTTTATTCAATCAATATCTTCCTGTGTGTCCCCCTTTCCCCTAATAAATCTGTTAATCTGTTAATCCCTTTTTGGAGTGAGTGTGTATCTGAGCTAGGAAGGGGTTTCCCAAGTCGACCCTTGGCAGTAACGGAAATCCCGGCTGCATTCCTGAAGCGCTCCAATCAAACCGGGACTTGGTGTAGGCACTGCTTCATATTGAGGTGAGAACTACATAACTACACACCCAGCCTACAGAGGGTGGCCAAAGGGTTGTTACACAGGTTTTCTTATACAGTTCTTTTTAATCCAAAACCCAGTATCGATAATAAAAGAAGAGAACATATTAAAATACAAAATTCTCCTCCTTTTTTATAATTTTCAGGAAAAACTTTAAAATGTATTGTAATGGTAGTAACGGAAGTTGTATATTTGTTTTCATTCTTACCTTTGGACTGTCCATAAACATGTACCTGTACATATAGATCATGTTACTGTATTAGCCCATAAAGATAACAATGTTTATTCATTAGAAGTGGAGGGACTTGACACATGCTTCAGAAAAGGTTTTGCGGGTCAATATCCAAGATAGAAGCATGTGCAGTATGAGTCAGACAAGAAATCGTTACTAGATTCCTCATGTTCTTAAAGTTTTTCTCTTATCTACTGCAAAAATTAAAAGTTCAACTTTAACCTGACAATTCCCTCTGCAACAAAGAAGGCATTAATGGCACATCAAACTGTATAAGGGAAATAAGGTTTTGGTAAAGTTGGAACAATAGGTGACTGAATGCAATTACACTTCATTGTAAAAACAAGCTCCTATGAATTGACATTCTCTTCAAGCCATTAAATCACCAGGGGAATGAATGTGCAGAGAAAATATAGTTTTCTTAAATAACTATCTTCATACAAATGCAGGAGAGTGCATGACTTATTCTGTGCAATCTGTATACTTAGAATTTTAACCTAAAATTGAAAAGACTTAAAGGAAACCTACCACTGGAAGTGGTAGGTGTAAAATGGAAATACCGAGCACCAGCTCAGGGTGAGCTGGTGCCGGTGCTTACTTTCATTAGTGTCCTAAACCGCTGTATCGCGGTTTAAACACTTTTTAATCTTTACAGCCGGAGGAGCTCTGGCGCACCAAGCGCGCGACCATGTGCGCAGCTCCCCGGCATTTCCTATGTAGGCGTGCGCCTGGTGCACCGAAGCTCCTTCCGCTGTAAAGATTAAAAAGTGTTTAGACCGTGATACAGCGGTTTAGGACACTAATGAAAGTAAGCACCAGCTCGGTATTTCCATCTTACACCTACCACGTCAAGTGGTAGGTTTCCTTTAATTGTGTTCTATGATCTAGCATGTTGTGTGGATGGTGGCAGAAAACTGTATAAGTGGAGGGTAAATATTGCTTAAATACCAGGCACAAAGCCGTATTATGGCTCATTGAATAATCTGTGTATGCATTAATTTCAAGGAAACAAGGCTGTTTTCTTTCTACACTTTTTTTGTTTCAAATGGATTGTCCCAAAATAAACAATAGGGGAATAGGGGAAAATATACCCTTACAGCCAAACCTGTTATTGGCAAAACGTAAACCACAAATCCCACTTTGCTGCCCTGTGATTCTAACTTCCAAAATTGGCTCTTGCTTTGGTATTAGGTCTCTGCTGAAGTGAGGGAATGTCTGCAGCATTTACCTAAAACCAAAGGAAATATTGCTTCTTCCAGGATGAAAAGGACTTAAAGTGGCAGTGCCCAGGCTGCCGGTGCAGGGTCAGCTTTATAAGTGAACTGTTAAAGATCATCAGGTGTTGAACTTCCCATTTAAGTCCTAAGCGTACAATATTTATTTTAAAGCAAATATACCATCAAAATCAAGAATGATTAACAATGGACACGTACAAATAGATCCAGGCACTGTGACTGTGGTAATCTTCTTATATTTATTATCAATGACCTCCTTACTTCTAAAATCAACTTGTATAATTATGCTAATAAGCCTGAAGGGCTCTGTTGTATGTTTCCAGAGCCCTTCAGTGCTGTAGCTTCGCAGGTCTTACAATAAGCAGAGTTGGTCTCCCCCCCCCCCCCTGCTCTTCCTGCTGCTTCTATATTGCACAGGTATAGGGATGAAGGAGAGAGAAGGGGGTTTGGTGGGTCATATTTTGCTCATTGTAACAGCCTGTGAATCTAGTAATGACCCCAGAGCCCCTTTAGGCTCTAAGTTGTTTTAAGGTGCAGCCACACATGTTGTTTTTAAATGCAATACAATAAGCACACTCTTAGAATGAAGGAAGTCCTGGATAATAAATATAAGAAGTTTACCACAGTCACAGTGCCTGGATCTATGTGTAAGTGTCCCAGGTTTATCATGCTTGATTTTAATAGTAGATTTTCTTAAGTCTTTTACCTGTGTTTTTATTATTCTAAGCATTTAACTGTAGCTTCCATGGTTTCATAATTGTTGCAGTAATAATTTAATATAACAAATTCATATTAGATATAAACATTCAAACGAGAAATCAGCATCAGAATAATAAAAAAATATATATTATTTTTTTACCATGAAAAAAATTCACAATTATGCCTGTTAAAAGAGCAGATATTAAATTAGCTATAATAAGTTAGCATGAATTTGATCATGAAAGATTATGTTGATTGATTCTAAAATAATTTAATGTATTAGGGGGACAGGAAACAGAGTTTGTAATTGCTTAGCACCATAAAACATATGAGCTCAGTATGCCTGACAAATTACTTATGAAGAACTTAGCAAAGCATAAGGCAATAAAGTCAAAATAGGCACTGAGTCACATAAAATCTTTGAATGGAAGCACAGAAAGCATTGCTCCAATTTTCTTCTCATGCTCCCCATAACTGTACAGTAGTTACCAAATTTCAACAAGGGTTACAAATCTGGCCCTTCGGCAAACATGAGATCATAAAACAGTCAATTACTAATTATGTATATGCTATTAATATAATAATTCCTTTATTTATATAGCGCACACTGATTACGCAGCGCTACACAGAGCTTGCCAAATCGGTCCCTGTCCCCAATGGGGCTCACAATCTAATTAACCTACCAGTATGTTTTGGAGTGTGGGAGGAAACCAAAGGACCCGGAGGAAACCCACGCAAACAGGGAGAGAACATACAAACTCTTTGCAGATGTTGACCCTGGGACTATTTTGTGTGCTTTCACATTAGAATGTCTTATCCTTTGATCCATATCTTATAGCAAATAAAATTCTGTCAAAACTTATTCCATTATTTTACAATTTGGGCAGTAGAGATTACTAGGGCTCCAAGCATGGTAATATCTGGAAGCCTCCCCTAATGCAAAGCTATGCTATGATAGGCAGAGCAGGAAACCTTATTTCACCTAGCTCTGCTATAGCTATAGCATGTCCTATTACAAAGCAGAAACAAGTGTTTGCATAAGGAAAAAGTGAGCAATGCTGCAGCGTTTAAAATTTCCAGGAATGCAGTGGGGTAGGGTAAACCAGCATCCATTTTAAACACATCTCGCTGAGCTATTTTATCTGAAAGAGATTCATGTGTAGGACAAGAGATTACTCTGTAACTATACAACCTGTATATATTTATCCCTTATGTGATAAAGCATTCAGTAAGACACACCTCCACCTTACTATAGCACACATAGCTTACATTGTCTTTTGACTTGCCTTTTCAACTCTAAGGTCTTTATTTTATGGTTATTGTAGCCTAAAGTTTAGCTGCAATTTATTTTAACATAACACTATTCTCCAAGATAAAAATAGATATAATATCTCATCATTTATGCTTTGACATTGAAAGCCCAGTCACATGGACAGTTACCGTAATAAAAAGGTAGAAGACAACAGGACAGGACATATAAAATAGGCAGACGGAACCAGACAGGAGTATAATGGCCTATCCTTGGTAAATCCCAGAACAAGGGATAGAAAACAGAAGGCATACAGGCCTCTTTAATACAACTGATTGATGGGGTGAGACAAGTCTGCCAACTACTGATAAAGATGAAAAGTGATGTGCATATCAACCCTATTTGGTGCTTACAATGTACAATGGCAATTGATTTGCCAGTTGATTTGGACTGTTATTTCTGCAAAAGGGTGAATGCCATAAAAACCAACTCCCCCCGAAAAAATATAGTTCTGAAATTACTCATTATAATTAAACAGAATTAAACAGAAACAACACCACTTTAGACGCCATAGGTCAGTGTTGGCGAACCTTTTAGCGTCCGAGTGCCCAAACTGTAACCCAAAACCCCCCAAATTTATTGTGAGGTGCCAACCAAAAGTTAAAGCAGTAACGTATTGCTCCCTCTTCAATAACTTTTAATCATATTAGCCTCCTGACGACAAGATGGAAAAATTGCATCATTTTAGCTTCCTTCCAGTGTCCCTCTGTATACAGATAATTGTGGAGCCAGCAGAAGATCCTCCAGAGATAATTTGGTCCTGTCTATACATTCCCCTCTTTTTACAGTCCCAAGTAGCAAAGTAAGTATAACTTTAATATACGACTGAATGCAGCATCTTTTAAGTTGCTTTGAACCTGTCTGGTGTGCTGGGGCGATGGCCCAGGTGCCCACAGAAAGGGCTCTGAGTGCCGCCTCTGGCACCCGTGCCATGGGTTCGCCACCACTGCCATAGGTCATAGTCACCGTGATGTCTATAGTGCATTGCATCGACGATCGGGATCGTTTGTGCAGGGCACAGAGTTGTTGATTGTTGTTATGGCAACCCGGAGGTCCGATAAGGACCCCAGGGCTGCCCTTAGTAGCAGCCTGTTAGGAGTTAACAGTTCAGTTGTCAGCCTATGCAGAAAGCAAGGCTGACTATGTAATATGCTGCAATACATTCGTATTGCAGTATATTACAATGAACAAGTGACCACATGTCCCACCCTGGGACAAAATAAAATGGTAAAAAAAAGTTTTTTTTTTTAAAAAGTGCAATTAAAAAAATTATTATAAAAGAATAGAAGAAGTCCCCTAAAAAATAATTTAAAAAAAAAATGAAAAAAGTTAAAAAAAAAACATATGAAAAAAACCCCACAATATATTGGCTATCACAACATCCGTAACAAGCCATACAATAAAATAAAATTGTCACTGAACCCGTTTGGTGAACACCGTTAAAAAAACACCTCACAAAAATAATGAAATTTTCACATCTAACCTCATAAAAAGCGCAAGAAAATTGATCAAAAGGTAACATTTACCCCACATAATACCAAGAAAAAGTACAGTTTGTCCCTCAAAAAGTAAGCTCTAAAACAGCTCTGTAAACAAAAAATATAAATGTTATGTTATGGGTACATTGTGGTCATAAAGGGATGGACATGGTTAACAACAATACTCAGGTAGGCTGTGGCGTTGCAACGATGCTCAATTGGTACCAAGGGGCCCAAAGAGTGCCAAGAAAATATTCCCCACACCATGACACCACCACCACCAGCCTGAACCGTTGATACAAGGCAGGATGGATCCATGCTTTCATGTTGTTGACGCCAAATTCTGACCCTACATCCGAATGTCGCAGCAGAAATCGAGACTCATCGACCAGCAACTTTTTCCAATCTTCTACTGTCCAATTTCGAGCTTGTGGCAATTGTAGCCTAGTTTCTGTTCTTAGTGAAAGGAGTGGCACGGTGTGGTCTCTGCTCTGTTAGCCCATTCTGCCTCAAAGTTCGACGTACTGTGCATTCAGAGATGCTCTTCTGCCTACCTTGGTTGTAACGGGTGGCGATTTGAGTCACTGTTGCCTTTCTATCAGCTCGAACCAGTTTGCCCATTCTCCTCTGACTCTGGCATCAACAAGGCATTTCCGCCCACAGAACTGCGCTCACTGGATGTTTTTTCTTTTTCGGACCATTCTCTGTAAACCCTAGAGATGGTTGTGCGTGAAAACCCAGTAGATCAGCAGTTTCTGAAATACTCAGACCAGCCTTCTGGCACCAACAACCATGCCACGTTCAAAGGCACTCAAATCACCCTTTCTTCCCCATACTGATGCTCGGTTTGAACTGCAGGAGATTGTCTTGACCATGTCTACATGCCTAAATGCATGTGATTGGCTGATTAGAAATTAAGTGTTAACGAGCAGTTGGATAGGTGTACCTAATAAAGTGGCCGGTGAGTGTATATGGGGTATTGTCGTAATCGTGTTGACCCATACAATAAAGATAACACATTATTTATATGGTACGGTGGGTGAACATCTGGGGGAAAAAAAATGCTAAAAACCATAAACAAGAATTAATGATTTTTTTAACCAACACCAAGAAATAGTTAATACAGCAGTTTACCAACACATATAGGACATCCTCATACTCGAGAAAATGTGGAGTTTTTCGTCATTTAATACTTGATGTGATGTGATGGCTTAATTTTTGGCCAAAATAAGACGACATTGGGGCACATTGACCCACCCATTCTTGCTCGATGTGTGATCCCCGACGAGAATGCACAGTTGCCGCGATTCACTTACAGCGTACGTCCTATAGCCTCCATGCGCCGCTTGCCTGATCAGGTCTGCCGGAGTTCACCATCATCTTCCCGGTGTATGTAAGTGCATTATATACGACACAATTTTAAAGTTAAATCCCGCGGTTTGTCGAAATCTGTCAGATCGTCCGACAGCCCGCCCCCCGATTTGTGTTGCATGAAAGCCGGCATGATTGCGACACAATCCGATCGTGTTTGACAAAAACCCCTGTTAAATGTGGCGCAAATGGAAACCTTCGAGAAACCAACGGAAATGCGGTCTGCGGGCCCTTAGTAAATGTGCCCCACTGTCTAAAAGAGATTACAGCTTGTAAATAACACCTCCATTTTGTTTTAACCCCTGTGAAACATCAAAAATAATAATAATTCCTTTATTTATATAGCACACACAGAACAGATTACGCAGTGCTCCACAAAGCTTGCCAAATCTTACCAAGTCTTTTGAACACTAACTTTTCAAAGTGATTTTGAGACTGTTCTTTTGTCACATGTTTTATTGTACGGGTCATTACAGACGTGGTGATACTACAAATGTGGCGTTTGTATGGTGATTTTCCCTTTTTTAATGTTATATATAGATTTTATATGTAATGGGCCTTTTCTGCATTTTTATTTATTTGTTTATATTTTATTTTAAAAAAAAAAATTTACTTTTTTTAATAATTTTTTACTTGTCCCACCATGTGACATGAATCATTCAGGTATTAGCCCTCTCCGCCTATGCGGTCGCATAGGCCGACACACTGCCTGTCACAGACTGGACCTTACAGGCATTTACTATGGGCTGCTCTGGGGTCTAAAATCATCAACAATCAGCTCCCCCAAAAAAACTGGATACCTTACAGCGCTCCATGCAGTAATAGTATGTCAAGGAGAATTAAGAGGTTAATACTTATTTTCATATGAAATACTATTTTTGTTTTTCTTTTACTTGTATTTTTAATCACCCCATGAGATTTCAACGTACGATTGTAGGATCACATGTGCCAAATGGATATGGTGATTGGGAACAGAGGTAGCAGTTGGGTCTATATGTAAACTATAAGATAGTCTGTCCTCTTAAAAATAGCTGGCACATTTTGGAAGTATGAAAATATGATGGAACATGCAGAGATATTTCTGCTAGATTAGCTATGTAGAATCTGCTATGTATTTTTACACTTAAAACAGCAGACCGTATTTAAATTCAGAAGAGTCCATATGGTAATGCATATGGTAAGGTATTACAGTTTCCATCATAAATCATAAGGGGGATGTAGAAAATGAATTTACATCATATACAGCTAAACTCAAAATACAACAAGTATAAAAACTTTTGTCTAACTCTGCACTGAACAAAAATAAGCAACTCTCTAACTTACTACCCGGTTTCCCCTAAAATAGGACATCCCCCGAAAATAAGACCCAGTAACATTTGTTTTTCACGCTTAGTAGAATATAAGGCCTCCCCTGAAATAAGATAGTGGCCGTCATAGCAGCAGTTTCCCCATGCCATACATTAATATTAGTAGATCTTTTATATGCTGCAAGACATTGGAGATGTGACATTGGTTGTGACATTGGAGAAAAATTCATGGGATAAAATCATAGGCTGTTGTGCTGCAAATGTGATCCTAGCAGCCACCAGGATACAAAGGGGCATTTATGGAAATGCTTTTGCTAAACTGTATAGCTGTATAGCATAAACTGTATAGTAAAGTAGAGAACAACAGGAGGCTTGTTGGGAGGGGCTGTAAGACCTGTAGTGGTATCACTTCGTGTGATGGCAAAGAACCTTCAATGGTCACAAGCATGTGACTAGGGAGCCGACCTACCTGTATGTCTGTATATATGAATGGTGTATTGTATATGGAATTATGGCTGGCCACAAACGCTGATGCATTTTACAAACTACATGGCAGCTCGCTGTATGCATTTATACTACATGGTGGCACCCCGTATGCATGTTATCTACAGGGCAGACGCTGTATGCATTTATTAAATACATGGACGCAACTCTGTATCTATTTTTCACTTGCTTTATTTTCACAACCAAACCAACATGATGGATCTAGTTCTGACACTCCCTGATATATTATATATATGGGGGGGGGGTCTTCATGGCTCGCCTCGGGAGCAGAGAAAGCTTGGTTCACCCTTGCATGTGACTAACTCACATGATGTCCCATTTCTTTCTACCTCCTTAACCCTACGGACTGAGCTTTTTGGCCTTAAGGAGCTGCCCATTTTTCAAATCTGCCCTGTGTCACTAAAGTGGTATAGCTTTGGAACGCTATAGATATCCAGGGATTTTTAGATTGTTTTCTCGTGACACATTGTACTTCAAATTAGTTTAAACATTTGGATGAAATCTTTTGTGTTTAGTTATGAAAAAAAACTAAATTGGCAAAAATTTGGAAAAATTCTTTATTTTCAACGTTCTAATTCTCTACTTTTAATGCAGATGTCATAGCACCTAAATAAATTCAAAACTTACATTTCCCAAATGTCTGCTTATGTTGGCATGGTTTTTTAAGATTCCACATATTTTACTAGAATGTTATGGGCTCAGAATTAGGTATAATTTTTCACATTTTTTGTAAAATCACCAAAACCTTATTTAGATGGACCTGGTCAACTACTAATTGACACTGAGAGGCCCAAATAATACTAGACTCGTAAATTACCCATTATGGAAACTATACCCCTCAACGTATGAAAACCACTTTAAGAAGTTTGTTAAACCTTTAAGTGCTTTATAGGAGTTAAAACAAAATGGAGGTGCAGTCTACGAATTGTAATATTTTTTCAACAATACACTCATTTGGGTGGAAAATTAAACATTACAATGGATTAAATGAAAAAAGGCTCCACAAAGTTTGATACCCAATTCTCCTTCGAGTACACCGAGCCCTATGTGGTGGTATCCTGCTGTAGTGGCGCACGGCCGACATAGAAGGGAGGAGGCGCCATCAGTACAGATTTGCTATGTCACATTGTACAGGCTATATTTTTTTCTTTTTTAATGTGCACCTATAGGGGCTTATTTCTTTTGTCACATGAGATGCCTTTTCTGGTAGGTAATTTGAGGATCTATAGCTAATTGGTGAGATTTTATTAACTCTTTGTTGGTGGAGGAAATTAAAATCATAAATTTTTAGGAAAATGTTTATGTGTTTTTTTGGTCATTAACCGTACCATAAAAATAATATGCTATTTTTATTCTATGGGTCGCCACGATTACGAAATACACTATTTATATAGATTTTTATTTTTTTCCCCATTTTACTGATAAGAAGAATTTGGCAAAAATTTGTTAATTTTAGCATCACCGTCTTTCATATACATAACTTTTTATTTTTTCACCTCACAAATCTATTTAATGGCTTATTTTTTTGCGAGAAGGATTTTTCTTTTTAGTGGTCTTTTTTAGAGTGCTAACATTTTTTAATCACTTTTTAGAGCATTTTTTATAGGATATTAATTAAAAATTATCTTTTTGGAATTTTTTTGGGGGGGGTTTACAGAATTCACTTTGCGGATCTAATAACGATTCTGTTTATTATGCAGATCGATACGGACGCAGCGATACCAATATGTGGGGTGTTTTGTGTTATTTTATTCAATTGTACTGAATAAAACTAATTTGGATCTTTTCATATGCATAACTTTTTATTTTTGGGCTGAGAAATCTGGTTAGGGGCTTATTTTTTGCGAGAAGAGTTTCTTTTTAGTGGTGTTTATTTTAGAGTGCGGAACACTTTTTTTTTTAAATCACTTTTTAGAACATTTTTTAAAAGATATTAATTAAAAATTATCTTTCTTTTTCGGATTGTTTTTTGCATCTTTTTTTCGTGGTCTGTTTAAGTGGGGGTCCAGTACACTTCTGTTTATTAGACAGATTGTTTACGGACGTGGCACTAATCACAAATATGTGTTTTTGTGTGTTTTTTATACTTTATTAGGTGTTTTTATGTGAAAGTGACATTTTTAAGGGGATTATATTTTTATGATTTATTTTTTTATCTATAATGTGTAGTGTTTTTACATGTTTTTAACTTTTGCATACTTGAACTCTTGAACAAGTTGATGCTCTGATCGTGGTTCAAGTTCAATACACTGCTCTACATATATTTTTCATTGTATGAGCAGTGTAACTGTTCTGAGCATGCAGGCGCTGCTCAACATTTATCAAGACACCGGAAAGGAGTCTGACTGCCAGGGAAAGCGAAAGCTCGGGGCACATGGAAGTCCTCAAGGCTGCCCAGAAGAGGATCGGATCCCCCGGTAAGCGGCATGGGGGATCCGATCCATAGGAGGAAGACCCTTACACGCTTGACCGCGATGTGTAAGGGTTTAACACCGCGATCGGATCAGCTCCGATCACGGGTGTTTACAGCGCGGTGTCAGCTGTGATAGACACTGACAGCCGCTGCTTCTGGTACTGGTCCATTCTTGAGCCGGTGCCAGAAGCAGGACGTTATAAGTGCGTCCTGGTGCGCTCTAAGCTCTAGCCACCGTACGTACTATACCGTCCTGGTGCACCTGGGGTTAAGATGATTCTACTTCTTCATTGGAGTCACGGTGTTTAATTAAACTGACTGGACTTGATTAGGAAAGGCACACACCTGTCTATATAAGACCTCACAGTGTATGTCAGTAGCACATACAAGAATCATGAAGTCTACGGAACTGCCCAAAGAGCTCAGAGACAGAATTGTGGTAAGGCACAATGTGGCCTAGGTTACAAAATAATTTCTGCAGCAACGTCAAGTTTCCTAAGAGCACAGTGGCCTCCATAATCCTTAAATGGAGAAGTTTGGACAACCACAACTCTCTCCTTCCCACCTGGCACCCAGCCAAACTAAGCAATCGTGGGAGAAGACCCCTGTGAGATCCCCAAGATCATTGTGGTTGAGCACCACAGGTGCAGTAGGGAGATGGGAGAAAGTTTCACGAAGTACAACTATCACTGCAACCCTCCACCATACATGTGTTATACTGGTTTCGTGTGAGCTGAGATGTAATTGGAGGAGTAGCCACCACCCTGACCATGGGAGTAACAAAATCCCTGGTCAGGAAACTTCTGAAGTCAGTTCTCCCTCAGAAGAGAGTGCAGGAGGAGAGAGTTCACTCTCTCGGATCAGAGTAAGACTCTGAAGAGTCTGTGCAGCCAGCACACCAGACCAGAGCAGGTGAGCCCAGCTCCCTGCCTGAAGAGTGGAGCTAAGAGCTCAGTTAAGTGATGAGAGAAAGGGTATCATCCTACCTTCAGGGTGATACCTGAAGCAACCCAGACAAGCTGAAGCATACCTACTTGGACACAGCTATTCTCCCAGCCTGCCCTTGCATCCAAGCTGATGATCGCATCCTGTGGCTCCTCCAACTACATCTCCGCATTCCACCATTCTGTCAGGCACGTTGCTACGGTTCACCTGTCGGTTCCAATAAAGAACTGTAAGTTGTTTTTGTTCAATGTCTGCCTCCGTCTGGCCCTACTACTATTGCTGTCACCATCACGGGCACCCTATCCACCACACAGAGACTCATACTCTAGAAACACGGGTGCCCAGGGAGAACGCTATAGCAGCCTCTCCCTCATCATTTCTTGTCAACACCACCCTGCTGGAGACCTGCCAGGCTGTAGGACAGCCCTCCGTCACCCATACCAAGCACCGTGACACTAGCGTGCCTAGGCCGCAACCGCCAGCACTCAGGTACTGCGGGCCCCGGCTGACTCCAGGCCCCAAGAAAAAAGCTAGGCCCCAGTGGGACAGTTGCAAGTGGCGTCACGAACAGGATTTATACTTCTGTGGCCTTATACTGTCACTATAGACTGTACTTTATTACAAAGATGTGCTGCCTAACCCTGCTGCCATTCGGGTTTAGGCCCAAGTGATTGGTGCGTTCTCTACATTGAACTGTCGACGGACTGCTGCCACGTTGCTGTCGAGCACCGCTCCACACTCAGGAGGTTAAACCCTGCAAAACTTTGTCAGCTCTGCTACATCCGCGCTGCCGCCGCTGAAGCATTTTTAACCTCACAAACTGTGGCACAGCAAAGTATTCCAGGCCGCCAAAGTCACTGGGCGGGGAACCATAGTCCTGCAGGGCTAAGCTCGTCCCTGCGCTTATGGCGCGAATCCTGTCTCAGACCGCTGTGGCGAGCAGACAATTCACAGCCCGCCAC
This sequence comes from Engystomops pustulosus, assembly GCA_019512145.1. Classification (NCBI taxonomy): domain Eukaryota; kingdom Metazoa; phylum Chordata; class Amphibia; order Anura; family Leptodactylidae; genus Engystomops; species Engystomops pustulosus. The sequence continues at coordinate 120,284,684 of CM033642.1, read as the reverse complement.
AGCTCTTGGCGGAAGACTCAAGCTCCGCCCTCTGGGCGAACTCTCTCGCGCTGCAATGCCAGTGAGAGCCCACGAGGTACACAGAGTCAGCGCGCCGCCTCCAGAGTTAAGGAGAATGCGGCGCATCTTGGATTTCTCCACGGACTGTCTCCTTCCTGCCGACATTGCCGTACAGCCGCTGAAATGAGAACCAAGCGCATCGCATGGTCTGCCCACGAGCCTCGGGCACCTTACCTAGCACGCTTAGCTGTCTCCGTACGCAGTTTTCAATGGCGGATTCTCTAGCGCGGACTGCCTCCTCCCGGCTCTGGACCTCCAGAGGACCACCGCGGATGTGGAGTACCATGGCCCCAGGCCTAATCACAGTGACTGTTGCGATATCTCCCTTAGCCCCGGCTGGAGCACAGTCCGGCTTGGCCTCCCTGCAGAGGGCAACATCCATACCGCGCCTCTTCTGCTGCTGTAGCCCATCTGCCTCAAAGTTCGACGTACTGTGCATTCAGAGATGCTCTTCTGCCTACCTTGGTTGTAACGGGTGGCGATTTGAGTCACTGTTGCCTTTCTATCAGCTCGAACCAGTTTGCCCATTCTCCTCTGACCTCTGGCATCAACAAGGCATTTCCACCCACAGAACTGCCGCTCACTGGATGTTTTTTCTTTTTCGGACCAGTCTCTGTAAACCCTAGAGATGGTTGTGCGTGAAAATCCCAGTAGATCCGCATTTAAAAAAAAAATTGTGTCGCGAAAATTACACTTACCTTCATTCTGGATAGGCCGGTGTATTTCGAGGCATTCCAGCGGACTTCAGCGCAGCAGCGCCACCTGGTGGACGTCGGAGGAACTGCTTTGATGAATCCCGGCCGGACCCGAATCCAGCGCAGAGAACGCGCCGCTGGATCGCGAACGGACCGGGTAAGTAAATCTGCCCCACTGTCTTATTTTTGGGGAAACACGGTACAATTGCTAGCTGCTAAACAGCAGCAGATAGTTAAAGGTTTCCCTTGCCCCTCTAACCCCCAAGGCTAATCTCCATTTGCCATGCCCTCTGGTTGGCATGGGAAGCTGTATAGTAAAGCTAGAGACAGCAGGAGGCTTGTTGGGAGGGGCTGTAAGACCTATAGTGCTATCACTTCGTGTGATGGCAAAGAACCTTCAATGATGTCACACGCATGTGACTAGGGGCGCACCTACCTGTATGTCTGTATATATATGTATGTGTGTATGTATATGGGATTATGGCTGGCCACAAACGCTGTATGCATTTTACACTACATGGCAGCTAGCTGTATGCATTTTATACTACATGGTGGCACCCTGTATGCATGTTATACTACATGGCAGCACGCTGTATGCATTTTATACTACATGGCGGCACTCTGTATCTATTTTTCATTGCTTTATTTTCACACCAAACCAACATGAAGGATCTAGTTCTGACACTCCCTGATATATTACATATATGGGAGGGGGGGGCGTCTCTCTATGGCTCGCCTCGGGCAGCAGAAAGGCTTGGTTCACCCTTGCATGTGACTAACTCACATGATGTCCATTTCTTTCTGATCCTCCTTAAACCCTACGGGACTCAGCCTCTTTTGGCCTTAAGGACGCTGCCCGATTTTTCAAATCTGCCCTGTTTTGTGTATTTTATTCAATTGTACTGAATAAAAACTAATTTGGCATCTTTTCATATGCATAACTTTTTTATTTTTTGGCTGAGAAATCTGGTTAGGGGCTTATTTTTTGCGAGAAGAGTTGTTCTTTTTAGTGGGTTTATTTTAGAGTGCGGAACATTTTTTTTAAATCACTTTTTAGAACATTTTTTAAAAGATATTAATTAAAAATTATCTTTTTTCGGATCGTTTTTTGCATTTTTTCTCTGGTGTTTACAGTGGGGGTCCAGTAACACTTCTGTTTTATTATACAGATTGTTATGGACGTGGCAATACCAAATATGTGTTTTTTTTGTGTTTTTGATACTTTATTAAGTGTTTTTATGGGAAAGTGACATTTTAGGGGATTATATTTTTATGTATTTATTTTTTATTATAATGTGCAGTGTTTAGTGTTTTTACATGTTTTTACTTTTGCATACTTGAACTTGAACCAGTGATGCTCTGATCGCTGGTTCAAGTTCAATACACTGCTGTACAATACTTTTTCATTGTAGAGCAGTGTAAACTGTATCATAGTATCATAGTATATAAGGCTGGAAAAAGACGCAAGGCCATCAAGTCCAACCTTTAAGAATTAAATAAATGTTTTATCCCCATAACACGTGAAATTTTTGCTCTCCAGAAAGGCATCCAGGCCTCTCTTGAACATGTACATAGAGTCCGCCATAACAACCTCCTGCGGCAGAGAGTTCCATAGTCTCACTGCTCTTACAGTAAAGAACCTTTGTCTATGGTGATGGTAGAATCGCCTCTCCTCTAGGCGTAGAGGATGCCCCCTTGTCCTGGTCACAGGCCTAGGTATATAAAGATCTTTGGAGAGGTGGGGGGGGGGCTTTTGTCTTTGAGAACATTATCCCAGTCTATGCCTTTAAGGTCTTCCCTTAGTTGCTGAAAATTTGCCCTCCTGAAGTTTAGAGTGTTGGTTGCCCCTTCCCTAACATTCTTAGTAAAGCGTAATACAAAATCAATGATATTATGATCACTATTCCCCAGGTTCCCCCCAACCTGTAGTTTTGATACCCTATCAGGAGCATGCTCAGACAGTTTACAGTCAGACCCGGAAGGAGTCTGACTGCCAAGGAAAGCGGACAGCTCCGGGGCATATGGCAGTCCTCAGGGCTGCCCAGAAGAGGATCGGATCCCCCGGTAAGCGGCACGTGTGATCCGATCCATAGGATCACACACGCTTGACCGCGGTGTGTAAGGGGTTAACACCCGCGATCGGAGTCAGCTCCGATCACGGGTGTTACAGCGCGGTGTCAGCTGTGATAGACAGCTGACAGCCGCTGCTTCTGGTACTGGCTCCATTCGTGAGCCGGTGCCAGAAGCAGGACGTTATAGTGCGTCCTAGTGCGCTAAGCATTTAGCCACCGGGACAAACTATAACGTCCTGGTGCGCCTAGGGGTTAAGATGATTCTACTACTTCAATGGAGTCCGGCTGTGTTTAATTAAACTGACTGGACTTGATTAGGAAAGGAACACACCTGTCTATATAAGACCTCACAGTGTATGTCAGAGCACATAAGAATCATAAAGTCTATGGAACTGCCCAAAGAGCTCAGAGACAGAATTGTGGTAAGGCACAGATCTGGCCTAGGTTACAAAATAATTTCTGCAGCACTCAAGTTTCCTAAGAGCACAGTGGCCTCCATAATCCTTAAATGGAAGAAGTTTGGGACAACCACAACTCTTCCTCCACCTGGCTGTCCAGCCAAACTAAGCAATCGTGGGGGAAGACCCTTGGTGAGATCCCCCAAGATCATTGTGGTTGAGCTCCACAGGTGCAGTAGGGAGATGGGAGAAAGTTTCACGAAGTCAACTATCACTGCAACCCTCCACCAGTCAGGGCTATATGGTAGAGTGTGCTGATGGAAGCCTCTCCTCAGTGCAAGACAAATGAAAGCCTGCATACAGTTTGCAAAAAGACAAATGAAGGACTTCCAGACTATGAGAAATAAGATTCTCTGGTCTGATGAGACGAAGATTGAACTTTTTGGTGTTATTTCAGTGATATGTTTAGAGAAAACCAGGCACTGCTCATCAGCTGCCAAATACACGCCGATGGCAACATCATGCTATGGGGGTGTTTTTCAGCTGCATAGTAATCGTTTGATTACTTCACACTAAGTGACAAGTGATAACCAGATTTCTCATCAGCCATAAGGCCTCATGAACACAACCATATGGTCTTTTTTGTTCTGTACATGTAGCTGTATTCTGGCCATAAATACGGGACGTATTGCAACAGTATGGCAACGTATTGCACTGTAACCGTACTGTTTCTGTATAAAATACGGTGGGCTGGCAAGTGATGGGTGACTGCCTATTGGATGGCTGACAGAATGCACCTCCCACTGGTTCTGGATACTGCACGTATATACAGCAGCATAGGGTGCACAGCCGTATGCAGCACATATATAGTCTGTATTTTATTTGCTATTGGCTGGCTGACAGAATGCACCTGCAACACCCTTGCCGATGCAAGTGGTGGTTGTTGCGAATACGTCCCACCATGTAGCTCGCAGCCTGTGAAGGGTCTGATCAGCCCCCACAGCATGTCACTACATAACAACTACATAACACAGATGAGCACTGCAGTGGTAGATCCTGCCTGGTAAGGCAGGAGTTAAGTATTTTCTGTGATGTAATTCCAGCAACCAATTACATGTGTTATACCTTGTTTCTGTGAGCTGAGATGTAATTGGAGGAGTAGCCACCACCTGACCAGTGGGAGTAACAAAACCCCTGGTCAGGAAACTTCTAGAAGTCAGTTCTCCCTTAGAAGAAAGTGCAGTGTGAGGAGAGAGTTCACTCTGTCAGATCAGAGTAAAGACTCTGAAGAGTCTGTGCAGCCAGCACATCAGACCAGAGCAGGTGAGCCCAGCTCCCTGCCTGAAGAGTGGAGCTAAGAGCTAGTTAGTGAGGGTGATACCTGAAGCAACCCAGGACAAGCTGAAGCATCCTACTAGGACACAGCTATCTCCCAGCCTGCCCTTTGCATCCAGGCTGATGATCCATTCTGTGGCTCCCTCCAACTACATCTCCAGCATTCCAACATTCTGTCAAGGCACGTTGCTACGGTTCCTGTCGGTTCCAATAAAGAACTGTAAGTTGTTTTTGTTCAACGTCTGCCTCCGTCTGGTCCCTGCTACTACGGGTGTCACCATCACGGGCACCCTATCCACCACACAGAGACTCATACTCTAGACACCAAAGGGTTGCCCCAGGGAGAACCGCCATAGCAGCCTCTCCCTCATCATTTCTTGCCAACACCACCCTGCTGGAGACCTGCCAGGCTGTAGGACAGCCCTCCGGTTCCCCATACCAAGCACTGTAACACTAGCGGGCCTAGGCCGCAACCGCCAGCCACTCAGGTACTGCGGGCCCCGGCTGACTCCAGGCCCCAAGAAAAAGCTGTGTCATTGGTGTGTCACAAACACGGGCCAGACTGTGGAAACCAAGGTAGGAGATTTATCACTGCCTATACTCTAGTTTTCTGGCATAAAAGCAGTGAAAGAATCTCAAATTCTCGCGCAGTTCAAGAATTTGCATTTCTTACAGCGACTATGTGGGCGCCACCTGGGGGCATAGAAGGGGTGCGGAAGCTGGTGGAGCAGGCAGGTACGGGACTTTAAAACCCTGTACCTCCGTAATTTTCAAAAACCTGTGAACGGACCTTCCTACTGTACAGTTTGGTTTAATGGCGTCAGCGACCAACTGTCATCGCATTCACATGTCCTTGTCTAAGTCCGACACCAACCCAGGTGCCTGTCTCCAGGACCATGGGCGGTTTGTCCCTACAGATCATGTAGCCTGCACAGAAGTGCCCATATCTACCTCTACTTGCACGGACCCCCTAGAGGTTCCCCGCTGCTGGCCAGCGGTTGGTTCTCTGCGCCCCAACCAGTCCGTAGTCGAGCCGAGGGCGGCTCTTTCAATTGCCCGGGGGGTATGCAACACCCTCGCCGATGCAAGGCAGAGTGGTTGTTGCAAATACGTCCCACCATGTAGCTCGCAGCCTGTGAAGGGTCTGATCAGCCCCCACAGCATGTCACTACATAACAACTACATAACACAGATGAGTACTGCAGTGGTAGATCCTGCCTGGTAAGGCAGGAGTTAAGTATTTTCTGTGATGTAATTCCAGCAACCAATCACATGTGTTATACCTTGTTTCTGTGAGCTGAGATGTAATTGGAGGAGTAGCCACCACCTGACCAGTGGGAGTAACAAAACCCCTGGTCAGGAAACTTCTAGAAGTCAGTTCTCCCTCAGAAGAGAGTGCAGTGTGAGGAGAAAGTTCACTCTCTCAGATCAGAGCCCAGCTCCCTGCCTGAAGAGTGGAGCTAAGAGCTAGTTAGTGAGAGGAAAGGGGTATCATCCTACCTTCAAGCAACCCAGGACAAGCTGAAGCATCCTACTAGGACACAGCTATCTCCCAGCCTGCCCTTTGCATCCAGGCTGATGATCCATCCTGTGGCTCCCTCCAACTACATCTCCAGCATTCCACCATTCTGTCAAGACACGTTGCTACGGTTCCTGTCGGTTCCAATAAAGAACTGTAAGTTGTTTTTGTTCAACGTCTGCCTCTGTCTGGTCCCTGCTACTACGGCTGTCACCATCACGGGCACCCTATCCACCACACAGAGACTCATACTCTAGACACCAAAGGGTTGCCCCAGGGAGAACCGCTATAGCAGCCTCTCCCTCATCATTTCTTGCCAACACCACCCTGCTGGAGACCTGCCAGGCTGTTGGACAGCCCTCCGGTTCCCCATACCAAGCACCGCGACACTAGCGTGCCTAGGCCGCAACTGCCAGCCACTCAGGTACTGCGGGCCCCGGCTGACTCCAGGCCCCAAGAAAAAGCTAGGCCCCGGTGGGGGATGTTGCACACCTCCCACTGGTTCTGGATACTGCATGTATATACAGCAGCATAGGGTGCACAGCCGTATGCAGCACATATATAGTCTGTATTTTATATGTTCCCATTGACTTTTATGGAATGTACGGAACGGAAATACAGTGAAAAATAGGTGCAGCTCTATATTTTTTTTATATGGCTCACGTAGCGTACGGTATGGGGGACAATATGTACATGGATTGCCATATTGGCCATCGGAATGCATGGGGCTGTACTCTGGCCGTATATATGGCTCTTTTTAATACGTTTGTGTGCATGGGGCCTAAGGCTACGAGTACTCAAATGTGTCCAATCTCAGGACACTGACAATGGACCCATGGTCAGTTGTTTGTGATCTCTGTGTCATTGGTGTGTCACAAACACGGGCCAGACTGTGGAAACCAAGGTAGGAGAGTTATCACTGCCTATACTCTAGTTTTCTGGCATAAAAGCAGTGAAAGAATCTCAAATTCTCGCGCAGTTCAAGAATTTGCGTTTCTTACAGCGACTATGTGGGCGCCACCTGGGGGCATAGAAGGGGTGCGGAAGCTGGCGGAGCAGGCAGGTACGGGAATTTAAAACCCTGTACCTCCGTAATTTTCAAAAACCTGTGAACGGACCTCGCAGCTGTGAAGGGTCTGATCAAGCCCCCACAGCATGTCACTACATAACAACTACATAACACAGATTAGTACTGCAGTGGTAGATCCTGCTGGTAAGAATTGTGAGTTAAGTATTTTTCTGTGATTATTCCCTCAACCATCACATGTGTTATACCTGTTTCTGTGAGTCTGAGATGTATTGGGAGTAGCCAACCACCTACCAGTGTGGAGTACAAAACCCTGGTCAGGACTTCTAGAGTCAGTTCTCCCTCAGAAGAGAGTGCAGTTTGAGGAAAGTTCACTCTCTCAGATCAGAGCCCAGCTCCCTCCGAGCCTTGATGAGCTCAAGATGCTTTTAGTGAGAGGAGGGTATCATCCTACCTCAAGGCACCCAGGACAAAGCTGAAGCATCCTACTAGGACACAGCTTCTCCCAGCCTGCCCTTTGCATCCAGGCTGATGATCCATCCTGTGCTCCCTCCAACTACATCTCCATTCCACCATTCTGTCAAGACGTTGCTACGGTTCCTGTCGGTTCCAATAAAGAACTGTAAGTTGTTTTGTTCAACGTCTCCTCTTCTGGTCCGCCTGTACTCGGCTGTCCACCATCACGGGCACCCTATCCACCACACAGAGACTCATACTCTAGACACCAAAGGGTTCCAAGGAAACCGCTATGCAGCCTCTCCCTCTCATTTCTTGCCAACACCACCCTGCTGGAGACCTGCCAGGCTGTTGGAACACCTCCGGTTCCCCATACCAAGCACCGCGACACTCAGCGTTGCCTACCGCCCCTGCCAGCCACTCAGGTCTGCGGGCCCCGGCTGACTCCAGCCCCAAAAAGCTAGGCCCGGTGGGGGATGTTGCACACCTCCCACTGGTTCTGGATACTGCTGTATATACAGCAGCATAGGGTGCACAGCCGTATGCAGCACATATATAGTCTGTATTTTTATGTTCCCATTGACTTTTATGGATGTACGGAACGGAAATACAGTGAAAAATAGGTTCAGCTCTATATTTTTTTTATATGGCTCACGTAGCGTACGGTTCTGGGGACAATATGTACATGGATTGCCATATTGGCCATCGGAAGCATGGGGCTGTACTCTGGCCGTATAATGGCTCTTTTAATACGTTTGTGTGCATGGGGCCTAAGGCTACGAGTACTCAAATGTGTCCAATCTCAGGCACACTGACAATGGACCCATGTCAGTTGTTTGTGATCTCTGTGTCATTGGTGTGTCACACACACGGCCAGACTGTGGAAACCAAGGTAGGGAGAGTTATATCACTGCCTATACTCTAGTTTTCTCTAAAAAGCAGTGAAAGAATCTCAAATTCTCGCGCAGATTCAAGAATTGCGTTTCTTACAGCGACTATGTGGGCGCCACCTGGGCATAGAAGGGGTGCGGAGCTGGCGGAGCATGCAGGTACGAGGAT
>CM033642.1:120056864-120276010 GCA_019512145.1 Engystomops pustulosus | reverse complement strand
TTGCTTAGTTGGACACTATACCTCCTGCGCTGGCGTATGATAAAATTCCCCCCCATGTCTGTGTGTATGAGCCATAGAAAATACATGTGGCCATGTGCATCCTTTGAATCAAGGGACAGAATACAGACAAATTCTAAGTTTGTGTGCGGAACCTAAGAGGAGGGGAGGACGTATAAATATCACACTCTGAATGTGCGTTTATATACTGACTGTAAAATACATTCGGTGATCATGTTATGGATGCTTTATCGTGCATATATATAGCTTACTGGCATGTTGTGGATGGGGCATCACTGCCCTCGCCTTGTTTATAGTGTGGGGAAAGTGAACATCTCCAAAAAAGATGAGGACGTCATCCAGACGTTTGTGGGAACATTCTTTCCACACAAAGGAAGGCAGACAGGACGTCACCAACCGTGATGTCACAAAGTTGTAAACCCGCGTCTAGAGACTGGCCAAGCTTTAACCCCTGCACTCACATGACGTCTCCTACATTGTCTGATTGTATTTTACACAGCCGCCAGCAGTGAGGAGGATTCACACTCCCGTGCGTGACGTCACACCGCTGGAACCGCACGGGAAGAACAGGCGCGGTGTATGCACTTGTTACCGCCCGCCCCCCGAGCTCTCCTCAGCTAATGGCTGCGGCTAACTGCTATTTCTATGCAGCTGCCAGCACCTGCTATAGGGGCTGTGGGGACTAATGTGGAGGGAGCCGAGAACGGGAGCTGGCTACTGAACCCTCTGCGCTCACAGCCATGGCCAGACGGGGCTCCGTCTTCATTCGGGTAGTTGAAGGCAAGAACTTACCAGCAAGGACATGTAAGTAGCTGCAGGCACGAGCCATCTGTAAGGGTTTGCCAGTTGGAATGGACAGCAGAACGGGCGGGTCTATGGTAGAATCCTCAGCAAAAGCAGTCAAGATTGTCTGAGATGTTCCTATTTTCTGACATACTATATATAAATAACGAGACAAAAAAGGGGGAATATGTCCGGATTTACCCCTTACGCGGACAGGGTATGTAAAGTGAGAAAGGACAAGTCACCCGATATCAGGAAAATATAAACATCTATAGCTCTTCAGTACACCCTTAGATCATCCATAGGGCTACAGTTCATCCATAGGTTTCAGTAACTGTCATCTCATCAGAATCATTTCATACACCTTTAGATCATCCAGGTCTTCAGTTATCCACATCGATCAATACACCCTTAGATCATCCATCCTTCTTCAGTTCATCCATAGGTTTCAGTATACCCTTAGATTATTCATCAGTCTTTGGTCCACCTTTAGGTCATCATGAACTTCAGTACACCTATATATACTCGTTTTCAGTCATCCATCGAGGTCTTCAGTTACACCTTCTGATATCCATCAGGTCTTTAGTTCCTATATTTCATACACTGTAGATCATATTTTTCATTCTTCATATTTTCAAGACCAACAGTTTCATTAGAACTCTGTCGATTATCATCTAGTCTTTATACTCTTATACTCACATCGTCTTCATACGACTGAACTGTTCATAATCCATACTGGTCTGCTGGTTCTATCACAGAGGGCTCTCGTACTTCTGCCTCTGATTCATCACGTCGCTCTTATGCGGCTGATCTCTATAGGTCATTATTTCAGGTACACCCTACTATTTCTTAGCTCATCGATCTTCAGATTCTATCCACTAGGTCTTCAGTCATCCTCTGTATCCATCGCATCTTTAGTTGAATATAGGTTTCAGTACACCTCTTGATCATCCATTTCATTTCACAGTTTATCCAAGGTCTTCAGTATCCCTCTGTATCCTATCAGTCTTTAGTTCATCCCATAGGTTTTCATACACCTCTTGATAATCCATAGTCTTCCGTACTACCTCTATACATCAACATCCTTCAGGCAGCCATAAGGTCTTACAGTATACCCTCTGACTCCATAGCGTATCATGCTCAGTACACCCTATGATCATCCATCGGTCTTCAGTTATTCCATAGGTCATGTCAGTACACCTTCTGATCATCCATCGGTCTTCAGTTCCAATCCATAGGGTTGCACGTACACTTTGATATCCATCGGTATTCAGTTGCCATAGGTTCTGCAGTGTACCCTTAGGTCAGTTGATGGCGAACTTTCGAGACCGAGTGCCCAAACTACAACCAAAACCACTTATTTACCCTGATGTGCCAAGTGCCTTTTAGCAGTAACTTATTGCTACCGGCTTCTTCTCATCTTCTCTTATTGTATCTGTATCGGCGGTGCCAGGATGACCTCCAAAGATAATGCACTCTTTTTAACACCTTCTCACTTTTCAAGCAGTTCAAACAGTCAATGAAGTGTCGCTGTAAAATAGCGCTGAGCGCAGCATCTCATAAGTGTCTAGGACTGCAGGAAGATTTTAATGGATTTGTCCTGTTGGTGAACTCTGTCCTAGGTGATGGCCGAGTGCCCACAGAAAAAGCGCTCTGAGTGCCACCTCTGGCACCAGTGCCATAGGTTCGCCATCACTGCCTTAGGTTATCGATAACCTTCAGTTCACACAGTGGCCAGAACTGTGTCAGTTTTTTTTGTTTTTCCAGAATGGAATAGCTTTCAAAGCACAGTAAACAACGAACGTTGGGATACTTTATTTCACAATGGGAACCTATTTACCACTTTCTACCGCTCTGTGTAGCTGACTTCTGTCAGATGTATATTTCTTGTTGACTTTTTTCCTCCGCATAACTCTAAAATGTAATGTGATCATTTGTAGCCACAAGCTTAGAGCCGTAATTTTGTTTTCATAGTGAAATATTTAGCTATGACAATTTGGTAAAAAGAGGAGTGATTCTTAAACACTGTAATAGTGATGGCTATGATCATATAGCTCCACAATCCCAAATTTATCCAGTAGATTTCAATAATTTGGTGCCCACAGCCATACAAATAAAATCTTAGAAGTTCTAATGCTACATAAGGAGATAGTTCACACTTAGATGATCCTGGATTTAATTCACAATGTGTTTTTATTGGTGCTCAGTTAATTTTTCTTATGTGAAGAAGAGACTACTGTATACATAGTTTGCTTTCTTGATCATAAGTGTTTTAAGACCTGTATTTGGTTTCATTATTTTGCCACCATTTACAATATATTTGTTTACTGTCCACAGATCAGTCCCAGTCTTGGTAGGATTCCAGGCCTGTCTGCATTGGATATTCCTAGCATATTCTTTCAGCAATGTACCGAATGTACTTAATCAGTTGTGAAATGAGTGGAGCTCATATCAAAGCCACCAGCATTTTACTACATTGTCATAAATGAAAGGCTGAGGCTCTTCTTTATTATAGATCTTCTCAGTGCTGAGACCCCGCAGATCGGAAAACTAGGGTCTCGCTCACCGATCTCTGCGTGCTCATGAGATTAATGGAGCAGAGAACGGGTCTTGACTTGTGCGCCGCCAGATTACTGTATCGTGTTAATCTGATGGAGCGACGAGGGTCCGAAAAACCCCTCGTTCGCGATCTGCGGGGTCTCAGCCCTGAGACCCCCTCTGTCGCAAGTTAGGCCCTATCCTGTGGATAGGGCCCAACTTTTCTTTGTGGGAAAACCCCTTTAAGAAATCGTGGATCTACCTATATTCGATCTGTGGGATGCATTGCCTTGCATGTCACGAATGACAATCCCATCTCCTATCTATCGTTGTGAGTATTTATTATTGCTTGTTTTATTTAAAAAGGACCTGTTAATAGACATTTCCAATATTCACACCTGTATGAAGGACTGATTAAGGGTTAAAAGTCCTTGACCACAATGCCTAAATTATCTGTCCACTTGTGCATAGTACCTTAAAGGTTTATTCCGATCTGGGCGATTGACATTTAAATGAACACATCTCCATATACATTCATTTCTTCAATTGGTAGTATTAAAAAATTTACCCCTGTGCAAGATATGTCCCAAAAATGTAGCCATGTTGTCATTAGAAACAAGATGTACCCTCGGATACGACCACATTTTATGGAGTGATGCAAAAAGAAAACAATAGTTTTTGCATGTAGGAATGTGTAAAAGGATAGGTTAAAGGGGTATTCCAGAGAGACAAATTCTTAATATACTCAGAATTTACAAAATAACACATTCTTTATTCACTGTTATTACAAAAGATACATATTTTACCAGATATCCATTCCAATCGGGCTCTATTATGTCCTGGTGATAAATTTCAGTTGCCCTGGCACCGACCCGCCTTAGAAGTCCGGTCGGTAGGGAAATTGTGTCATTTGTTTGACCGCTGCATGATCTGGCTGTCTCTGGAGTAGTCCCTACCCCTTGCATTCCGAGATAAACTCCCACAACAAAGGGGGGGGTACTTTGCCTGCCCGCCCCGCGTTGTGCGGAGATGTCCCGCTCTCCGCCCCGCCAGCCCGCTCCGGGTCTTCTCCCTGGGTGCCCCGAACGGTTCGCCCCTACCCAGTGACTGATTTAAAACCCTGTACCTCCGTAATTTTCAAAAACCTGTGAACGGACCTTGCTTAGTTGGACACTATCCTCCTGCGCTGGCGTATGATAAATCTCCCCCCATGTCTGTGTGTATGAGACCATAGAAATACATGTGACCATGTGCTATCCTTTGAATCAAGGGACAGAATACAGACAAATTCTAAGTTTGTGTGCAGGGAACCTAAGAGGAGGGGAGGCGTATAAAATATCACACTCTGAATGATGCCGTTTATATACTGACTGTAAAATACATTCGGTGATATGTTATGGATGCTTTATCGTGCTCCATATATATAGCTTACTGGCATGTTGTGGATGGGGCATACTGCGCCTCGCCTTGTTTATAGTGTGGGGGAAAGTGAACATCTCCTAAAAAAGATGAGGACGCTCATCCAGACGTTTGTGGAGAACATTCTTTCCACACAATGGGAAGGCAGACAGGACGTCACCACACCGTGATGTCACAAAGTTGTAACCCGCGTCTAGAGACTGGCCAAGCTTTAACCCCTGCACTCACATGACGTCTCCTACATTGTCTGATTGTATTTTACACAGCCGCCAGCAGTGAGGAGGATTCCACACTCCGTGCCGTGACGTCACACAGCTGGAACTCCTGCACGGTGAAGAACAGGTCGCGGTTGTATGCACTTGTTAGCCCCGCCCCCCGAGCTCTCCTCAGCTACTGGCTGCCGGCTAACTGCTATTTCTATGCAGCTGCCAGCACCTGCTATACGGGGCTGTGGGGACTAATGTGGAGGGAGCCGAGAACGGGAGCTGACTACTGAACCCTCTGCGCTCACAGCCATGGCCAGACGGAGCTCCGTCTTCATTCGGGTAGTTGAAGGCAAGAACTTACCAGCCAAGGACATGTAAGTAGCTGCAGAGGCACGAGCCATCTGTCAGGGTTCTTGCAGTTGGAATGGACAGCAGAACGGCGGCTGTCTATGGATAGAATCCCTCAGCAAAGTTCAGTCAAGATTGTCTGAGATGTTCCTATTTTCTGACATCAATATATATAAATAACGAGACAAAAAGGGGGAATATGTCCGGATTTACCCCTTTTTACCGCAGACAGGGTATGTAAAGTGAGAAAGGACAAGTCACCCAGGATTCAGGAAAATATACACATCTATAGCTCTTCAGTACACCCTTAGATCATCCATAGGGCTACAGTTCATCCATAGGTTTTCAGTACACCTTTAGATCATCCATAGGTCTTCAGTTTATCCACATCGATCAATACACCCTTAGATCATCCATCGTTCTTCAGTTCATCCATCGGTCTTCAGTACACTCTTAGATCATCCATCCTTCTTCAGTTCATCCATAGGTCTTCAGTATACCCTTAGATTATTCATCAGTCTTTGGTCCACCTTTAGGTCATCCATCGAACTTCAGTACACCTACTACCCTGTTTCCCCGAAAATAAGACAGTGTCTTATATTAATTTTTGCTTCTAAAGAGGCACTAGGTCTTATTTTCAGGGGATGTCTTATTTTTCAATGAACAAGAATTTCAATTTATCGTTGAACAAAAAATCAACTTCTCTAACTTCTTTATGACTCTCCAAACTCTGAATTTCATGCTGTATGTCTTGTGACTCGATTTTTATTAGAATCATTGGCCCCAATCTCTCATGTTTAGTAAAAGAACTTTCCATAAATGACCCTTCTTATCCTGGTAGCTGCTGGTATCACGTTTGCAGCACAACAACCAGTGATTTACTTCCATGAATTCTTCTCCATGTCACATCCTTCTGCAGTATCTAAAAGATTTACTAGTACTAATGTATGGCGCGGGGGGAGCTGCTGCTATGGCGGCCGCTAGGTCTTATTTTCAGGGGAGGCCTTATATTTCTAAGCCTGAACAAAATTGTACTAGGTCTTACTTTCGGGGGATGTCTTATTTTAGGGGAAACAGGGTATATACCGTACTACAGGGGGCTGGCCGCTATATTCTGCAAGGGGCTGGCAGCTATATTCTGCAAGGGGCTGGCAGCTATATTCTACAGGGGGCTGGCAGCTATATACTACAAATTGGCCTTATTCCAAAATGGTTCTTTTCCATGGCTGAAATGCAAATAAATCAATGTGAGCACTTCTATGCATCTCACCTGCTATGAGTCCAATGAAACAAAATGAGGCCCTGCATATTCAGTGGTTATTTGTTCTTTATTAAAAGTTCTTAGTGCCATTATATTCTGCCGTATGGAACATTGAGAAAGATCTCTGTTACATCATTAGCCACTTAACGTCATGTGGCCAGGTGATGTCATCTAAGGTCCTGTTACATCTGCAACATCTACCCCATGTATGTATCTGATAACGTGAAATCACAGCATGCCTCTATTGATTTCTGTACCTCCCCATTCTCCAAGGGGCTTGCTGTGATTTCATATAATCATACACATACATGGGGCAGATGTTGCAGATGTCATTAACAGGACCTTTGACGATATCACATAAAGTGCTAAACATGGGGAAAAGTAGATAGGAGGAGCTGGCCGAGCAAGACACACCCCCTCGGATGTCAGGGAAACAATCTTTAGCTAAAAGAAGAGTGTTACGTAACCCCTTAATGACCGCCCTATCGGGATTCTACGGCGGTCATTAAGATCAACATTCGAAGGCTTCTCCACTGTCCCTCTACAGCCTGCTCGGTTGGAAGTTCTAAGGGTATGGTGGGGACCCCCCGTGTGCCAGCGGGTATCATAGGATCAACCTCCGCACCAGCATGTTGTTGGAGGAGCGTTCCATCATCTTGGAGAGCTAGGAGGTACAAGGAACACCTGCTGATGCACCCATACAGCGCTAAACTGAGACTGTTGTTGACGGACGACTTAGGTGCAACCACAGCTACCCCTACCGCAGGGTTATGTGTTGTTATGCCTGAAGTCCAAAGATAGTCGCAGAGTGGAAAGGAAATACCCATTATAGCCATTAAGTTTGCCGGTGGCTGAGCCTGACTTAAAATCAGTACTGCGTGATAGTGACAGAGAAGAAGGCGGAAATTACCGGTACATAGCAAAGTGGTGCAGAGAACTGAGGGATGATTATCCACAGGACTATCACCTCCACCCACCTGCCCCTTGCGCCTATTAAAGAAAGAGGAATCAAAAAGACGGGGTGCTTCTCCCTGAACCTTCAGCCCAGCTTTGAGGGAGGTGACCTGACAAGGATGTCAAGGAGTTTCTGATAAACAGACATGATTGGAACATGGTGCTGCTTACTCATTTAGGGGACTGGGTTTGGGTCGCGCCATTGTATCCGATTCTGAATGAGGATGACCCCCTTTCGAGAGAGATCGCAAGACTAGCCCTCCCCCAGACATGGAAGATATCATGAGGACAACACTGAGAGGTCTGCTAGACACTACCGTGTGTCATTGAGTCAACACAGCACCCTTGCAGCCCCTATAGCGAAGTGAGGGCTAACCTATGGCACTGGTGCAGAGGGGCATATGAACGACGAAGGAGATAAAGGCGCAAAATAAGTTCCCAGTAGTTGGGTGGCCATCAGAGCCCCATTATGTGCCGGCACTCAGGCCATCACCAGAGAGGACTCCAGTATCTTCCGCAGTCACAGATGCCCTGGTGCACCCAGAGCGTATTTAAAGATGACAGCTCTACCTGGGACATTTCTGCCTTTCGTGTATTGCGTGTCTCAGGTGCCTGGTATCAATGGATGAAAGTGACAGAAGGAGGGTAAAATCACAAATTAAATTTAGGTGTTGGCCACTTTGCCGATAAATAAGCGGGTCTTTGTTCTGTAGTTTGGGCAATCGCGCCCTCTAAAGGTTTGACATCACTTGCCCCTATAGTGTTCGCCTCAGAAGAGAAAAATGAGAAATCTGGTGGTGTGTGGACTACCGCACGATCCCAAATCAAATACGTGCCCTAGAAGTGAAAAAGCCTTGCGATCTGCTTACAGGGTAGTCGTGTTACTCTGTTCGCTCCAAAGTGGCTATTATCAGATACCTATCAGTAAAGCATGAATTCTAGGGTGTCCTGCGACCAGGTCTAATGATGACCGTGCGTGCCCATCAGGACAGGCTGCAGTCTCACTTACCACTCTGTGCTCCAGCAGTGTCTACCGTTCGCTCGGACGCTGGACAGCTATGGAGAATTTAAGGGCCAGCGACACTAATAGGTGCTTGGCCCCAAATCTGCGACTTAATAAATAGCCAACTCTTACCCTTATTACCCCACGTATCTTTTGCCTGCCGTTGAGAGAAAGCTATGTCCTTGGTGGTATTGTGATTTCCATTTTGTGACCTTGATTCGTTCTGACATCACTCCTGACTGCTCCCTTGCCTTCGCGTACATCCCCGTGCTTCCTGTCCTAACTCCGGCCCTGATTCTCTCCACTGTCTCTGCCTACGATCTGCCACACCCCGCTTGAGATAGGCCAACATTATGTCTGTGGAGGGACCTGCGGGTCCACAAGCAGCAATGTCCAACCCACTTGCGACGGGCTTAGTGAAAACAGCGTGCCACTAGACTTGGATTATGTCAGATATGTCCACAGTGGTACAGTTGGTCACAACCCTGTGTCTGAGTGGTAAAATCTGGCCATGGATCCCGACAGAGTTCAGCTACTGACCTGGAACTTGCTCTTTACCACCATCGGGCCCAGAGCACAGGTCAGCAATGGTCGGCAACTCGAGACAAGTCAATAGCCCATGTTGCAGCAATTGCTACTATATCAGCAAGGCAGCATACAAAGTTTCCTGCGGGTTACTAATGCTAATCCGTGTCTACCTTGCAGGAACCAAGCTGAGACTCTCAATGCCTCTAATATAGATGGGACCACGTTAACAGAATGCGTCATAACGTGGCTTTCATCATCAGCATCCTCTCCGCGGAAGGCTCCGCGCACAGGGCTACGCCCCTCTGCGAGACTGGAAAGATCAGGTCCCGGCTAAGTCACCACCTTTTTTTTGCCTGAGTTTTGGTCCATTCTTGAGGAACCAGCCTGGGCAGTCTTCTGATGAGAACGCCTGCTAACTTTTGTGGTTTAGTTCTGTATCCTGAGCTTGAGCTAGCCTGGAATGAAGCAGCCTTGGGTCGGCCAACTTTCAAGGGTATTCCGGTAATATGAAGTATGATGCCAAAACACTATGATGACAATATAAATAATGATGTAACAAAACTCAATGTCATTAGTCACAATATGAGACCTAAATAGGTGATTTTATGATTCACAAATTTTATGGCTCTATGTCTGCGAGAGTTTTATCACCAGATGGACTGCCACTGCGAACTACAATGGTCCCAAGATACTCTTAGTCTCCAGTAGCTAAATCCTCTTACCCTATATGCCTCTGCTCCCAGTGAGGAATTAACAGATTTTCCTTGACTTGTTACCATAGTAATGATGGTCACTGCCATACCGACTGGACTAAAGCCAAACGTATAGTAGGGCTTACATGACCTGCCAAAGCAGGTGTTTGCACACAGTGATGTGGACATTTAACACACAGCGGCGGGAATTCTGTCCTGTGTTTTCTCCGTGCAGCAGAGGAATTACGGACTGAATTAAAGAGGCCGCGAAGCATGTAATTCTTCATTTACAGTTATGTAAACAGCATTTTTGATAAGCGAGAAGCAAAATTTTAAATAACAACTGATTACATATAAGCCCTTAAGGTTTAAGGACCCATTTGTATATATGAATTATGACTGCACATTCCTGCGCAATACCCCTTTAGAAGGGACTTCTGCGACAGAATTAAAGACGCACTTGTCTGCCACGGGACTGCCGTTTACTCTGAGGGTCTCATCTCTCTAGGAGCCACTCAGATTGATATCCGTTTTATCGAGACTCTGAGGAGCAGCGTCTTGAACAAGTACAAGTCAGGATCCAATGTCTGTCCCACCTGGCATCCTGTCTTCCAAAGATCAACACAGCCTTTACCGTGTCTGATGCAAGAAGCCATGCAAGTGGATAGAGCTCGATCTGTCTTCCCAAGATGAGACAGGAGACCTTGCCTGTATTGTGCCAGCCCGACGCACTTTCTTGACTGTCTTGTCCGCGTCCGTTTCCACGAATCCAGAAGCATGCACGCCACCTAGGGTTCTTGGGAGAAGCATCCCTATGTGAGAGCAAGCTTCTCTAACGTTCTGACTGTTCCTGCTTCTTCTCAGCTTGGAAAAAGGCCACCCAGTTCAAGTCCAGCCTCCACTGGACTCTGGCTATACAGGAAATTTGTGGATTTGCAATGGTTCGCCCAGCAGTCATTTCCTGATGGTTTGACCTAAGGAAGCCACTGGTTATCACTCCTCCCATAAGTGGGCAGATTTTCTATGACCTGGTTCCACTACCGTATGAACCTTAGTCTCTCATGCCCAATAATTGGGGACGTGTGCACAGAGAACACATTTATGTTATCCCCGGTCTACGTCCTCAGTAGTTTGGGGCCTCCCGTGGTTGCAGCCCAAAGGCTACTGTGCTGACTGGGAGACTGTGGAGAAATTCTTTGCTTGGGACCGGAGTGCCATTCTGGAATTCTCATGGCTCTCCATCCGGTGTCCGCCATGTCTTCCGTAGCACTCTCTCCAAGCCGCTCGTCGAGTCGCCCGGTCTTCTTATTTGGACTATGTAGGATGTCTAATGAGAAGCTCTCTGACAAGACAAGTGGGAGATTTTGCCCACCGCACCATCATGCTTGACTCCCCCCATTGAGCTACCCTTGTCTGTGCCGAAACTGCAGCATCGTCGCCTACATCAGGGAGATGTGGCCAAAAGAGATGGATTCCTCGTCATCATCCATTACCGCCCAGTTTCAATAAGTTACAGAAATAAAATAGCTACCCCACTGCCTCTGATCACTGAACTTAACCAGCACGACATTACGTGCTGCCATAGGATTTTCACCAAGCGGACTGCGGGATGAGAATAATCTCATCCGCCATCCGTAAAGGAGATGAAAGATGAAGAATGGAAGACAGCCTTCAATAATGAGATGAACATCTTGTTAGGCATTTGGACAGCAGCTTCCAGGAAATTTGTAACTACATCTAGAGACTTATGTTATACCTGTTGTCGTGTATATCTTGATGATATTCACGGGTTCTCTACGCTAACTCGGACCCACACGCAGTTCTCAGGCGCCTAGCCGGCCAATCGCCATATGACCAGCCTCAAAAAGTGCCAATCCTTCAGACCCGTCTTCCGTTCCTGACCGGATACATTATCTCGACAGGGACACGATGGACCATGCAAAGTTATCTGCAATACTGCAGTGCCTTAACCCCAGATAGGAATTAGTGCTATATAGAGGTTTCGGGGATTTGCTTATTATACGGCCGGCCAGAGTCATACCACTCTTCCTCGTATCTCATATTGATGACGCTGGACCAAGAAGAACGACAATCCGCGACTCTGATCCCAGGCCGGACTGAAGAAGCTTCCACTCAGCATGAAGTTGACCATTTGTTCTGCTCCAGATTCTCAACACGGCCTGCCTCAATATGGAGCGCCATTACCAGCTGCGCAGGTTGATGTCTCCTCTAGAAGCTGGAGGTTGCTGCTCACCAGAAAAGGCCCCAAAGCCTGAAAAGTCTCACCATGTTGGTTCTTTTCTAAGACTTTCTCACCTGCAGAGCGAAAGTTAACCCTTAGAGAGACAAGAACTACTGGCCATTAAAACGTGCCCTAGAAGAGTGTGTCGTTACTTATCTGGAGAGCAAGCTCAAAGCCCACTATCCAGTCCGCCTAGATATACAGATCACAAGAACTCCTATATCCTCCACCTGTGCAGCGCCTCAACGACACGACAGATCACTTGTCACTTTTCTGTTCCAGTTTCAATTCTGTTTATCCGCTTCCAGCCAGGAAGAACATCAAGGCTGACGCCCTTTCTCGTGCCTCTGATGTTATTGGGGGGAAGAAAAATAGGCTCCGCTGATGGATCGGGTTGTTGCCGCCAGTCCATTACCCCTTGTGCGACCTTCAGCAGCTTACTCCTGGCAAGACTATGCCGACCTCATACTTGCAGAAAAGGCGATATTGACTGGGGGAATTGCCTCTCATGTGATGGACACCATGGCGTGATGAAAATGCTCTGTACTCCCATACATTTCCCGTTTTTACTGGTGCCAGATATGGTCTCAAAGATAAAACTGTCTCCCACCAACCGTTACCCAATCCACACCCAGTACGCCCCAATATAAAGGCCCCCCACGACATCCAACCACACATCCTTCACCAACACAGTCAACTTTACCTCTAACCTCGCCCTCCCCCCTATCCAAATCCTTCTTCCCAGCCTAGTACACCTATAGCCGCTACTTCAGGCCCACCTCCCCACCCCCCAGCCCACTCCTACCGCAACACACCCCAGCCACGTAATGTCCCTCCTACGACAAATCACCCACCTTCCTTTTCGCTGATTTATCTCTCGCTATTTGCTAATGCCCCTCATCCTCACAATGTGTGGGTACAGATTTGGGAGGCCACTGCACTGTCCTGTGCTGAGACAAGCATCTTGTCTAAACCAGACCGTTTTCTAATACCTTCCTCTATGAATAAAACATATCTAGTGTCACCAGACCTATTTTCCAAGGATGATCACACTTTGTGCCTCGCCCGGTCTGCCGTCGGCTCCACGTCTTGCCCAAGCTTGTTCTTCCTCCAATCTTCGCTTCTCGGGTTCCTCAACACATTGGGGCACATCGAGACCCATCCATGACGACGCCGACCGGAATGTCCGACGAAGATTCGGAGCTGCCGCCCAATTTCACGTAAGAGTGTGCACGATTTCTTGAATGTGTCAAGAGTTGTGCAGGAGGGGTCACATCTTGTTCCCGCGTGCATGGAGTGCTGATCTTGCTTTCTGCCGACAACAATTGAATTGTAAATTATGCGGTTGCTACGAATCAATCTGGGTGTCCCGACGGCCACACAACGATATGGGTCGCCATGCAAGCAAGATACACGTGCGCCAAAATCCGAATCGCGTGCGCCCCCCAAAAAAAACCTCTGTGCAATTCAGTGCAAATCGGAAATATTCGGGAAACGACAGACCTATTAGTAAATGTGCCCCATTGGTCTCGGAACCTGAGGGGGGAGGTTGTTTGCACCTTCTGCAAGTTAGCTGCGACTTCTCGTCTGCATATCATCCACAGACTAATGCGGCAAGTGGCGAGGCGTCACCAGACTCTGGCTGCTATAACGCACGTTTGAAACATTTCGCGACATGTGAGGTGTTTTTAAGGTTATATCGGCCAAGAGAGGGGAGCGACGAAGGCAAGACGGTACTGTCACGCGGTACCATGTCTCAGGTAGCAGGCCCAAACCGGATGCCTCTGGTGCCCGAGGCCCTCAGTGCAGGTGCCAGTCTCACTTAATGCTCCATGCTCCAGAAGCCTGAGTCTCCGAAGGCAGCAGGTGCTACACGATCTTCGCATCATAGTGCACACATGCGCATGGTCATGTAATTTAAAAGGGCAGCCCCCGCACTGCATATTGGTGCTGGGGCACTGGCATTAATAATAACAGCATCTTCCCTTATGCCCCAATGGGAATGGGCTTTGCTAATTTGTGCCTCCTGAGAAAGGCTTGCCACTCTATGCCTCCTCTTTGTTGTGATGTCTGTTCTGACTGCCTGTCCTGACCTCATGCCTGTCCACAACTCTGTCTCTGCATTAATGATGTCGCAAACATCCCGCCTTGCCCGCCACCACGGTCGCTGACACGTGTGAGTGACTGATCGCGTACACGCCGCAGCAAGTCCAAATTCTTTGCGGCTGGCTCTGGGGAGGGCGAAAACACGAAGGTAGCCCACTTAGACTCCCGCTCCCAGTTGTGGGCTTATGTCAGGTCCGCAGGTGCGTACAGTGGGCTCTCACTACCCCTGGATGCCTGACAAGGATCAAGAGAAGAATGCTGTAATTTGCCCACTTTAATTTACCAGCACCAAAGCGATGCCTTAGGAGTTAAGGGCCGCCCCCGCCCCCCTTACAGAGGATGCACATGGATTAAGGAGTGATGGGAGGCTATGAACTTCCATTAAAGTACTTTGTAATGGATGATTTGATCGTGTTTTCTGGACAAAACTATGGAATGAAGAACGCTGCATTCAAGGTGCTGGCAGTCGCGTAAAAGAAAGCAAAGCTCAAGTTATTCTTGACAAAAAGTATTGGGACAAATTGCAGCTGTGAAGGAATTTCATACTGACCCACCAAGATGCGAATCTGTAGCCTCGTGGCCCAAGCCTACCAAAGTAGAGGAGCTGCGAGTGTTCTCTGGGATCTTGTAGGCTACTGCAGTTTTGGCGTCGTTGAAATGTGCAGTGCGAGGACAAGTTACACGAACCTATATGAAGTGCATTTCAAAGTCCATCCTGACAACAATCCTCTGACCTATGTGGATCTACAGCCAAACTGATGCTAGATGGCAGCACTAGAGGCAGCGCGAGGCGTGACCTCCTAGCAGTGTATGTAATTCAGTATGATAGTCCATCCTGCGAGCAACAAACATTGCATGCCAGATGCTTATCCCATATTTCCTCGCGACACTCAGCCTGTGGATGAGGATGAGGAGCGAACCCCGAGCGAGACGTCCCAAGCCTCCTGAAGTTAAAAGCCCTGTGTCACGGTGGCAGCCTACCAAGAATTTCCACACGCATGGCTGCCATTGGATCCATTGGAGGCTTCAGCAGAAGTCTCCCAGCCTTGTTTGGCCAGGTGACTCAGGTGTGAATGCTGGGTGCTCGCCTCTAATTAACCAGAGATGACAAATGGAAAAGGCCCAACAGGAAGACGGCGGTATGGTGTGGTTGTGCGTTGGTTGTGCGTCCGTAATAAAGCGGACCGAGGCCCCGAGGATATGCTCTATAGACAGAAGAGTCCATGTTACTGGCCAGCCAAGTGAATAAGTCCCTAGAATGAGGGATGGGCTTCTGTATCAGTAACTGGAATGGATCAGTAGGCAGCTCGTGATGCAACTGTTGACGTCTCAGGACATGGTCCAGAAGGAGTTAGATGATGAACATGGACACTTGCGAGGTTTAGCAAGAACAACAGTCTTGTGGCAGACAGTTTCTACCAGGACCATGGATGAGGCAGAACGGGCGTTCTGAGAAAGACTATGCCCTTCAGTGGGTCAGCGCCCCGGTCAAATAACGATGTGATGGGTCCACTAGATCTGGTCTGCATGGACTTAATCTCCATTGAGCCCAATGACGTGGTAATGTCAAGTGATGTATGGTGATTGATGAGTCGACTTTCACACGTTTGCCAAGATTTAAAAACTCCAAGATCAAGCTGGCTAAACCCTCATGGCCGAGAAAGTCTTTGTACATTATGGACGGCCTGCCCAATTCATAACAAACCAGAGAGAAGGGACTTTGAGAGCCGTCTGATAAAGGAATGGATCTGTGAGATCTGTGGGATCAAGAAGTCTACAGGATGATGAGCCCCTTCCATCCCTAACGGGCGATCCTCAGGCCGGACGAAGTTCAACCGCTACCTTCTCAATAAGTTGCTTTGCCTCTATATACCAACAGGAAAAAAGCTGGAGCAGCCAGCCATATAGTTAGTTCGGCCTTCCTGCTACAATTGCACTAAGAATGCATTCAAACTGCGACCGGATATTCCCCTTACTTCCTAATGTTTGGAAAAGAAGATTTACTGCCTGTAGATATTAGCTTAGTGATCACCTGACCAGTCATACTCGAAAGACTTACCTCAAATATAGGTCTCAGCTGACGGAAGAATTGAAGGAGGCTTACAGAGTGGACTGATCAGCCTCTGCGTCAATCAGAGACCGAAACAAGATACGTATACCCGCCCCTTGGGATAGAGTCCACATTCAACAGCTGGGCCTTCACTGTAAAGCAAGCTTGCTGATTGGTGCGCGTCCCGAAACCTTATGAGGTGCGTTAGAACTGGTGCCGATGGTGTGTTCCTGCCTACAGAGCTAACGCCTTTTTGTAAGAAGAAACTAGAACCTCAAAACAGCACGGAGAATATCTAGTACCTTGCGTAATGACGTCAGTGGCAAAAAATCTGTGACCCAGATTTGCCTACAAACCAAACATGAAACGCGAGGGGATGCAACACCATCGTAGGGGCACCATCACAGAGTTCTTTCAGAGGAAAGTGACAGTGATTCAAGGTTGAATTGGCCCGGTCTAGAAATGGATGGGACGAACCCCAGACTTGATTCTTTTTGTTGCAGTGTTGGCCAGCTTCCCAATGGTGGAGTGTCATAAGAATTCGATCCAGAATCCGCTGCATTGCTTTACAGTGTTGGGGGAGAGTGCCAGCGGAAATTGTAGGTCGCCTGGTGAAGAAGCAACAAGTTGAACCAGAACTGAAGTTATTAAAAGCTAGAGGGTACGAGGTGGTGCTCCTTGCCGTACACACTTGTGAGGGAAGGGAGACCTTAAGCCCCCAATGAGCGAACTATGATGAACGTGGCCATGCTTACTGAGCGTTCCCAGATATGGCTACAACCAAACTGTATTACAACATGGCTGAGATATAGAGAGGCAACCATAGTGGAGGATCCAGACGAGCACCCTCCATCAAGAAGACAGGAGAAGGATGACTAGAGATCCCTTACTGCAGTCAAAGAAGCTGAGAGCCCAGTAGTAGTTGTACAGATCCACAAAGAAGCTGCACTACATGATAAGAGAGAATCCTGCCACAAGACCCACAGATGCCTCAGCTCCGGGAGTTAATAACCACTAATGATTACAGTCAGAACGTAAGTAAGATGCCCCCCACGCATTCCAAAAACTGGCGCCCCAGCGTAATAAACTAGGTTAAGGCGGCCAGCAAGAGGTATGAAGAGAGGCTAAGGATAAATAGTTTTTTATTAGCCCGAAACTTGTTTTCTTGTATTGCAAGAACACTAGCCCATAATTGCATGGTGCCCCCCAGTTATACAAGTTTCACCAGCTGTCCATTATGCCGTAAGATAGCACAATTTATTTACTGTGTGTTCCTTTATTCAATCAATATCTTCCTGTGTGTCCACCTTTCCCCTATAAAATCTGGTTAATTGTAATCCCTTTTGCGATGGAGTGTGTATCTAGACTAGGAAGGGGTTTCCCAAGTCGGACCCTTGCATGTAACGGAAATCCGCCTGCATTCCTGAAGCGCCTCCGAATCAAAAACCGCGGGACTTGGTTGTAGTGACACTGCCTTCATATTAGAGGATGAGAAATACATAACTACACACCCCAGCCTACAGAGGCGTGCGCCAAAGGGTTGTTACACAGGTTTCTTAGACAGTTCTTTTTAATCAAAACCCCGAAGTTCCGAAAAAAGAAAAGACATATTAAAATACAAAATTCTACCTCCTTTATAATTTTCAGGAAAAACTTTACAATGTATTGTAATGGTAGTAACGGAAGTTGTATATTTGTTTTCATTCTTACCTTTGCGACTGTCCATAAACACTGTACATGTACATAATATAGATCAATGTTACTGTATTAGCCATAAAGATAACAATGTTTATTCATTCGAAGTGGAGGGACAGAGGACTTTGACAATGCTCAGAAAGGTTTATTTGCGGAGTCAATATCAAGATTAGAAGGCATGTGCAGTATGAGGTCAGACAGAAATCGTTGACTACGATTCCTCATGTTCTTAAAGTTTTTCTCTTATCTACTGCCACAAAAAATTAAAAGCTTCAACTAACCTGACAATTCCTCGCCCAACAAAGAAGCATTATGGCCACATCAAACTGCTATAAGACGGAAATAAGGTTTGGTCATAAAGCTTGAAACAATAGGCTGACTGCGAATGCAATTACACTTCATTGTAAAACAAGCTCTATGATTCGACTTCTCTTCAAGCCATTAAATCACCAGGGAAATGAATCATGTGCCAGAGAACCAGAGAAAATATAGTTTCTTAAATAACTAATATTCATACAACTGAGAGCCTGAGTGCTATGACTTATCTGTGCAATCCGGCTCTATACTTAGAATTTAACTATGTAAATCTTGAAAAGACTAAAGGAACTACCACTGAGATAGTGGTAGGGTAAAATGGAATAGCAGCAGCCCCACCAGCTCAGGAGCTGGTGAGCATAGGTGCCGGTGCTACTTTCCATAGTGATCCTAACCGCGTATCGCGGTTTGAACACTTTAACTTTACAGCGAGGAGCTCTGGCGCACCAAGGACTCACGACGACCATGCGCCGCAGCTCCCGGCATTCCTATTGTGGCGGCTGCCTGGCCTGCCACCGAAGCTCTTCGGCTGTTGTAAAGATTAAAAAGTGTTATAAAACCGTGATACAGCAGGTTAGGAACTACATTGAAAGGAAGCACCAGACCGGTATTTTCCATCCCACACCTACCACGTCAAGTGGCTTAGGTGTCCTTTAATTGTATGTTCTATATCACATGTTGTGTGGATGGTGGCAGAAAACTGATAAGTGGAGGGTAATTGCTTAAAATACCATGCACAAAGCGATTATGGCTCATTTGAATAATTGTGAGCATTAAGTCAGAGGAACAAGGCTGTTTTCTTTCTACACTTTTTTTTGTTTTTCAAATGATTGTTCCCAAAATAAACAATAGGGAAATAGGGGAAAAATATACCCTTACAGCCAAACCGGTTATTGGCTCAAACCGTAAACCACTAAATCCCACTTTGCATGCCCTGTGATTCTAACTGCCAAAATTGGCTCTTGCTATTGCTATTAGGTCTCTGCTGAAGTGAGGGAATGTCTGCCCAGCATTTACCTAAAAACCAAGGGAAAGATGCTCTTCCAGGATGCAAAGGACTAATAGTGGCAGTGCCCAGGATGCCGGTTCTGCAAGGGAGCAAGGCGTCAGCTAGCCTGTATAAGTGAACTGTTAAAGATTCATCAGGTGTTGAACTTACCAATTTAAGTCCTAAGGAACCTACAATATTTATTTTAAGCAAATTACCCATCAAAATCAAGAATGATTAACAATGGACACGCTACAATAGCTCCAGGCACTGTGACTGTGGTAATCTTCTTATATGATTATCAATCAACCTCCTACTTCTAAAATCACCTTTTATTAATTATGCTAAAAGCCTGAAGGGCCCTCTGTTGTATGTTCCCAGAGCCTCAGTGCTAGTAGCTTTCGCCCAGGTTCTTACAATAAGCCAGAGTTGGTCTCCCCCCCCCCCTGCTCTTCCTGCTGCCCTTCTATATTGCCACAGGCTATAGGGATGAAGAACGAGAGAGAGGAGGGTTTGGTGGGTCATATTTTGGCTCATTGTAACAGCATGTGAATTAGTAATGACCCCAGAGCCCCTTAGGCTCTAAGTTTGTTAACGGGCAGCCACAATGTTTTTTTAAACGCAATTACAATAAGCACACTCTTTAGAATGGAGGAATCTGGATTAATAAATATAAGAAGTTACCACAGTCACAGTGCCTGGATCTATGTGTAAGTGTCCAGGTTTATCCATGCCTTGATTCTAATAGTAGATTTTCTAAGGTCTTTACTGTGTTTTTATTATTCTAAGCATTTAACGTAGCTTCCATGAGTTCATGAATTGTTGCAGATAATAATTTAATATAACAAATTCAGATTAGATATAAAATTCAAACGAGAAACAGCATCAGACGAAATAAAAAATATATTTATTTTTTCCCATGGAAAAAAATTCCACCCCCCCCTACAATTATGCATGTAAAAGAGCAGATATTAAATAGCTATAATAAGTTAGCCATGAATTTGATCATGAAAGCATTAGTGATGATTCTAAAATAATTTAATGAGTTAGGACGGGCAGGCCACAGAGTTTGTATTGCTTAGCCACTTAAAACATATGAGCCTCAGTAGTGCCTGACAAAGTACTTATGAAGAACTAGCCCAAAGAATAAGGCAAGAAAGTCAAAATAGGCACTGAGTCAAACTTAAAATCTTTGAATGAAGCCAGAAGAGCATTGCTCCAATTTCTTCTCATGTCCATAACGCTAGGATCTACCAAATTCAACAACGGTTACAATACTGGCCCTTCGGCAAACATGAGATCATAAAAAGTCCATACTAATTATATATATGCTATGAATATTAATTCTTTATATTATTAGCGCACACTGATTACGTAGGCTCCAAAAGCATGCCAAATTCGGTACCCTGATCCCCAATGGTGCACTCAATCTAATTAAACCTATACAGTATGTTTTGAGAGGTGGGGAGGAAAAAGAGCGACTAGAGGAAAACCATCGCCAAACGGGGAGGAGAACATACAAACTTTTGCAGATGTTGACCCTGGGACTATTTGGGATGCTTGCACATTTAGAAGTTGTTCTTATCCTTGGATCCCATATCTATAGAAATAAAATTCTGTCAAAACTTATCTCCATATTTACAATTGGGCAGTAGAGATTACTAGGGCTCCGAAGCCATGAGTAATATCTGGAAGCCTCCCCTAATGCACAAGCTATGCTATGATAGGCAGAGCAGGAAACCTATCGTTCACCTAGCTCTGCTATAGCATAGCATGTCCTATTACAAAGAGAAACAAGTGTTTGCATAAGGACAAAGGAGCCAATGCTGCAGCGTTTTAAAATTTCCAGGAATGCCAGTGGCGGAGGGCTAAAACAGCATCCATTTAAACACATCCTCGCTGCAGCTATTTATCTCCGAAAGATTCATGTAGTAGGACAAGAGATTACTCTGTAACTTACAACTGTCTATATTTATCCCTATGTGATAAAGCATTCAGTAAGACACACCTCCACATTACATAGCACACAAGCTTACATGGTCTTTTGACAGCCTTTTCAACTCTAAGCGTTTTATGTTCTGGTTCATTGTAGCTAAAGTTAGCTGCCCAATTTTATTTTAACATAACACTATTCTCCAAGATAAAAATAGATATAATATTCATCATTGATGCTTTGACATTGAAAGCCCAGTCACCATGGACAGTTTATCAGTAATAAAAGGTAGAAGACAACAGCGAAGGACATTAAATAGGCAGACGGAACCAGACAGGAGTATATGCCTACTTGGTGAATCCCAGAACAAGGGATAGAAAACAGAAGGCACTACAAGCCTCTTTTATACAACTGATTGATGCGGGTGAGACAAGCATGCCAACTACTGATAAAGATGAAGTGATGTGGCATTCAACCCTATTGGTGATTACAATGCTACACAACAAAAAAAAACCGAAAAATTGGCAATTGATTTGCAGTGATTGGACTGTTATTTCTGCAAAAAGGGCTGAATGACCCTATAAAAACCAACTCCCCCCCGAAAAAATATAGTTCTGAAATTACTCATATAATTAAACAGAAGTACACAGAAACAACACCATTTAGACGCCATAGGTCAGTGTGGCGAACCTTTTAGCCTCCGAGTGCCCCAAACTGAACCCAAAACCCCCCAAATCATGCTGAGGTGCCAACCAAAAGGTTTTAAAGCAGTAAGATATTGCTCCCTTTCAATACGTTAATCATATTACCTCCTTGACGACCAAGTGGAAAAATAGCATCATTTCTAGCTTCCTTCATGTCCTCTGTATACAGAGAATTTTGGAGCCAGCAGAGATACTCCAGAGATAATTTGGTCCTGCCTATACATTCCCCTCTTTTTACAGTCCCAAGTTAGCAAAGTAAGTATATTTAAAGACGACTGAAAGCAGCATCTTTTAGTGCTTTGAACCTGTATGCGTGTGCTGGGTAGCGATGGCCAAGCGTGACCCACAGAAAGCGGCTCTGAGTGCCGCCTCTGGCACCCGTGCCATAGGTTCGCACCACTGCCATAGGTCATTTGTCACCGTGATTCGATGTGCATGCCATCGACAGATCGGCTCGTTTGTGCAGGGACACAGAGTGTTGATTGTTGACGTATGCAACCCGGAGGTCCGATAAGGACCCAGGGAGGGTGATGCCCTTAGTAGCAGCTTTTGTTATGAGTTAACAGTCAGTTGTCAGACTATGCAGAAAGCAAGGACCGACTATGTAATATGCTGCAATACATTAGTATTGCAGTATTTACAAGAACAAGTGACACATGTCCACACCCTGCCCCGGACAAATAAATGAGCTAAAAAAAGAGGATTTTTTTAAAAAAGTGCTCAATTAAAAAAATTATTAAAAAAGATAGAGAAGTCCCTAAAAAATAATAAAAAAAAAATGAAAAAAAACCCCAATATATTGGCATCACAACATCTAACATCCATAAAATAAAATAATTGTCACTGAACCCGATGGTGAACACCGATTAAACAAACCACCTTCCCAAAAATAATGAAATTTTCACATCGACCTCATAAAAAGAGACAATGAAAATTGATCACAAAAGAACATTTACCCCACATCTACCAAGAAAAAGCTACAGGTGTCCCTCTCAAAAGAATCCCTCTAAAACAGCTCTGCTAAACAAAAAATATAAAGTTATGTTATGCGGTACATTGTGGTCATAAAGGGTGGACATGGTTCAACAAAACAATACTCAGTAGGCTGTGGCGTTGCAACGATCGCTCAATTACCGCCGTACCAAGGGGCCCAAAGAGTGCAGAAAATATTCCCCACACCATGACACCACCACAACAGCTTGAACCGTTGATACAAGGGAAGGATGGATCCACTGCTTCATGTGTTGTGACAGCCAACAAATTCCGGACCCCTACCATCGAATTGCTCTGCAGCAGAAATCGAGACTCATCAGATCCAGGCAACTTTTTCCAATTTCTTACTGTCACTTTCGAGCTTGTGCAAATGCTAGCCTCAGTCGTTCTTAGCTGAAGGGTGGCACCCGGTGTGCGTCTTCTGCTTGCTGTAGCATACTGCCCTCAAAGTTCGAGAGTACTGTGCATTCAGAGATGCTTTATGCCTACCTGGTTGTAACTTTTTTTCTTTGGGTGGCGATTTGAGTCACGTGCATTTCTATCAGACCTCGAACAAGTTTGCCCATTCTCCTCTGACTTCTGGCATCAACAAAGCATTTCGCCCACAGAACTGACCGCTCACTGCGATGTTTTTTCTTTTCGGACCATTACTCGGTAAACCTAGAGATGGTTGTGCGTGAAAATCACCCAGTAGATCAGCAGTTTCAAATACTCAGACCAGCCCTTCTGGCACCAACAACATAGCCACGGTCAAAGGCACTCAAATCACCTTCTTCCCCATAATGATGCTCGGTTTAGGACGGACAGGAGATTGCTCTGACCATGGCCTACATGCCTAAAATGCAGTGATGGACTGATTAGAAATAGAAATTAAGTCGGTAAGAGCAAGTTGGGTAGTGTACCTAATAAAGTGGCCGCGTGAGTGGTTTATGAGCGGTATGCTCGTAATCGGTTGACCCATACAAAATTACAGATAAAATTATTTATAGGGTACGGGTGGCGTGAACATCGGGGTCGAAAAAAAATGCTAAAAACATAACAAGAATTAAGATTTTGTTAACCAACACCAAGAAATAGTTAATACGCAGTTTACCAACACATATAGCGACATCCTCAACTCGAGAAAATGTGCGAGATTTTTCGTCATTTAATAATTGATGTGAAGTGTGATGCTTAATTTTTGCGCCAAATAAGACGACATTGGGCCAATTGGACACCACCCATTCTTGCTCGAGCGTGATCCCAGATGAGAATGCACACCGTTGCCGCCGATTCACTTACAGCCGTACGTCCTTAGGCTCCATGAAGCGCTTGCCTGATCAGGTCTGCCGAGAGTCACATCATCTCCCGGGTATGTAAGCTTGCATTAAATACGACACAGATTTAAAGTTAAATCCCGCGGTTTGCTCGAAATCTGTCAGATCGTCCGAAGCCCGCCCCCCGATTGGTGTTGAAGACAGCATGGATGATGCGACACCAATAACGAGCGTGTTTGACCAAAAACCCTGCCCCTTAAATGTGGCGCAAATGGAAACTTCGGAAACAACGGAAAGCGGTACTGCGGAGCCCCTTAGTAATGTGCCCCCACGGTTATCTAAAAGAGATTACAGCTGTAAATAACACACCATTTGGTTTGAACACTGTGCAACATCAAAAATAATAATAATTCCTTTATTTAGATAGCCCACCAGATTACGCCCAGTGATCCACAAGACTTGCCAAATCTTACCAAGTCTTTTGAAAAATAACTATTCAAATGGATTTGGAGACTGTTCTTGTCACAGTTTATTGTCGGCGTCATTACAGGCGTGGTGATATACAAATGCTGGCGTTTGTAGGCGTGATTTATCCTCTTTTAATGCTGTCATATATAGATTTATATGTAATGAGCCCTTTTCTGCATTTTCATTATTTGTGTTATATTTTATTTAAAAAAAAAAATTTACTTGTTTTTATAATTTTTTACTTGTCCCACCATTGTGAATGAATCATTCAGGTTTCTAGCACTCTCCGCTATCGCGGATCGCATAGGCCGACAACCGCTGTTACACAGACATGGACCTTACAGGAACATTTACTATGGGACTGCCTATGGGTCTAAAATCAGCAACAATCAGCCCCTCCCCACAAAAACTGGGATACCTTAACAGCGACTCCATGCCACCAGTAATAGTATGTCAGGAGGAATTAGAGGTTTAATACTTATTTTCATAGAAATACATTTTTTGTTTCTTTTACTATGTATTTTTAATCACCACCATGAGGATTCAACGTACGATTGTTAGGGATCACATGTGCCAATGTGAGTGCCGGAACGAGGCGGGGCTAGCAGTTGGAGTCTATAGCCCTAAACTATAGCATAGTCAGTCTCTCATTAAAAATAGCTGCACTTTTGGGAAGTATGAAAATATGATGAACATGCAGAGATATTTCTGCTAGATTAGCTATGTAGAATCTGCTAGGTATTTTTCACTTAAAACAGCCAGACGTATTTAATTCGAAGAGTCCATATGCAGATAATGCATATGGTAAGGTATTACCGTTTCCATCAAAATCATAAGGGGACGATGATTGAAAATGAATTACATCCATACCTGCTACAGCTAATCAACATACAAGTATAAAAACTTTTGTCTAACTCTGCATGCCAACAAAAATAAGCAACTCTCTAACTTACTACACGCGTTTCCCCCTAAAATAGGACATCCCCCGAAATAAACCCCGTACAATTTTTTTGTGTCAAGCTTAGACAGATAGCTCCCATGAAAATAAGATCTAGTGGCCGTCATAGCAGCAGTTTCCCCATGCCATAATTAAATTAGTAGATCTTTTATATGACATGCCAGACATTGAGCGAGATGTGAACATGGTGTCGCATTGGAAGAAAAATGCATGGGAAAATCATAGGCTTTTGCCGGCAAATGTGATCCTAGCAGCCACAGGATACAAAGGGGCATTATGGGAAATGCTTTTGCATAAACTTGTATAGCTGTATAGCATAAACTGTTATAGTTAAAGCTAGAGACACAGGAGGCTGTGTTGGGCAGGGCTGTGTAAGACCGGTAGTGGTATCACTTCGTGGGATTGGCAAAGACCATTCAATGATGTCACAAGAATGTGACTAGGGGCGCACCACCTGTATGTCTGCGATATATAGGTAGTGTGTATGTATATGGAATTATGGCTGGCCAACAAAGCTGTAGACATTTACACTACATGGCAGCTCGCTGTATGCATTTTATACTACATGGTGGCACCCGTAGACATGTTATCCTACATGGAAGCAGATGATGCTTTTATACTACATGGCGTCACTTGTATCTATTTTTCATGACTTATTTTCACACCAAACCCAACATAGATGGATCTAGATATGACACATCCCTGATATATTATATATATGGGGGGGAGGCGTCTCTCTATGGCTCGCCTCGTCGGCAGCCAGAAATGCTGGTTCACCCTTGCATTGTGACTAACTCACATGATGTCCATCTTTAATGATCCCTCCTTAAACCCTACGTGAGACTCAGCCTCTTTTGGCCTAAGGACGACTGCCCCAATCTTTCAATCTGCCCTGCGTCACTATAAGGGGTTATAGCTTTGGAACGCTATAAGATATCCAGGGGATTTTAGATTGTTTTCTCGTGACACATTGTACTTCAAATTGGTTTAAACATTGGATGCAATCTTTGTGTTTTAGTTATGAAAAAAAAACAATTTGAGCAAAAATTTGGAAAAATCTTTATTTTCAACGTTTTAACTTCTCTACTTTTAATGCACAGAAGTAATAGAAACCTAAAGAAATTCAAAACTTACATTTCCAAATGTCTCTGCTTTATGTTGGCAGGGTTTGTAGAGTCCACATATTTTACGTAGATGTTATGAGGCTCAGAATTTACGGCGTATAATTTTCCCATTTTTGTAAATCACCAAACCTGTATTTAGCAGGGACCTGAGTCAACTACTTAAGAACTGCGAGGCCCAAATATAGCAGACTCGTAAATTAAATGACCCTCATCTATGGAAACTCTACCCTCAAAGATGAAAAACCACTTTAAGAAGTTGTGTAACCCTTTAAGTGATTTATTAGGAGTTAAAACAAATGAGAGTTGCCGTCTACGAATTGTAATATTTTTCACAATACACCATTTGCCGGTTGCGAAAATAAACATTAAAAGGGATAAGATGAAAAAAAGGACTCACAAAGTGTGATTACCCAATTTCTCAGAGTACCACCGATGCCCTATATGTGTGGTGCGTATCCGCTGTATGGAGCCGCACGGGCCCGAGACAGAAGCGGAATGAGCGCCAGTCCATGATCGATTTAGCTATGTCACATTGTACAGGCCTATATTTTTTTATTGTTTTAATGTGCACTAGTGAGGGGCGTATTCTTTGCCACTGAGAGCCTTTCTGTAGGTAATTTGAGCATCGCCATATGAGCACTATGGTGAGAGTTAATAATCTTCTTTGGTGGAGGTAAACAAAACATCAATTTTGGAAAATGTTTATGGGTTGTTGTGGTTGGTATACCGTAACCATAAATAATATGCATGTTTAATTTCTTATGGGTCGCATCAGATTACGAAAATACCTCATTATATAGCATTTTATTTTTCTTTCCCATTTTAGCTGAATAAAGTATTATGGCCAAAATGTTGGTTAATTTTAGTCCATACAACCGTCGTTCGATACATAAACGTCTTATTTCTATCACGCCTCCCAAGTCTATTAATGGGCATTATTTTTTGCGAGAAGGATTTTGTCTTTTTAGTGGGTCTTTTTAGAGTGCTAACACTTTTTTTTCAAATCCTTTTTAGACACTTTTTATAGGATATATTAAAAAAACGAAACTACTTTTTTGGAACTTTTTTTTGGGGGGGTTTACAGATTCCCACTTTGCGGTCATAATAGACCGATTGTTTATTATCTCAGATCGATCGGGGAGCAGCGATACCCAAAATGTGTGGGTTTGGTTTGTGTGTATTTTTATTCATGTACTCGAGAATAAAAACTAATTTGTCATCTTTTCATATCATAACCTTTTTTTATTGTTTTGCGCTGAGAAATCTGCGATTAGCGGTGCATTTTTTGCGAGAAGAGTTGTTGCTTTAGTGCGGTTTATTTTAGAGTGCGGAACATTGTTTTTTTAAATCCACTTTTTAGAACATTTTTGTAAAAGCTATTAATAAAAATTATCTTTTTTTCGGAATTGTTTTTGCATTTTTTCTCTGAGTGGTTCTATAGTGGGGGTCCAGAAACACTTCTGTTTTTATACGACATATGTTTACGACTTCTGGCATACCAATGGTGTGTTTTTAGTTGGTTTTTTATACTTTATTAGGTGTTTTTTATGGGAAGTGACATTTAGCGGTATTATATTTTTATTGTATTTTATTTTATTATTATAATGTGTAGTGTTTGTTACAATGTTTTTACTTTGGCATACTTGAACTTGAACCAGTGATGCTCTGATCGCTTGGTTCAAGTTCAATACACGCTTCGACAATACTTTTCCTCTTGATAGAGCAGTGTACAACTGCTGTCTGAGAATGCAGGCAGCCATGCTCAGTAACAGTTTACACGTTCAGACCCGGAAGCGGATTCTTGACTGCCAGGAGAGCGCGACAGCTCCGGGGCCACATGGAATCTCAAGGCTGCCCAGATAGAGATCGGTCCCCCGGAGCGCTCGGCAATGAGGGATCCGATCCATAGTGAGGAATACTTACAGATTGGTAACGTCTTTACTGTTCTTTTGTTTCCAGGTTTTTTTTTGTTTGTTCGGTTGGTTCGCGTGAGTTTAACACCCGCGAATCGCGAGGTCAGCTGCCGGTCAAGGTGTTAACAACAAGCGCGGTGTCAGCTGTGATAGACAGCTGACATCGCTGCTTCTGGTATCTGGCACCCATGTGCAGCGACTGTGACAGGAGCCATTGAGCGTCTATAGGACTACGTATATGTCTGGTGGCGCTAATCATCTAGCCACCACGGAAGCTACCTATAACGTCCTGGTCGCCACCTAGTGGGTTAAGGATTCCTACTTATTTCAATCATAAGCCGAGTCCATTGTGTTTGATAAATCTGATGAGACTTGATTAGGATAAGGCGCGACACCACCTGTCTATATAGACCACTACATTTATTTCAGAGCCACACTAAGAATCATACAGGTCTACGGAACTGCCCACAAGAGCTCAGCGACAGATGTCCAGAGTCGTAAGCCACAGAGCTGGCCCTAGATTACAAAATAATTTCTGCACACTCAGTTTCCTAGAGAGCCACAGTGGCCTCCATATCCTGTAATGGACGAGAAATTTGCGACATACCACATCTTAACTCTTCCTCTACCACCTGGCCAACCCAGCCAACATACAGCAATCTGGGAGAAGACCTTGATTGAGATCCCCCCAAAGAATTTTTTATCATTTTTGTGGTTGAGCACCACAGGGCTGATTAGGGAGTATTGCTGAGAAAGGTTTACACCGAAGTCAACATCATGCACCCTCCACATCCCATGTGTTATACCTGTGCTTCTCTGGTTAGCTGAGATGTAATTGAGAGGAGTAGCCAACCACCTGACCAGATGCGGAGTACAAATCCCTGGTCAGGAACTTCTTAGAAGGTCAGATCTCGTCTCCCTCAGAGAGAGCTGCAGTAGTGAGAGAGTAGTTCACTCTCTCGGATCCAGAGTAGACTCTGAAAGAGTCTGTGCAGCCAGCCACACCAGACACAGGACCAGGTGAGCCCAGCTCCCTGCCTAAGAGTGGAGCTCAAAGAGTAGTTATGAGAGAAAGGTGGTATTATCCTACCTTCAAAGGTGATACTCAAGTCAAACCCAGGACATAGCTGAAGCAATCCTACTATGGGACACAGCTATCTACCCATCGCCCCTTTGCATCCAAGTCGGATGGAATCCATCGTCTGTGGCTCACTCCCCAACACATCTCCAGACATTCCACCATTTGCTTCAAGTTTTCGCACGCGTTCTACGGTTCCTGTCGGTTCCAATAAGAAACTGTAAGTGTGTTTTGTTCAATGTCTGGACCTCCGTTGGGTCCTGATCTACTATGGCTGCAAACATCACGGGCACCCTAATACCCACCACACAGGACCTCATAATCTTCTATGGACATCAAAGGGTTGCCCAGGGGGAAAACCGCTTATAGCAGCCTCTCCCTCATCATTTTTGTCAACACCCACCCTGCTGGAAGACCTGCCAGGCTGTAGGACAGTCCCTTACGGTTCCCCATACCAATCACCGTGCACCCTACGTTGCCTAGGCCGCACAACCGCCAGCCCACTCAGAGTACTGCGGGCCACCGGCTGAACTCCAGGCCCCAAAAAAGCTAGGCCCCAGTGGGACATGGTTGCAAGCTGGCGCAAGAACAGGATTATAACTTCCTGATGCCCTTATACTGCCACAACTATAGACTGTCCTTTATTACAAAGACTGTGCTTGCCTAACCCTGATGCCATGTCGGGTTAGGCCAAGTGAATTGTGTGCCGTCTTTCACTAACATTGAATGTACGATCGCTGACACGTGCTGTCGACTCACCGCCTCCAGCACTCAGGAGGTGTTAAAACCCTGCAAGAACTTTGTCAGCACTCTGCATACATCGCCTGACGCAGCATGATCCGCCGCCTGAAGCACTTTTATCGCGACCAGAACTGCGCTGGCACAGACAAGTAATTTCCAGGCCGCAACAAAAGTCACTGGGCAAGGGAACCCATAGTCTTGCCGCGGCTAAGCTACGTCCCACTGTCGCTTATGGCGTCGAATCCTGTCTCAGACCGCTGTGGCACAGCACAGACCAATTCAGCCCGCCAAGTTCTTGGGTCGGGAAAGACTCAAAGCGCCGCCCTCTGCGCGAAACTCTCTAGGCGCTGCAATGCCAGTGAGGAGCCCACTTGTACCTCAGAGTCAGCGCGAGCACGTCCCCCTCCGCTGTCAGATCTAGGATAATCGGCCATCTTTGGATTTCTCCCACGTGCTGTACTCCTGTCCTGACGACATGCCGTACAGCCGCGATAATGAGGAACCAAGTTGTCGCATGTCTTGCCCACAGACTCGCGGCAACCTTCACTGATGCCACCGGACTTACTGCTAGTCATCCGGAACGCAGTTTTCAATGGCGGATTCTACTTAGAGCGGCTGGCCTCCTTCCGGCTCTGGACCTACCAGAGGACCACGCCGTCGGATGTGAGTACACTATGGCCCCAGGCACTAATCACACGTACTGTTGCGATATCCTCCCTTAGCCCCCGGCTGGGAGCACCGTCCGCGCCTCCCTGCAGGGCCAACATCTACCAATAGGAAGCAAGGACTACACAAAGGACTCTCTTGAGAGCGGCCTGAACCCCTTATCTAATGCCTGATGACAGCCTGCTGAGCTATCCAGGACCACTGCCTAAGAGGACCCAGGCCTGTCCGGTGATAACGCCCTGCAGCTACAGGAGGTTGACCACGTCCCAGCGCAACAGCGCACCCAAGAGCCTACAGATCATTCCAGGAACAACAATCCTTCAGCGTATCAGCAATGTGAGAAGTTAAAGTCTACTACACCCACACCAGATGTATTTCAGTGTGCAGAATCTCAACACGTGACTTTCTTCACCCGACTGATGATTGTCCCTTCCCTCTGCAGTTCCTGCTTCCATGCCTGCAGCTCGTGTTTTTGAGCTGCAAGAGAATGAACACCCCTGATAAGCCTGATTAGCCTCCTACTCCAGGAGTACCTCGTGAATATATTGCACATATGCTTTACGTTTTATATTATTTGCTGCTATCCATTTGGGACTCAGCGCCCGCTATGCCTTAAGCACGCAAACTCTCCTGAGACTCTACAACCCCTATTTACTTATCTCAGTCAAGAGACATACCTTGAACTGCCCACGTAATGTGCTATGAGAGCACCCGGCTTCCTCTGCCACAGCCAGACGATTCCTACAAAAGGACGTTGCTATAAAGACATTCTAGACGGACTTTTGCCAACTCGCAGGAAAAGTTGCTAATCCTTATTAGTATTACACTATGGGCAGATTTACTTAACCGGTTGCCCATTCGCGTCGACTCCAGCAAATCCGCTGGAATGCCGTCGAAAATCACACTGGGCCTAGATCCTGGAGGAAGTGGTTGAAATTTTTCGCATACAACATAATGTTTTTTTTTATATGCGCAGTTTTTTCCAGAAATCCGTCAGGTTTTCGCTCGGCTACCACGCCCCCCGATTTCCATCACGCCATGCCGGCCGCCGATGCGCCACAATCCGATCGTGTGGCCGCAAATCACCGGGGCAATTCAGGTACAATCGGAGGCAAAATCAAAAGAAATGATTACGGGTAACACTCGTCGGACTAAACGCGAATCGGGACCTTAGTAAACGACCCCCATGATGCCTTCCTTTTAGGTATGGACATTCTGCATACACTATTATGCCTTTTTTTTTCCTTGTTTTAGGCGTTAAAAGGAGACAATTTTTTTTTAAATCTGCTATCCCTGAGCTAGCCTATTCTTGTAAAACTCGTTTTGTACTTATGTTTAACCCCTTCCCGACGAGCGCGGGTCCAGGTGCCCAGGTGCTGGAGAGGGCTCCGCGGGCCGAGCCCTCTCCATAGCCGGCTAACATTCTTGCTGGCATATTGAACCGTGTGTTTCAACTCGATCGATCGCAGCCGGCATGTGCCGGACTGCGTCAAAGATGATGGCGGCCGCCCATGCGGATCGTGATCGCCGATCCCTGTGACGTCACGAGCGAGTGGCGACCGTACGCCATGGAATCAGCCTTGGTGTTCCGATACCCGAGGCCCTATGCTCTGTTTAACCCAGCATTACAATGTGGCTTATTTGCCACATGTAACTGGCAATGGGGAGTAAAATTCCACAATACTTCCATAACAGTGTAGCTGGCCAGTATATGATTGATGAATCAAGACTACCTATGGTCTAGAGTACCCTTAGGCAGTGATGGACCAAACCTTTAGAGGCGAGTGCCCGAAACGACAACAAAGACCATGCTTATTTATGCCCAATAGTGCCAACACAGAAATTTCATTTGCTGGATTTATATCCCTATCTCTGTAGGTTTCCTTACTTTCAAGTAATGATAACCATCACTGAGCGACAACAATAAGCAGCAGAAAATAGACCCAGGCTGAGAGCTGTCACTTTAATATACCGCGCCATGCAGCAAGTCCTGGGCTTCTGGGACTGCCAGGAAGATACGAGGATCATCTCTGAAAATGGCCGAGTGCCCACATAAAGGGCTACCGAGTGCCACCTCTGGCCACCGAGCAGTGCCAAGGTTAGCCCACTTCACTGCCCTAGGGATCTGACAAATAGTCCAAAGTAAAACATAAAAAAGTTTTTACCAACACCCAACCATTATAATAAAAACCCCCTAAACTAAATCCACTCCCTCTTCCCGTAGCAACGGATAACAAAACAAATAACAGCTAAAAATCATAACACATTTACGAGTATAGCAGACGT
Organism: Engystomops pustulosus; assembly: GCA_019512145.1. Taxonomy (NCBI): domain Eukaryota; kingdom Metazoa; phylum Chordata; class Amphibia; order Anura; family Leptodactylidae; genus Engystomops; species Engystomops pustulosus. The sequence continues at coordinate 120,242,744 of CM033642.1, read as the reverse complement.
CCGCAAAAGTGCCTGATCTATCAAAATATAATAAAGTTTTTTCACTGCCGTTAGAACCCGTACGGGAAATGATAGAAGTCCAAAGTCGAAAATGGCATTTTTTTTGTCCATCTGTGAAAAATATAAAAAAATTCATAAAAGGATAACAAAGGTCGCAGAGTCCAAAAATTATAGTAATGAACGCCATCAAAATTCGTCGAAAAATGACAACCACACACGAGCTCCGTACACCAAAGTAATGCAAAAGTATCTTGCGCTGCCAAGCTGCAAACCTAAAAACCCCTCTTTTGTCACGGAGGTTTTACTTTTTTTTGTCTGAACCCCTTACTCACACCTATGACAAAATTTGGTATCCCGTGAGATCGTACCCGACCACCAGATAAAGTAAACTGTCTTGGATTGGCGGAAGCACGATGTGAAACTCGTAAAATCCAGACCACACAGAAAACGATTCGCAAATATGTTTTTTTTTCTTATTCACCATTTTCACTGCATTTGGAATTTTGTTCCCGCTTCCAGTACACGCCATGGAATAGATTAAATACCGTCCCTATGAGTGCAATTTGTTACGCAGAAATAAGCCATAACACAGCTCTTCTTGGGAAAAATAAAAAAGTTTAGATTTTGAGTGGTGAGTAAAAATGGAAGTGAAAAAAAACTATAAAAGGCCAAAAAAAGTCGTAGGGTTATAAGATGTGTAACCATCTGGACTCGCAAGCCAATGAGAGTTTAACAAAAAAAAAAATAAATTTCCACGCTCGCAATATATGTCAGTCAGTTTGCACTAACCTTTATAGGCTTTCCCAGATTTGTAGTGTGCTGTGTGGACGTCTCTCTACGAAACCCTTGCACGTTCTTCGTAGCCTCACACCGAAGCTCGTAAACATGGGGTGGTCAGTCTAAACCTGTGCGGGGTCCATTAGGGGACCCGGGGGTTTGTTTGGTAAAGATTGTAGCACCAGGATACCACTCAACAAGGGTACAGAAGTCAGTCGGCAGGACTAAACATTTGTATAAATGTCTTATTGTGTACATATGACCAACTAGTAATTGCATATAACAGACTATATAATTTGTTAGCTAGAGGGACGAAGTTTGTTTACTATAACAATATATACAAGGCCCTGGTGTCCAAGGAGTGGAATTAAGTACTATGACACCACACCTCTTCCTACTGTACAGTTGTGTTAATGCGTCAGCGGACCCAACTGTGCATCGCATTCACCATGTCACTTGTCTAAGTCGAACCAACCCCAGGATGCCTTCTCCAGGACCTGGGCGGTTGTGTCCCTACCAGATCATGTAGCCTGTCAAGAAGTGCCCATATCCTACCTTAGCCTTGCAACGTCCCCTAGAGGTTCCCCTTGCTGCCGCGGTTTGGGTTCTCTGCGCCCCAACAGCCAGTCCGTAGTCGACCGAAGGAGGGTCGGCTCTTTACAAGTGCACCGTGGGGTAGTCAACGAAAAAAAACCCCTCCGGCCGATGGCAGGCGAGAGTGATTGTTGCAATGACGGCCCACCATGATGACTCGGCATGCCTTGAAGGGTTGATCAGACCCCCACAGCATGTCACTACATAACAACTACATAACACAGATGAGTACTGCAGTGGTAGATCCTGCTGGTACAGAGTTGTAGGAGTTAAGTATTTTCTGTGATAATTCCACAGCAACCATCACATGTGTTATACCTGTTTCTGTGAGATGAGATGTAATTGGAGGGTAGCCACCACCTACCAGTGGAGTAACAAAAACCCCTGGTCAGGAAACTTCTAGAAGTCAGTCAGTTCTCCCTCAGAAGAGAGTGCAGTGTGAGGAGGAAAGTTCACTCTCTCAGATCAGAGCCCAGCTCCCTGCCTGAAGAGTGGCGCTAAGAGATAGTTAGTGAGAGGAAAGGGGTATCATCCTACCTTCAAGCACCCAGGACAAGCTGAAGATCCTACTAGGACAACAGCTATCTCCCAGCCTGCCCTTTGCATCAGGCTGATGATCCATCCTGTGGCTCCCTCCAACTACATCTCCAGCATTCCACCATTCTGTCAAGACAAGTTGCTACGGTTCCGTCGGTTCCAATAAAGAACTGTAAGTTGTTTTGTTCAACGTCTGCCTCTGTCTGGTCCGCCTGTACCGGCTGTCACCATCACGGGCACCCTATCCACACAGAGACTTCATACTCTAGACACCAAAAGGGTTGCCCCAGGGAGAAACCGCTATACGCAGCCTCTCCCTCTCATTTCTTGCCAACACCACCCTGCTGGAGACCTGCCAGGCTGTTGGACAGCCCTCCGGTTCCCCATACCAAGCACCGCGACACTAGCGTGCCTAGCCGCAAACTGCCAGCCACTCAGGTACTGCGGGCCCCGGCTGACTCCAGCCCAAGAAAAAGCTAGCCCCGGTGGGGGATGTTGAAACACCCCCACTGGTTCTGGATACTGCTGTATATACAGCAGCATAGGGTGCACAGCCGATGTGCAGCACATATATAGTCTGTATTTTATATGTTCCCCATTGACTTTTATGGATGTACGGAAACGGAAATACAGTGAAAAATAGGTGCAGCTCTATATTTTTTTTATATGGCTGCGTAGCGTACGGTATGGGGACAATATGTACATGGATTGCCATATTGGCCATCGGAATGCATGGGGCTGTACTCTGGCGTATATATGGTCTTTTTAATACGTTTGTGTGCATGGGGCCTAAGGCTACGAGTACTCAAATGTGTCCAATCTCAGGACACTGACAATGGACCCATGTGTCAGTTGTTTGTGATCTCTGTGTCATTGGTGTGTCACAAACACGGGCCAGACTGTGGAAACCAAGGTAGGAGATTATCACTGCCCTATACTCTAGTTTTCTGGCATAAAAGCAGTGAAAGAATCTCAAATTCTCGACGCAGTTCAAGAATTGCTTTCTTACAGCGACTATGTGGGCCCATGGGGGCATAGAAGGGGTGCGGAAGCTGCGGCGGAGCAGGCAGGTACGGGACTTTAAAAACCCTGTACCTCCGTATTTTCAAAAACCTGTGAACGGACCTTGCTTAGTTGGACACTATCCTCCTGCGCTGGCGTATGAAAATCTCCCCCCATGTCTGTGTGTATGAGACCATAGAAATACATGTGACCATGGCATCTTTGAATCAAGGGACAGAATACAAGACAAATTCTAAGTTTTGTGAGGGAACCTAAGAGGAGGGGAGGCGATAAAATATCACACTTGAATGATGCCGTTTATATACTGACTGTAAAAACATTCGGTGATTGTTATGGATGCTTATAGTGCTCCATAATATAGCTTACTGGCATGTTGTGGATGGGGCATACTGCGCCTCGCCCTTGTTTATAGTGGGGGGAAAGTGAACATTCCTAAAAAAGATGAGGACGCTCATCCAGACGTTTGTGGGAACATTCTTTCCACACAATGGAAGGCAGACAGGACGTCACCACACCGTGATGTCACAAAGTTGTAACCCGCGTCTAGAGACTGGCCAAGCTTTAACCCCTGCACTCACATGACGTCCTACATTGTCTGATTGTATTACACAGCCGCCAGCAGTGAGGAGGATTCCACCTCGTGCCGTGAGTACACACAGCTGGAACTCCTGCACGGTTGAAGAACAGTCGCGGTTGTATGCACTTGTTCAGCCCCGCCCCCCGAGCTCTCCTCAGACTACTGGCTGCCGGCTAACTGCTATTCTATGCAGCTGCCAGCACCTGCTATACGGGGCTGTGGGGACTAATGTGGAGGGAGCACGAGAACGGGAGCTGGCTACTGAACCCTCTGCGCTCACAGCATGGCCAGACGGAGCTCCGTCTTCATTCGGGTAGTTGAAGGCAAGAACTTACCAGCCAAGGACATGTAAGTAGCGCAGAGGCACGAGCCATCTGTCAGGGTTTCTTTGCAGTTGGAATGGACAGCAAACGGCGGCTGTCTATGGATAGAATCCCTCAGCAAAGTTCAGTCAAGATTGTCTGAGATGTTCCTATTTTCTGACATCAACTATATATAAATAACGAGACAAAAAGGGGGAATATGTCCGGATTTACCCCTTTTTACCGCAGACAGGGTATGTAAAGTGAGAAAGGACAAGTCACCCAGGATTCAGGAAAATATACACATCTATAGCTCTTCAGTCCAAACCTTAGATCATCATGGGCTACAGTTCATCCAGAGGTTTGTCAGTTCAAACCTTTAGATACATCCATAGGTCTTCAGTTTTATCCACATCGAATCAATACACCCTTAGATTCCATCGTCTTCAGTTCATCATCGGCTTCAGTACACTCTAGATATCCATCCTTCTTCAGTTCATCCTAGGTCTTCAGTATACACTTAGATTATTCATCAGTCTTTGGTACCACCTTTAGGTCATCCATCGAACTTCAGTACACCTACCTACCCTGTTTCCCCGAAAATAGACAGTGTCTTATATTAATTTTTGCTAAAAGAGGCACTAGTCTTATTTTCAGGGGATGTCATATTTTTCAATGAACAAGAAATTTAATTTATCGTGAACAAAAAATCAACTTCTCAATTCTTTATGACTCTCCAAACTCTGAATTTACATGCTGTATGTCTTGACTGATTTTATTAGAATCATTGGCCCCAATCTCTCAGTGTATAAAAGAACTTTCCATAAATGACCCTTCTTCCTGGTAGCTGCTGGTATCAAGTCTGCCGAACAACCAGTGATTTACTTCCATGAATTCTTCTCCATGTCAATCCTTCTGCAGCATCTAAAGATTTACTAGTATAATGTAAATGGCGCGGGGGGAGCTGCTGCTATGCGGCCCGCAGGTCTTATTTCAGGGGAGGCCTATATTTCTAAGCCTGAACAAAATTGTACCTAGGTTCTCTACTTTCGGGGGATGTCTTATTTTAGGGGAAACAGGGTATTAGATTATCCATCGGTTTTCAGTTCATCCATGGGTCTGCAGTACACCTTCTGATCATCCATCGGTTTTCAGTTCATCCATAGGTTTTCAGTACACCCTTAGGAAATCCATTGGTCTTCAGTTCATCCATAGGTCTTCAGTACACTCTTAGATCATCCATTTTTCAGTTCATTCATAGGTCTTCAGTTCAGCCATAAGTCTTCAGTATACCCTTAGATTATTCATCAGTCTTTAGTACATCCTTAGGTACTCCATCGGTCTTCCATACACCTACTGTTAGATGATCCATCGGTCTTCAGTTCATCCATAGGTCTTCAGTACACCCTCTGATCATCCATCCCTCTTCAGTTTATCCATAGGTCTTCAGTTACTCCCTCTGATCATCCATCGCTCTTTAGTTCATCCATAGGTCTTAAGTACACCCTCTGATCATCCATCCCTCTTCAGTTTATCCATAGGTCTTCAGTACTCCCTCTGATCATCCATCGCTCTTTAGTTCATCCATAGGTTCTCAGTACACCCCTGATCTCCAAGAGGTCTGCAAGTACACTTCGTGATCATCCATCGGTTTCAGTTCTCCATAGTCCTTTCCAGTGTACCCTTAGTCAGGGATGGCGACCTGTTAAGGACCAGGAGTCGCCCAAACTACAACCAAAACACTTATTTACCCTGATGGTGCCAATGTGCCTGTTAAGCAAGTAACTTATTGCTACCGGTTCTTCCACTTCTTTAATTGTATCGGCTGCCAGGATGACCTCCAAAGATAATGCACTTCTTTTAACACCTTCTCACTTTTCAAGCAGTTCCAAACAGTCAATGAAGTGTCGCTGTAAAATAGCGCTGAGCGCAGCATCTCATAAGTTGTCTAGGACTGCAGGAAGATTTAATGGATTTTGTCCTGTTTGGTGAACTCTGTCCTAGGCTGATGGCCTGAGTGCCCACAGAAAGGGCCACCAGTGCCATAGGTTCGCCATCACTGCCTTAGGTTATCGATAACTCTTCAGTTCACACAGTGGCCAGAACTGTGTCAGTTTTTTTTGTTTTTTTTCAGAATGGAATAGCTTTCTCAAGCACAGTAAACAACGTATACAGTGTGGTATACTTTATTTCACAATGGGAACCTATTTACCACTTTTACCGCTGTGTAGCTGACTTCTGTCAGATGTATATTTCTTGTTGACTTTTTCCTCCGCCATAATCTAAAATTGTAATGTGATCATTTCTGTAGCCACAAGCTTAGAGCCGTAATTTTGTTTCTCATAGTGAAAGATATCTAGCTATGACAATTTATGGTTAAAAAAGATGGAGTGATTCTTCAAACACTGTAATATGTGATGGCTATGATCATATTAGCTCCACAATCCCAAAATTTTTATCCCAGTAGATTTCCAATTAATTTGGTGCCCACAGCCATACAAATAAAACTTTAGAAGTTCTAATGCTACATAAGGAGATAGTTCACACTTAGATGATCCTGGATTTAATTCACAATGTGTTTTTATTGGTGCTCAGTTAATTTTTCTTATGTGTAAGAAGAGACTACTGTATACATATTTTGCTTTCTTTGATCATAAGTGTTTAGACCTGTATTTGGTTTCATTATTTTGCCACCATTTACAATATATTTTGTATTACTGTCCACAGATCAATCCCAGCCTTTGGTAGGATTTCCAGGCTGTCTGCATTTGGATATCACTAGCATATTCCTTTCAGCAATGTACCGAATGTACTTACATCAGTTGTGAAATGAGTGGAGCTCAGTATCAAAAGCCACCAGCATTTTACTACATTGTCATAAATGAAAGGCTGAGGCTCTTCTTTATTATAGATCTTCTCAGTGCTGAGACCCCGCAGATCGCGAAAACTAGGGGTCTGTCAGACCCCTCGTCGCTCCGTCAGATTAATGTAGCAGACGGCCGAACAAAACCGTTCTGCTTCATTAATCTCTATGGATCTGACGGAAATTGCTGAGCACTGCGCTCACCGATCTCCTTCAGCTCCATAGAGATTAATGGAGCAGAACGGTCTTGTGCGGCCATCTGCTACGTTAATCTGATGGAGCGACGAGGGGTCCGAAAAACCCCTCGTTTTCGCGATCTGCGGGGTCTCAGCACTGAGACCCCCTCTGATCAGCAAGTTAGGCCCTATCCTGTGGATAGGGCCCAACTTTTCTTTGTGGGAAAACCCCTTTAAAGAAAATCAGATGAAAATACTAAACAATATTCTGTACTGTAGGGATGCATTGCTGCATGTCCACGAGATACACATACTCATATATCTACTCAGAATTGTGAGTATATTTATTATACTTAGATATTTAAAGAGGACCTGTCAATAGAATTTCAATATTCACACCTGTAATGGAAGGACTGATAAAGGGTTAAAAGTCCTTCACACATTGCCTAAAATTATCTGCCACTTGTGCATAGTACCTTAAAGGGTTATTCCGATCTGGGCATTGACATTTAAATGAACACATCTTCCATATACATACATTTCTTCAATTGGAAGTTATTAAAAAATTTTACCCCTGTGAAGATATGTTCCCAAAAATGTAGCCATGTTGTCCATTAGAAACAAGATTGTTACCCTCGGATACGACCACATTTTATGGAGTGATTGCACAAAGAAACAAATAGTTTTTGCATGTAGGAATGTGTAAAAGGAATATGTTAAAGGGGTATTCCAATGAAGACAAAATTCTTAAATATACTCAGAATTTACAAAATAACACATTCTTTATTTCACTGTTATTACAAAAGATACAATATTTTACAGATATCATTCCAATCGGGCTCTATTAGTCCTGGTGTATAAAATTTCAGTTGCCCCTGGAACCGACCCGTAATTAGAAGTCTAGGGTAGGGAAGGCCATATTGTTCATTTGTTTGACGCTGCACTGATCTGCTCTCTGGAGTAGCCCTACCCCTTGCATTCCGAGATAAACTCACACAAAGACTTCCTGCAGACAGCAGTGTGAGGAGAGTAAAGCTACAAGCTACAGACAGATAAGGTCTTTATCCATGGGAGAGGGAAAGAGGTATATTACAGTGCTGAAAGTGTATGTTATGGCTGTTATAGCAGAGCTGCAAATGTCATGTGGATCTCATCATCTTTCATCTCTGGTCTTATCCCTCTTTCTATGTGTCACATACTAGTGAATGTTCAGAAGCTTAATGAAAGTGTATGTAAACCTGGACCCTGATAATCTAACCACATTGTCAGCACACAGCATCTGATAGCACTAGAGGGATCATGATGTGTCTGCTTAGAGAGTCCCCGCCCACACTCTGGAATTTTACACCGACCATCACTGAGTGATAGGAGCTAAAACAACAATAAAACTGAATAAAATTGTAAAGTAAGGGGTTAAAAATTATCTTTATTGTGTAAGCATCACCAGGGGATTGAAATTTGATAATTTTCTTTTTTGGGCAAACCCCATGAGGTGGTCAGGCCGTGATACCGCATGCGTGGTCACCACTGCCAGAGTGCAGAGACGGTTGTATCCAAGGACAGATATTTTGTTGGGACAACATGGCTACATTTATGGAAAATTATTTAAGTTATCTTCCCATAAGTAAATTTATTAATTACATCCAATTGAAGAAATGTATGCATATGGCAAATTAATTAAATTAATTGTGATTGTCCAGATGGGAATAACCTATTAGGTACAGCTGTTTTTCTGATATGACAATATCAGTAGAGATGAGTTAACTTCTGAATAGAAGAGTTAAGTTTTCTCCCTGGATGCCAGTGAACCACACCTCCTTTTGATTGACAGCTCAGTTTCACTGAGTCTCACTGCATGATTTATTCGGTAGTGAACCCTGAGTGGGAGCTGATGATCTTCTCACCATTTCACACACCCGCAGTGGGTGGGGCCAACATTGACAAAAGCGGGGAATGTTTACTGAAGGATCTTACTGGTGGGAGGAAGCAGATTTACCTGCACTTTTCAACAGACACAATGGGGGGGGGGGGCGAGTAAGGTTTATTGTGCCAGTTCTTGATGACAGGTTCCTTTTAAGACACCACTGATGGAGCATGTTTTGTCATAGGTTCTGTATATGTGATACATAACTAGTATTTGATTAATTTAGGGTCATATAACTATAGTATGTGGCTTGTTCCAACCACATGCTACTGAAGTATCCACAGTTTAGAAGGATTAATCTGATTGTTGAGGCACTCATGGTATGAGAATAAGCTTCCACAGGTCACCTGTGTAAATGGAGCAGTAGTGGAATGCATATGAATGGCTGAGTACAGCTTGCCTTTAGTCCCATAAAAGTGAATGTAGCGTTAGTCATGCATGTCCAGAGCTCCTTCCTTTGTATCGATCAATAGATGTTGTTTGTGGGAAAGACCCCTTTAAGAAAAAAATCTTTCTAAAATGAAGAAATAGTAAAGGAGGGTGATAAGTTAGTATTGAATCACTATGATCATCAGTAGGACAATTTTTCTTTACACAGTATTTACAGTATAGCCCCTATATCCCAGTATACAATTTTGTGATACTAAAAGGTTAAATTTATTGCAAAACTAAACATTGTTATCTCCAGAATGCAGGATGAGCATGTGTTGCTTTCAGGAGCTGGGAAATGTACTGGAAGTGCTAAATGCAGTAGAAAGATATGATTTGGAATAGTGTAAGGCCATTACCTGTAATTGCCTGTTATCTTGGTACAGAATGTTCAGAGAAATCTCTGCAGTCCAAATAAGCCTAGCAAGCACATCACCACATCAGCAGCACATTGTTTATCACTATATGTGAGATACTGGCATCTTTGTGGACTGCCTTATGGCAGCATATAAATTATATACCGCTATACAGCATGTCTTAATAGGGCTACTCTGTAGTACCGTACTTGACCATATTTTCACATCATGGCCTAAGAGAACTTGGCTCCACACCCAATGCTATAAAACTAATGTGGCTTTACCCACACACTGGTAGATAACACCATGCATATTACCAGTCCCATTGACTTGTGGTCTGTTGGGCTCCATCCTGGTTTACAATATGATAATGGACAGACAACACTATCCTAAGCCATTCCTTATTTGTTTATATTTGTTCCTATTTAAAACAGAAGTATAAAATGAGAAAGAAACACAGAGCGCAAATAGGGGAGCACCACCCATGAGGCGACTTGAGCAAGTCGGCTTGGGCAAAAGCGCTGCTGCATGATGAAGGGGGTGGCATCTTGGGGCAGTGCTGTCCCCCCATAAAATACTGTCTGTCCGCGACCCAGAAACACCCGGTCCAGTGAATTTACATGTTAAAAAAAACATGATATACTCACATTGGTTTTTTTTCTCCCAGTGGCTCCATCTTCTTCCCGGCTTTGGCCCATACATTATGACATCATGCAATGTTGTATTGTTTTTTAAAGGGGCCCTGCTATGAACATTACATTAAAGAAGGGGGGGGGACTTTGCGGGCATTCCATTACAAGGGGGACTCTGCAGGGGACATTACTTTAAAGAAAATCTACCATTTGATTTCATGCATTATGAACCCAACATATCTTGAGAATGCTGTAACTACACTGATGCAGGAACATATCTTGTTTAATCCCCGAGTTGAGTGGTTTTGCTGAAAAAACAATTATAAAATTCAGGTCCCTGGGATAGCTACTTAAACACATTACACACGCAGCTTCCTGAGCAGACAGGACTAATCAACCTGAGCTGGATTACTCATACACCGCTGCTGGGGGATAGTGCAGCGATTGATTACTTCTGACTCTCAGGGATAACACTGTGATGACATAATTCTCTGCTGCAGTGCACAACTTATGTGAAAGGAGAAGCACGGAGCCAGGCAAAGGACCAAGATAGCTTCATTATCATAATTTTATAATTGTTTTTTCAGCATAACCCACTCAGCTCAGGGATTAAACAAGATATGTGCCTGCACCAGCATTCTCAAGGTATGTTTAGTTTATAAGGCATCAAATGGTAGGTTTCCTTAAAAGGGGGGACTCTGCAGGGGGCATTACATTACAGGGGGACTCTGCTTTGGACATCTTATTAATGAGGGGAGGCTGCTGGATATTTTATAAATGAGTAGTGACTGTATTTTCCTCCCTAGACTTATACTCCAGTCAATACATTTTCCCATTTTTCTTTTTTTGTGTGGAATAATTAGGCACCTCATCTTATACTTGGGTATCTACAGTATGTATACTTTTTTCCTCATAGTGAAAAGGCCAAAGACCAGGGGACATTATAGGCTGTAGAAATGAGTGTCCCCTTTTCTGTAGACCCTTCTTTTATAGGCATACAACAGAAAAAGGAACACTATCAGGAGGGGCATTTGAGACTGGTAGCTGCTGGAAATGGCACATTATCTGTATCAATTCAGTGATCCGTGGGTTCCCCAATTCATTATTACCACTAAGCACAGTACTGTATATAACTCTTTGACCAATCAGGGGGGTGATGGGGGTGGCGTATTTCTCCCAAGCAGCAGATAGGCTGGTCACACCCCTGAGCACAAAAAGGATATGCAAAATCACAGCTTGAGGTTCTAGATTAGCAATGATCTGCAGCATACCCTAGTAACCAGAGGCCAATGTAGGATATTCAACGATAGTAAAATACATCAAAACATGAGAAAAAGAACAGGAATATCCAAGATGCGCTGCTCAGTAGTTGACCTCAGTGGGGGAGGGAGGCGATGTACAGGAGCAAAAAGTTGGGGGCTGGGAGCTGAGGAGTGAGCAGCACAGACATGTCACATGTTGTTTTTTGAAATCCAACAAAACCAAAGCCCTATCCCTGAGATTAAACCAAGGATTCTGTCAGCGTGCCAGGTAAGTTATAACATACAGTTATATTGTAATGCAAATGCTTCGAGAAGGCAGAAAGGCATATTTGTTATGCAGATGTAATGGGCCTCTGCAACCTGTCTTTAGTGAAAATTAGGTCCCTATTGACAGATTCGCTTTAAAGTGTTTTGTGACAGTTTTCTGTCTGACTTTGAAGTGTATTTATGAACTGTTTGCACCAGTATTCTGCACGTAAAGGGGCGTTCTGTATGTTAAAGGTGCACCAAAAAAAAGTTGATGCACACTTCGAGAGCAGTGCGGGGTGCGCCTGATTATTGCAAACTGTGCGCCAGAATTCAATATTATGGTGCACTCTGCACATTAATGAGGCAAACTGCACCTTGGGATGCCTAACCTGTTTATGATTTTTTTTTTTATATGAGTTCTAGATAAGGGGGGGGGGGGGGGGTTTGAACTTTTAGGGTTTTCTATTTTTTCCCATTATTTTTTACTTTTTGAATTAATAATTCACAACCCGCATACCTCTGCTCCTGGTTCAACCCCCCTCCACTCCAGTCTCCAGTCCGGCACAATGCTCCCTCTCCCGGCTCGACCCACCCTCCGTCCGGCATCATGCCGCCATTTCAGTGCTCCGTCCGGCATCGTGCTGCCGGCCCACACTGTGTTCCTGCTCCCCGCATACCTCTGCTCCCGTCTCCCGGCAAAGGCTCCTACTCCCACGCTACATGGCGATATTCTGTATCTATTTTCTACTACATGGCGGTACGCTGAATGCATTTTCTACTACATGGCGGTACGCTGAATGCATTTTCTACTACATGGCGGTACGCTGAATGCATTTTCTACTACATGGCGATACGCTGAATGCATTTTCTACTACATGGCGATACGCTGAATGCATTTTCTACTACATGGCGGTATGCTCTATCTATCTTATACTATATGGTGGCATGCTGTATGCATTTTGCTTTATTTTTACACCAAACCAATATGATGGATCTGGTCCTGACACTCCCTGATATATTACATATATGGAGGTGGGGCGTCTCTCTATGGCTCGCCTCAGGCAGAAGACAGGCTTGGTTCATCCCCGTATGTGTGATATGTCTAATTAGGTATCTGTTATAATCCGGACTGTTATCCTCCCATGTGTGTTATTTGTTTGTCTGTCATGTTAAATGTCCACACTTTGGTGCAGGGAGTGACTGTCTTTGTGGTTGTCTCGAATCGCCTAGTATAAGCAGGAGCAAGCTAGCAGGGACTTTGGGTTCACTCTCCTGTCTTTTGTTCCTGATTGCAATAGACCACTGTTCAGACTTTCGACTGAAAAGAAGATCTAATTCAGCGGGGCTTATTTACTAAGGGGCGGTGGAACGCACTTTCGTTGGATTTTGGAAATTTTTGGGATTTTCATAGCTATGACACCTATTAGAATGGGATTGTGTCGCATTCGATCATATTTTGGAAATTGGGGGATGGGCCGTCGGACAATCCGACGGATTCAATCCGAGCGTGCGATTTAACTTTAAAATTGTGTCCAAGACAATGCACTTACATACACCGGGAAGAAGAAGGTGAAATCCGGCGGACCTGATCGGGGAAGTGACACATGCAGGAAATCGGGCGCACAATCTAAGTGAATCGCGGCACAATGCATTCCAGTCGGACAGTCTGGATCAGGGAACGCTCCAGGGACTGGTAAGTAAATGTGCCCCAGTGTCTTCTCAGCCTGACAGTATGAACTGCAGAAGACCCAGACACAGATGTAACAGAAGCATCATGGTTTGGGACTGCATTGATGCCCCAGTTCCATAACACCTTCACAGGATGAACAATGAAGGGAGAAATTGATCATGCCTTGTATGCCAGCTGCCTGACGCACGAGCCATGAAAAAGTAGCAATTCCTGGAGTATGTAGGCAAAGTCTAAGTGAAATTTTTTTTTTCTAGGTGTGGTCACATCTTGGCTTTGGTTAAAATATTAAAAGAAAAAAAACACTAGTAAGATTTTATCATGAATATATGATTGATATATTATGTATGTATTCATTTAGATTGTTTTAACCCATTTCCATTATTTTATGCATGTATCAATGTGGTATGGAAATACATAGTACAATAACCTTTCAGCCGGCAGCTGTATGTCTTTATGTATGCTCTGTTGAATATTTGCCTATTTAACAGTGTACACATAAACCATGAGCCTGACACCTACAGATGCGTTCAGCCAGCACTCAGCTTTCTCACAGTTGCAAATCCCGTGCTTACAATTTACTGATTTTCTGCACTAAGAGATTCAGGTTCTCAGTGAACTGGAATAATTGTGCTGAATAGTGACAGGAATAGCAATGACTGAAATGTCTGTTTTGTTCTGAATGGACTTTATGGGTCTGAACATGTGTTTAAAGAGAACTTGACCCACTCAAAATAAATACTTTTTTAAGAACTATGATTAAAAATTGGCCTTATTCCAAAATGGTTCTTTTCCATGGCTGAAATGCAAAAAAATCAATCTGAGCACTTCTATGCATCTCACCTGCTATGAGTCCAATGAAACAAAATGAGGCCCTGCATATTCAGTGGTTATTTGTTCTTTATTAAAAGTTCTTAGTGCCATTATATTCTGCCATATGGAACATTGAGAAAGATCTCTGTTACATCATTGGCCACTTAACGTCATGTGGCCAGGTGATGTCATCTAAGGTCCTGTTACATCTGCAACATCTACCCCATGTATGTATCTGATAACGTGAAATCACAGCTTGCCTCTATTTATTTCTATACCTCCTCATCCTCCATGGGGCTTGCTGTGATTTCATATAATCATACACATACATGGGGCAGATGTTGCAGATGTCATTAACAGGACCTTTGACGATATCACATGTCATAAAGTGCTAAACATGGGGAAAAGTAGATAGGAGGAGCTGGCCGAGCAAGACACACCCCCTCGGATGTCAGGGAAACAATCTTTAGCTAAAAGAAGAGTGTTACTTAATAGGGCTCTATTTGTGAACCAGCAGTGACAGGTTTCCTTGAAAGGGGTTATGCCACGAAACCAATGACTTAAAAAAAAAAACTCCTAAAGAGGTTAAAATATTTCAAAAAGCTATTTATAATGCTAACCTGGAATTAACCCTTTCACGGGTGCATGGAAAGGGCTCACAGGCTGAGCCCTCTCCATAGCCAGAAAGTCTTTGCTACACGATCGGTGTGTTGACCCGCACATCATCGCCAGCAAAGCTTCCGGATCGGACCGTGACGTCAGCGGGGAGCCACAATCCATTGCCATGACAGTCTCAGGTCTTCTGAAGACAGCTGTCTCGTTTTAACCCTTTCATTACAATTGGCTAGCGGCACGGTGGTTGAGTGGGTAGCACTTCTGCCTTGCAGAGCTGGCGCCCAGGGTTCGAATCCCACCCAGGTGAACATCTGCAAAGAGTTTGTATGTTCTCTCCATGTTTGCATGGGTTTCCTCATGGTCCTCCTGTTTCCTCCCACACTTCAAAACATACTGTTAGGTTATTTAGATTGTGAACCCCATGGGGACAGGGACCAATTTGACATGCTTTGTGCAGCACTACGTAATCTGTGTGCGCTATATAAATAAAGAATTATTATTATTAGGAGGTGTTTGGGTTCATGGAGAACTGATCTGACTTTGGCAGTAGGAATGGGCTGCATCCTAATGGGGAATTATTATTATTATCAGCACTTTGTAATGAATGAGGAGGAAATCCCATATACTCCAACTGTGGTATGGCAGTATAGGTAGGATCAATTGGACAACCCAGAAGAAGACCAGTTTCACTGCATTTTGAATTTTTTTTCCGCTTCCCAGTACATGGAATAGAAGAATAAATACCATCACTATGAAGTGCAATTTGTTACGCAGAAAACAAGCCGTCACAGAGCTCTTTACGTGGAAAAAAAGTTAGATTTTTAATGTGGGGAGTAAAATCAAAAAACAAAAAAGGGCGAGGTCCTTAACCCCTTAAGGACGCAGCCATTTGTAGCTTAAGGCTCAGCCCCATTTTTTGGATTCTGACTTGCTTCGCTTTATATGGTTTAACTTTTGAACCTGTTACTTATCAAGATTTCTGACATAGTTTTTTTCCCCACATGTTGTACTTTCATTTTAGTGGTAAATTTTGGCAGATAAGTTTTGTGTTTATTTACAAAAAAAAAAAAATATGATAATTTTTTTTAAAAATTTGCCATTTTTCGAAATTCTAATCATTGGCGTTTCAGGCAGATAGATTTACCACCTAAATAAGTTGCTGAATAACATTTCCCATTTGTCTACTTTACATTTTCATAATTTCTGAAATGTTTGGATAATTTATTTGATGTCACGCGGCTTACAAATAAATATCGCTTTTCTCCGGATTTTCAAATTGACTATTTTGGGGATAAATACAGTTTTGAATGAAATTTTACTATTTAGCATCAAAACCCCCTATAATCTACCCATTTTCAAATCTGCACCCCTCAAGCTATCAGAAACAGCTTTTACAAGATTGTTAACCCCTTGGATCTTCATAGTAATTGAATCAAAGGAGGTGAAATTTAGAATGGTCAAATTGTTCCCTTATACGTTCATTTAGCACTAAAATTTACACATTTCCAAATATAAAAAGAGAAAACCCGCCATACAATTTGTTCTGCAATTTCTCTCCCGATTACAGAGACCCCCCACATGTGGCTGTGACTTGTTTTATGGGGGCACAGCGAGGGCAAGGGAAAGGAGGAGGGCTGGCAGCTCCAGGATTTTAGTTTCCTCATTGGCCCCTTTTGAGGCTATAAAATTTTCGCTTTTTCGTTATTGGGGCCATGTGACGGCATTTTTTTTGCGGGATGAGATGCTTTTTTCATTGTTACCATTTTGGGGTTGGTATCACCTATTGTTGAAAATTTAGGAACTTTTTTTGAGGGCAGGGTAGAAAAGCATCAATCTGTACTGGATTTTTAACTTTTTTTTTTTGGTGTTCACCGTAAGACTAATAATCATGTTTCTTTATTCTATGGGTCGATACGATTACGGGGATACCAGACATGAAATTATTTCTTACGTTTTACTAAATTGTCAAACAACCCTAATTTGGGGAAAAATCTATCATTTATGTATTGCCGCTTCCAATGGCATAACATGTAACTTTTTTGGCTACGGAGCTGGTTGATGGCGTGTTTTTTGTGTGGACATGTTGTACTTTGCACAGTATCATGTATGGTACATATGTTTTTTTTGAATCGCATTTTATAGCATTTTTTGTGGGATGAAAAGGTAAAAATCATAATTTTGGAGGGTTTATAACAGTTTTTTTTTTACGGCGTTTATCGTGGGGTTCAATAATGATTTTACTTTTATTCTAAGGGTTGTTACGGACGGTGATACTATATATGGGGTTTTGTTATGATTTAGACTTTTTTTTTTAGTTATATGTCTCTTATATGTTTTGGGGGTTTGGGGGCATTTTTAGTGATTTATGACTTTATTTTTTTTATTGAAAACTTTTTTTTTTTTACTTTTTCACTTTTATACCATGGGACATGAACAAGCAATCATCTGATTGCTTCTTCATGATAATATTCTGCAATACTGATGTATTGCAGAGTATTATCAGTGTCAGCCTATACACTTGCATAGGCTGGCACTGTGCCAGTAAGATAACGTCCAGATCGGACCCCAGAGTTGCTATAGCAACGATCGGCGCCCCCCGAAACGTGTTCGGGGGGGCCGATCGTGGGGGAAAGACCCCCCAGATGCATGTTAGATGCCGCGGTCGCGCTGACCGCGGCATTTACACGGGTTAAGCACGAGTTGCCTCCGATCGCGGTTGTTACACTGGGGTGCCGGCTATTAGTTACAGCCGGCACCCCGTGTTTCCCAATGCGGTTCGGCTCTGATCCAGAACCGAGCCGCATAACGCCGTGGCGGATATATCCGCCACTGAGCGCTAAGTCACTGCGCTCCGTGGCGGATATATCTGCCACGGAGCGTGAAGGGGTTAAGGGTTAAAGATACCTTTTTATTTGTTATTGCATGTTCAGCCTCTATTCTGTTCCACACAGAAGCAGATGTGGAAGGGGCTTAGCCGGGCACATGCACAGCACTTATAGCAGCAGTTATTCCACAACACATTGGCCTCAGCTCTACATCACTGAATTTAGAGTCTACTTCCACTTGTGTTGTACAAATAGTCCCTGCACTTACTGATTCCCAGCACAGCAGGTGTGTTATCTTCCAAGGTTCTGACATTGCTATTCCTTTTTGTTTTAATCCTTGTCTCTATATACTTGAAAAAAAAAAAAAATACACGCACAGCTATATTTTCAATAACCCCTTATCACCGACACTAGTTTTCAGCTCAATGACCAGACTCGATTTTTCAAATCTGTCTCGATCTCACTCACGATAATTGGTTATAACTTCGGAACGCTTTTAACATATCCTGATATTTTGAGAATGTTTTCTCGTGACACATTGTACTTCATGTTAGTTATAAAATTTAAGTGATAAGTTTTGCGTTTCGTTCTGAAAAAAAGTGAAAATTTGGCAAAGTTTGTAAAATTCTTCTTATTTCCAAGTTTGGAATGTTCTGGTTTCCAGACAGGAAGTAAACTACCCAAAAGTTTGATAATTACATTTCAGAATATCTGCTTTATGTTGGGATGATATTTTATATGCTTCCGGTCATGTTTCTAGGATGTTATGAGTGCAGAACTTTAGGTGCGATTTTTTCTTATTTTCATGAAAATTGCCAAAACTCACATTTTGAGGGACAACTCAAGCTTTTCAAGTGACTTGAGAGGCCTAAATAATAGTAAAACCCCATAAATTACCCCACTATAGAAAGTTCACACCCCTCAACATATGTAAAACAAACTTCTTTAAGTCCATTAAACCCTTTAGTGTTTCACATGGGTTAAAAAATATGGACCTGCGATTTAGAAAACTAGAATTTTTTGGAAATCATTAATTTAGGCCAAAACTGACATTTTCAGAATAAATTAAATGATGAAACGCACTGCAACGCTTGATGCCCATTCCTCCCGAGTGTACTGATACACCCCATATTTGGGGAAACTGCGTACGGGCGCACGCCGGGCATAGAATGAATGGAGGCGCCATTCACGCGATTTTATTATCACATTGTACGACCTATACATTTTTATTTTTTTTGGTAATGGAACTTATGAAGGCTTAGTTGACGTATGACGATACAATGTATAGATAATTTATTTTGGGAGTCTAAGCTTATTCATGAGATTTATTAACTATTTCAAGGGGACACAAACAAAATCATCAATTTTTATTTTGATTTTAGCATTTTTTCCCCCTGCTCATCGTAACATAAAAATAATATTTTAAAATCTTATTCTCTGGTTCCTACGATTGCGGTGATACCTCAGTATATAGTTTTTCTTATTTTTTGCTAAATTTTCCTGAGCAAAACCAATATTGGAGAAAATCGCATTGTTTTAACTATTGACAAACTTTTCAGGGCCAGCTTATTTTTGGCGAAAACAGTTGTTCTTTCGTCGTATCATATAGAGGTCGTAAACTTTTTTTGATCACTTTTTAGAACATTTTTGTGATGGTGTTGTGATGAAAAATTGTATATTATGGGAAGTTTTTCGAGTTTTTTTTTACGTAGTGTCATGAGCGGGTTCAATATTGATTTAGATTTATTGTACAGATTATACGGACGCGGTGATACCAAATATGTACGTGTTTTTGTGTTTTTAATTTACTTTTTATTTACTTTTCCGATCCCCGGGTGTAAGTGCCGGGTCTGGGCTGTGAATATCACAGCCCCGACACCGGCACCAGCGAGACCCTGTGTCCCGAAACGTAGAAAGGCGTCGCATCAGAAGAAGTACCCTTATGACCGCCGAAAAACCCGATAGAAGCGGTCATTAAGGGGTTTATTTTACATCCTGAAACTTTTATATCAGCCTCATTTATAACAACTGTAAAGCAGTCTAGAGGCTGTGACCCACTCCATAGAAATGCACTGAGTACAGGCTCTGCACATGGAGAAAGATAGGACATGTCGCAAGCTTGCGACAGTACATACGGTTGTGTGGATGCGGCCTAAGTTGTGCATATCAACCAGTCACAGCTCAGCTATAAACATAGGCTGTCTATCAGTAAGGGTTGTTATAAATGAGATTATTTTGCGCATAAAAATGTAACATATATACTATACCAAGTGACTGATGAGATATATATATACACACACCGACTATGGAGTGACTGGTGATATCTATATATAATATAAATATACACACTATACTGAGGAGTGACAGATCATATACCATATACACATGTATAAGCCAAAGTTTTTCAGCACAAAAAATGTGCTGAAAAAACCCAGCAACCCCCCCAAAAAGAAAAATTATATATATATATATATACAACACACACTCGCATCCTCCAATGCTCATTGTGTCTCCTCTTTCTTCTCCTCTTCACTGGTGAAAGGGAGGGCATGACGCAAACATGCCGAATGCGAGTGTGTAAGCTTATTTTTTTATACACCAATGGGGCCGCAGGACATTACGATACTAGGTACGCTGCATCGGGCATATTATTACTATGGAAGGGCAAAAGGGGTAAAAAAATGCTAAGTATGGGGCAAAGTTTGCCAGGATATGATGTTCCTTGCACTGGCTCCAGCCTCCTTATAAATTGGGGCGGATGGCAGTACAGCATAGCAATACACCGTGCCTCCAGGGCACATCTACAACAGGCTATAGGCAACTGCACCTCCCCCACTGCACGCAACTGTTTGTAGAGGCTGCTAATCCTGGCTCTTTGCCAAGAAGTGCAACTAAATAGTAATTAGTATGTCTGTTTTCAGGATAGATAGAAGATATACACATAGATGGAAAGATGGATAGATAAGGGATAAATAGATAGGAGACAGAAGATAAATAGGAAAGAGATGATAGATGACAAGAGAGGAAGATATAGATAACGGATACATAGGTAGCAAAATAGGAATTGAATAAATTCTTAGTCTCACATGTTGCTGATCTATAGATACTCCCCTGCTAGTCAGGGACAGAGGGTCCTTTGCAGGACAGCAGAGTAGGATGGAGAGACAGTCAGTAGACTTACAGGAGAAGGACTGCAGGAAAGCAATGTAGGGTGGAGAGACAGTCAGTAGTGGAGATTACAGGAGAAGGACTGCAGGAAAGCAATGTAGGGTGGAGAGACAGTCAGTAGTGGAGATTACAGAGAAGGACTGCAGGAAAGCCAATGTAAGTGGAGAGACCGCAGTAGTGGAGATTACAGGAGAAGGACTGCAGAAGCAATGTAGGGTGGGAGACCTGCAGTATGTGGAGATTCAGGAGATACTGCAGGAAGCAATTGTATGGATGAGAGACAGTCAGTAGTGGAGATTACAGGAGAAGGACTGCAGGAAAGCAATGTAGGGTGGAGAGACAGTCAGTAGTGGAGACTTACAGGAGAAGGACTGCAGGAAAGCAATGTAGAGTGGAGAGACAGTCAGTAGTGGAGATTACAGGAGAAGACTGCAGGAAAGCAATGTTAGGGTGGAGAGACAGTAGTAGTGGAGACTTACAGGAGAGGACTGCAGGAAAGCAATGTAGGGTGGAGAGACATGCAGTAGTGGAGATTACAGGAGAAGGACTGCAGGTTTTGGAGCTCAGGAGATGTCACAGTTCCGCCTGATGCTTTTTTATCACTGCAGCCTCCTGTGTGATCTGACTTATGGTGGATACTAAGGGGGGGATGGAAAGGGCTGTTACATAGCAATGAGTTTACAGCCATGTTGTTAGGAGAGTACTGCCCTCTGTATAGCAGGCTACAATTAGGCTACATTCACACGAACATATGGGGGGGCTTATATACAGCCGACATATATATGGCGTATATAAACGTCCCCCACACACGGCAATTCCCTGTATATACATGGCAAACCCCATATATACGCCCCCCATACACATCTTTCGCTGGAATACGGCGCCTGGCGCCATATATAACTATGGAAAGTGGTGGGGGTGAGCGGTGCTCATCCCCTCCTCCTCTTCCCGCTGGCGGCATACATCGTCTGAATGTAGCCTTACCTTGGATGTACACAGTAATGAGATTACAGCCATGTTGTTGGGGGAGGACTGCCCTCTGTATAACAGGCTGCAGGATGTGCACAGCAAGCACCTGTGACGCTGAGGCTTGCAGTGGAAATCACAGGTATCACTCTTGTATATAGCTAAGCTCTCTGCCCCTCCTCCTCTCTCACTTCCTATTGGCTGCTCTGTGTCAGCTGATCTCTTAGTGTGTAGAGTAGCTGTGAGCTCACAGAGGAACATGCAGCAGCTGGCTGAATCTTTGTGGGCAGACTTGGCCAGATCAGCTATAACTCATATCGACGGGCACAGCAACCAGCAGGGGGAGCCAGCAACCATTACAGAGGGAGCTATCTCAGTAAGGCTGCAATTATTTGAATTTGGGATTTCTCCAGTCCCGTATTTCCGTGCCTTATGAGCCCGTATATACGTGACATTTTTCATCTGTATGCAGCACGTATGTAACCAGTATTTTATACGCCCCCATAGACTTCTAGGGCATACGGAACTGAAATACAGGAGAAAATAGGACATGCTCTATATTTTTATACGGCTCCTACATGGTATGGTACAGTACGGTGTTAACAATGGCAATATATATGGTTGCTTGGACGTATTGTTCATTGAAATGAATGTGGCCGTATGTAACCCATAAAAAACCAATACGGCACGGGTAGCATACGCCCATTTTCATATGGTCGTGTGAATGTAGCCTTAGGGCTGCATATTTTTTTTAAAAGCTGAAAGTATTTTTTACAATGCATTGAGCTGAATTACAGCCTTGTGCTATGGTGGCACAAAATAGCAGAATCGTAATTTTTTTTGCCAATTGAATGAAAGATTAAAAGTCCCAAAAATGGTAGCAATGAAAATGTGAGCACCAAAACACCAAAGTATGAAAAAGTTATTGGCATCAGAATATGGTGAAATTAAGAATTTTTTTCTTACAAAAGGTTTTCAGTTTTAAAAATCTTTTTAAACATAATAAAACATCAATAAATATCAATTTGGTATCCCCATGATCATAGCGACCAAAAGGATGGAGAAGGTGAGATTCTAAGTGGAAAGCTGTATATACAGAGCCTACAAGAAAATGTAGCAAATGTGTTTCCTTGTTAAGTTCATGGCATTTGAAGTTTTTTTCCAGTTTCCAAGCACACGGCATGGAATATAAAATACTGTCATTAGGAAGTATTGTTACGCAGCAAACAGGCCCATCGTACAGTTATGGGTTTTTGAAGGTGGGGATCGAGAAACAGAAACGTAAAATGGAAAAAGTCCATCGGTGGGAAGGGCTTAAAGAGAACCCGTCATGCAAAATAACCCCCCTAAACTAAATATATTTTCATAAACTGCCATTAGAGAGCATTGCCTCTATCCCTTCATTGTCCCTCTACATGCCTGTAAACCTAAGCAATGAGGTCCTAAAGCTGTATGCAAATGACCTGTGAAATGTCCAATGAAGCATTAGCATATTCAAGCTGTCCAGCTTATTCATGAGTGGGAGGCACAGACACACCCCCAGTGCATGACTGACAGCCTGTATAATGATGTGAGGCTGTATAATGATGTGCTTCCTGGTGCTGGCGCCCCCTGCAGCCTGTGTGTGTGTGTTTAGGAGAGATACAGCAGCTCCATGTAGCCATGTTACAGCAGAACATGTCAGATTCATGTGTAGCTGATGTCTGTGTCTCTCACCTGTATATTAGGAGGATGCAGCATGTCAGCAGATGCAGCTTTACTATACATTACACACAGACATGAGCAGGGGGAGGAGAGGGGAGGGGGAACAGGGGTGACATCACTGCCTCTGACCATGTGACCAGCCTCATTTATATGATAAAGAATAGATGATTTTATAATGATTAATGTCTGAAATAACTAGATAAAGGCTGGGATGGGATCCTTGTGAGCTGCTCCTACAGGTAGTAGTGACAGGACTAGTGGCAGAGACCTGATGACAGGTGTCCTTTAATCACCTACACAAAAGACAATAAAAGAATTTGTAGTCAGAAAATAAAAACAGGGAATCGTATCACTTGTTTTTTCATCTACCTGGTCATTTCAAAATCAGAAAAGACAATTGGCACATTCCCTTTAATTCTCCAGGAAACATGCCAGATTAAAAGGAATTAAAAGCAAGTACCCAGGAACAATAACTCCTTTATACCTTTAGCAGAATCCCTTCAAGGTCATGCACAAGATGTCAAATAGAAACAGAATTTACTTATCTTGAAGGAATTACTGTATATTTTCATTTAAACTTGTAAAATGCAAAAAACTATGTTCCAGAGTTTTACAAAAATCTCTGTGCTAAATTTAGTTTCCTTCTATATATTTCCAGTGCTTTGCAGTCTTTTAATGTATATGATTGTTCTTCATAATCAGCTGTAAAAACCTGTTCTTACTCACATAGTTGCCAAAGGCTTTTTTACACACTGGGCGAAGCATTTATTATTGGCTTTTTCTAGATGGCTGCTTTTTTTGTGTGTGTGCCATATTTGTTATATGTTGGTGCCACCATTTAGCTTCATTTTCAATGCTGTCAACTGTTTTTTGTCGCTCAATTTGGGCATAGAATTTGAATCCTGACGTTTTTCCTACACCTCTAGTTTTCCAACCCTTTTTTGGAGCAATTTTTGTTGCATAATTTGATCAACAAATTGATGCACATTTACTTACCCAGTCCAGCAAGTTCCCCAAAAGTGCATTGTCCGACGATAATGCACTCTGTCTTGATTCACTAAGATTATGCGCCACATATCCTGCATGTGTCACTTCCCCGCTCAGGTCCGACGGAGTTCCCCTTCTTCTTCCTGGTGCATGTAAGTGCATTGTCTTGCAACACAATTTGAAAGTTAAATCCCATCCTCAGTCCGAATGAATTATGAAAGCCACAATCCGATCACGTGTGCAAACCCCTGTTAAATATTTCTCAAAGCTGCGCAAATACCGAAAACGGCGAACAGTCCGACTAAAGTGCGATGACCCTTAGTAAATAAACCCAATTGTCTACAAAGAAACAGAGGATGGAGTAAATGGCCAAAAAGGTTTTGTAGTCTGTACCAAATATGATTACCATTTACTACGTTTGTTTCTTCTTTATAGAGATTGGGGGAACATTTATTATTGGCTTGGTGCCAGTGTTTTGGCGGTCTAGTTTTTTTTGGTTGCTGCTTTTTTGTTGCTTAATTTGGGCGCATCTCTTCAATCCTGACACTTTTCCTGCACTTTTCATTTCTTGTTACTTTTTTAAGCTAAATATTTGAAAATATTTATAAAATAAACCAACAAAAAGCAAGTCTAGTAACTCCTAAACCCTTTCTTGAATGTGGTTTGTCATTTCTGACACTTATTTGTTCTTCTTGTGGTCTGCCAAACACATTAAGGCTGTTCACCCCAAAACATAATGTAAAACACTGCTAAAATCGCTTGCAAAAAACCAACCCTGTGAAAGAAAAAGGGAAGCATGTTAAAAAAAACCCTATGACAAACAGCTCCATATCAAGATAACCCCTTTACAAGGTTGAAAGTTACACAGACATATTATAATGATAAACCATATACCTTATATACTCGAGTATAAGCCTAGTTTTTCAACACAAAATTTGTGCTCAAAAACCCTAACTCGGCTTATACTCGAGTCAACTAAAAAAATAAAGTCAAAGCTCACCTTTCTGACATCACCTGTAGGTCCTCTTCTGTCTGGGACAGTCTGAGACAGAAGAGGACCTATGGGGGACGTAGGAAAGATGAGTAGTGTTATTTTTTTTCCTACTACAGGGGCTGGGCAGGCTGTATGCTACAGGGGTTGGGCAGGCTGTATGCTACAGGGGCTGGCAGACTATATAATGGGAGGCTGTAACCAATGCATTTCCCACCCTCGGCTTATACTCGAGTCGATAGGTTTTCCCAGTTTTTTGTGTTGAAATTAGGGGTTTCGGCTTATACTCGGGTCGGCTTATACTCGAGTATATACGGTACATATTTTTTAAAATCCAAAGATACAATGATAAAAGCATTCTAAAAATACACACATAACATGATGACACAGAACACGTCAGGTGTGTATACGCCACCATTAGCACAAAAATGGGGCATGAAAGTGAAACACCTGAGTATGACTCAAAACTGCAGAGATAAATGTAGAGCTCAGCAGTAAACAATGTAAAACTTGTTAAATTTCCATAATTCATAAAGACCAAACTAAGGAGAAGTACACAAATCAAGTATGGCATATGTATGCTGCCAGTCCCCAACACTTGTTTCACCCCTCAGGGCTTCATCAGAAGTATGTTATTAACCACTTATGGACGCAGGGTTTTTTCGCTCATTTCTCGCTCTCCACCTTCAAAAGTCCATGACTTTTTCATTTTTCCGTGTACAGAGCTGTGTGAGGGCTTATTTTGTGTGTAACAAATTTTACTTCTCAGTCATATTATTTATTATTCCATGCCGTGTATTGGGAAGCTGGAAAAAAATTCCAAATGTGGAAAAATTGGAAAAAAATCACGTTCACGTCACGTTTTTGAGAGCTCAGTTCACTGTCCAAATAACACCTCTACTTTATTCTTTGGTTCGGTACAATCGCGGTGATACCAAATTTATACAGGTTTTATTGTTTTTTAATACATTTTCAAAAATTAAACGAATGTAAAAAAAAATTAATTTTTGTGAAATGAGCCAACATTTTCATTGCTATCATATAGCCGACATATAGGCACCATTTTCCGTTATGGGGGCCACCGCTGGCAATAACCGTTTTATATTTTATATTTTGATAGATCGGGCATTTTGGGACTTGGAGATACCTATTGTGTATGTGACTTTTACTGTTTATTACATTTTATGTCAGTTTTAGGGAAAGGGGGGTGATTTGAACGTTTAGGTTTTTAACTTTTTTATTATTTTTAAAACTTTTTTGGTGGGGTCCTGGGTTCAAATCCCACCCAGGTCAACATCTGCAAAGAGTTTGTATGTTCTCTCCGTGTTTGCATGGGTTTCCTCCAGGTACCCCGATTTCCTCCCACACTCCAAAAACACACTGGGGACAGGGACCAACTTGACATGCCTTGTGCAGCGCTGCGTAATCTGTGTGCGCTATATAAATAAAGAATTATTATTATTATTATTATTATTATTATGAGGTGTTTGGGTTCATGGAGAACTGGGCTGACTTTGCTGTCGGCTACAGGCTCTACAGTAGGAATGGGCTGCATCCTAATGGGGAAGGTTCAGCTGTTTGGGAGAATGGCTAGAAGGTTGGAGGAATGTTTAAAGAAGAGACTTGAGGGGGAGGACAACTACACTTCTGCAGGGCAAAAAGACAGTGTAGATAGGGAACTGGGAAGAGTCATGGTACATGGGGGAGGAAGGGGAGCTGGAAAAAGATCAGAGAATAGGGATAGGGAAACCCATATAAAGTGTATATATGATAAATATGATATAGTGGATGTTAGAGAGACATGGCTGGACAATAGCTATAACTAGGCCTTTACTATAGATGGTTATAGTCATTTTAGAAATGATTGTATAAATAAAAAAGAGGGAGGGGTTTGTTTATATGTGAAGTGGAAAAGGGGATGGGAAAAGAACAATAAAATATTACTAGGGGTTTGTTATAAGGCTCCAATTATAATGGAGACAGTAGAGGAACTATTGATAAGTGCATCAAAGCAAGGTGAAGTGCTTATCATGAGGGACTTTAAATACCCTGATATTGACTGGGGGAGAGGAAACCTGCAGGTCCTTCAAAGGTAGCAGGTTTTTGTCAACAACAAAAGACAATTACCTGTCTCAACTAGTCCAGGTGCCAACAAGAGGGGGGGGCATTGCTGGACCTTATCTTAACCAACAGAACCGACAGTGTATCGAAATTACCTGTTGGGGGGAACCTGTGTAATAGTGACCACAATATCATTGATTTTATATAATGCTCTACTAAGATGGTTATTAGAGGGGCAACGTACACTCTGAATTTCGAGAGGGCAAATTTTCAGCAGCTAAGGGAGGACTTTATAGGCATAAATTGGGACAAAATGAGGATGCTGGGACTAGGAGAACATTTATGTATTTGGCTAAGCAATTGGCAGAAAACAGAGGGTTCTCATTAATGGCACATTCCCAGATTGGGTTGACTTTACTTGTGGAGTGCCACTATTGGGGTCACTTCTTTTTAATATTCTTATTAATGACCTTGTAGTAGGTTTACACAGTCAAAATTCAATATTTGCAGATGATACTAAGCTGTGTAAAGTAATTAATACTGAAGCCGAAAATATAACCACACAAGGAATATTGGGGCACATTTACTAAGCACAGTGCAAACAGCACTAAATGCAGTCTGCCTGTGTAATGTGCAAGGTGTGTTAGATTCAGGATTTCTGGCGCCTGTTCTTCATGAACCTGGCGCTTCCTCTTTTTTTTGGTGCACCTTTAACATAGGGCTTGCGACACACTCCTGGAACGGGTGCAGTGGAGAGCAACCAAGATTATTAGGTGGGGGACTAGAATGCTATGACAGATAACTTGGGTTTATTCAGACAGCTGAGGGGAGACTTCATTACAATGTACAAATATCTGAATGGGCAGTACAAGGATCTCTCTAAAGATTTTTTTTATACCTAGACCTGTGACCAGGACAAGGGGGCATCCTCTACACCTAGAGAAAAGGCGGTCCTACCATCGCCATAGACAGGGGACATGCTCTATGCCTAGAAGAGAGGCGGTCCTACCATCGCCATAGACAGGGGGCATGCTCTATGCCTAGAGGAGAGGCGGTTCTACCATCGCCATAGACAGGGGGCATCCTCTATGCCTAGAGGAGAGGCGGTTCTACCATCTCCATAGACAGGGGGCATGCTCTATGCCTAAAGGAGAGGCGGTCCTACCATCGCCATAGACAGGGGGCATCCTCTAGGCCTAGAGGAGAAGCGGTTCTATCATCACCATAGACAGGGGGCATCCTCTAGGCCTAGAGGAGAGGCGGTTCTACCATCTCCAAGGACGTTCTGAATAATGACCTACATCTTGTTGCAAAACTTTCATCATCTGTAGAATATAATTGAAGATCTTTGAAGGAATTTTGAACAACAGCCGTATTGGAATCATTGGGAGCTCCGGTCAGAGTTTTTTTTATACTCATTTCTTCAATTGGAAGTTATTAAAAAAATTGTTCCTGTGTGAGGATAATTTCTCATAAATGTAGTCGTTCTGTCCCTTAGAAACGAGATGGCTTCCTCGGATATGACCACCTCATACTCTGGCAATGGTGGCCAGACATGTAATATAGAGACCTGCCTGACCTCCTGGCTTCAGCAATCATTACTACAAGACGGCTGTGGGACATACAGTAACTCCCGGACATTTCGTATACAAACTCCTTTTGTTTCTTTGTGCAATCCCTCCAGCAGAGGTGGCCGTATCTGAGGAAGCTATCTCGTTTCTAAGGGACCATATGACTACATTTATTGGAAATTATCTTCACACAGGAACATTTTTTTAAATAACATGCAATTGAAGAAATGTTCACATATGGCAAATGAATACAATTAAATGTAAATGCCCAGATGGGAATACCCCTTTAAGTTTAGTTTGCAGCCGAGCAGAAACTGTACACAGTGGCATGGAAGCACTCTAGATAGTTGCCTAGTTCTTCAGCTTTAGCTCCTGCTCTTTCCCAGGCAGTCTCATTAAATCTGTGCTGTGTTGTTTCTTTTTTATTTGGGCAAACAATGTGAATCTTGCAGCCTCGCCAAATGCTGGAATTACATAGTGCCTTTGCTATTGTTTAGGTGTAAGTACCATGAACTGCTAACAACAAGAAAACGTATGCTCTGATCCCTTACATCCTTAACAAGACATGAATTATGTGCATTCTCAAGACAGTTAAAAGAAGAATAAAGCAAGTTCCCATTATTTTTTTTTCTTTGGTCCGTTATTAATGTGCATAAGATGCATAAGTGTAGATAATTTTCCTACTGAGCACAGTACTATGGAACTTCTGTTTTCTGTATTGGCAGGAAGTCAGTTTCCCCCTCCCAGTTCTATAAGACAGTGTAAAATGTTTTATTGAGATTAGTTTTTACGCTCTGGAAGGTGCTGTGACTATTCCTGCCCACTTTAGGTGTTGCTCTGATCCAAGTTCATGTAAACAGCACTTGCAGTGAGCAGCACTGCTGCTACAGTATGAGTGGAGCAATTTCTTTTGTTTTTGCTGACCAATTTGCATCAGTCTGGCATTCGTTATTCTCGGATCCACATTAACTATTAATAATGGCCATGGGGCCCTGATCCATTTAAAATATTGCATTTAGTGCAGTTGAGTACCGTCCATAGCTCGGCCGATTTAAGTTTATTCTGATTTAATTGTGTGTGTCTAGCCTAAAACAACTGATCAGTGGGGATGTTGCATACCCAACCATCATTTATCAATGGTTTATTCTGTTGGTAATGAATACTTATCTCATCATAAAGTAGCCCAGAAAAATTGCTGTTTTCATCCTTAACTGGCATAATTGACTGAGGAGACAAAATATTTCTCATTCCAATATCCCATGAATTGTATGTAATATAACTGAGCTGACCTTTTACGCTCATCAGTATGATCTTCTTGCTGCATATCTACTTTAGACGTCCTTACAAATCTGACATAACAGAACAAAGCATTTATCTTTAAATGTCAGAGTAAGTCATGTCATTAATTATCAGTATGTATAAAATGGCTGTGATCTAGGTAAAAAACATAATTATTACCATATATACTCAAGTAAAAGTTGAGTTTTAAAGCACATTTTTTGTGCTGAAAAAGCCGTACTTGGCTTTTCAGCAGGGAAATACCACCACCTATCCATATATGGTATTTCTACATCTACCTGAAACAAGGTAACATTATTTAACCTCTACGGGACTATTTTGGCCTTTAGGACGCGGTCACATTTTTCAAATCTGCCCTGTGTCACTATAAGTGCTTATAGCTTTGGAACGCTATAAGATATCCAGGGGATTTTGAGATTGTTTAGTTATGAAAAAAAGCAAAATTTGGCAAACGTTTTAAAAAATTCTTTATTTTTAAAGTTCTAAATTCTCTACTTTTGATGCAGATAGTCATAGCACCCAAATAAATTCATAACTTAAATGTTAGCTTTTTTGTTGGCATGGTTTTTTAAGATACCAGAAAAAAATGTGGCACTCACCGGTGTAGTGTAGGACAAAGTTCTTTTATTGTGGCAGAGATGTGTGTACGCGCAAAACGGCTCGTCGCCTTGGCGAGGCAGCTCCTTACTCTGTCCTGTCATCTCTGCCAAAAGAAGTTTATCCTACACTACTCCGGTGAGTGCCGCATTTTTTATCTTTTTTCCTCCTTCATTGGACTGTGTATACTGGATGTGCACCCCCGCTGCTTGGACTTCCTTAACGCCTAGTCTCCTGTTATTTGTCTGCCAAATGTGTTTGCTAATTATGAAGTGAGCAGTGCCGGCTACTGGATCCCTTTTTTTCTCTCCCTTTTGAATGTTTTTTTTAAGATTCCACATATTTTACTAGAATGTTATGAGGCACCGAATTTGGGGGGCATTTTTCACAGCTTTTGGAAAATTTGCAAAACCCTAATTTTGATGGACCTGCTCAACTTTTAATTGACTGTGAGAGGCGTAAATAATAGCTAGACTATTAAATTACCCCATTATGAAAACTACACCCCTCAACGTATGAAAAAGCACTTTTAAGAAGTTTGTTTAAACCTTTCGGTTTTTTTAGGGGTTAAAACAAAACAGAGGTGCGGTCTACAAATTGTAATATTTTTTGACAATACATTCATTTTGGATGGAAAATTAAACATTTGAAATGTATTAAATGAAAAAAGGCTCCACAAATTTGATACCCAATTTCTCCTGAGTACACTGATACCCTATATGTGGTGGTAACCTGCTGTATGGGTGCACAGCCGGACATAGAAGGGAAGGAGGCACAATCCAGAGCAGATTTTCTATGTCACATTTTACAGGCTACAATTTTATTTTTTTTTTAATGTGAACCTATAGGGGCTTATTTTTTTGCCACATAAGATGAACTTTTCTCTTACATAATTTTGGGGAATCTATAGATAATTGGTGAGATTTTATTAACTCTTTGTTGGTGGAGGAAATGTAAATCATCAAATAGTATATTATTTGTATTCTATGGGTCCCCATGATTAAGAAACTACCTCATTTATATAGATTTTTAATTTTTTTCAAAATTTTGAAGAAAATATTAATTTTAGCATCATCGTCTTTTCTTATGCATAGCTTTTTTATTTTTCGGCTGACAAATCTGGTTAAGGGCTAATTTTTTGCATGAAGCCTAGTTCTTTTTACTGGTCTTATTTTATATTGCGTAACTTTTTTTATCACTTTTTAGAGCATTTTTTAAAGGGTATTAATTAACAATTATTTTTTTCGGAGAGTTTTTTGAGGATTGTTTTTTTACGGGGTTCACTTTGCGGGTCCAATAATGATTATGTTTTATTATGCAGATTGTCACAGACGTAGTGATACCAAATATGTGGAGGTTTTGTGTATTTTATTCATTTTTACTGAATAAAATATAATTTGGAGAAAATGTTCATTTTAGCATCACCATCATTTCATATGCATAACTTTTTTATTTTTCTGGTTATGGGCTTATTTTTTCCGAGAAGAGTTGTTCTTTTTAGTGGTCTTATTTAAGAGTGCATAACATTTTTAAATCACTTTTTAGAGCATTCTTTAAAAAGTATTACTGTAATAAAAAATGATCTTTTTTTGGAACATTTTTTTGCGACTTTTTTTCGGCGTTTAACGTGCAGGTCCAGTAACGATTCTGTCTTATTATACAGATTGTTATGGACGCGGCAGTACCAAATATGTGGATTTTTTTTTGTGTATTCGTGTTTTTTATACTTTATTGAGTGTTTTTATAGGAAAGTGACATTTTAGGGGCTTATATTTTTATGTATTTATTTTTTATCAATTCTTATGTTTAAACTTTAGTGTTTTTAATTTTTATTACTTATGCAAACTTGAACCAGTGTTGCTCTGACATCGGGCAGCTCCAGGGCACTTGGCACACCTCAGGGCTGCCCGGAACAGGAACGGATCCCCGGTAAGCGGGGGATCCGATCCATAGGAGGAAGACCCTTGTAAAGGGTTAACACTCTCAGAGCCACCTCTGATCGCGGGTGTTACAGCGTGGTGTCAGCTGTAACAGACAGCTGACAGCCACTGCTTCTGTCTATTACAGCTGACACCACGCTGTAACACCCGCGATCGAAGCCGGCTCCGTTCGTGAGGCGGTGCCAGAAGCGGGACGTTTTAGAACGTCCCAGTGCGGGAAGTGTCTACCCACAGGTACGTACTATAATGTCCCGGTGCACGTAGGGGTTAATGTTATTTAATACATTATTTTTTGGGTTAGATGTGGATTAAATCTGCAATCTCCACTCTCTAGGAAACACAAAGATCTTAACTACTAGCCTATGCCTACTCACTTACCTACTATTAATGGATGGATTTTTCTGAACTTAGAGCTTCCATAGAGCTTCCATAGAGTTACACTGTTACACAAGCTTAATTTACTGATATAGAAATGTATCATCTCAAAGAGCTCTCTACATATCTCTATAGCTCACTATATCCTTTTTTAAAGCATAGAATTAATACAATTACATTTAATTAATAAAAATTTAAAAGGCTCAAAATAAATTATATTATTTCTATCAACACTGTCATAAACTAAAGTTCTTCCTGAAAAACATACCCAGGTATTGTTTTTCTAAACACAGTGTAAATGCCCCATGTGACTGTACCCTAAACATTCTGATTCAGATAAAGCTTTTTTCTTTTCTTATAAAAATCTAATTGGTATTGAGCATTGTGATATTGCTCCAGATATTGTATAATGGGGGGCTCCGAGTTGGAAAGTAGGGGGAGGCTGCTGGACATTTCATTATTGATGGGAGGCTGCTGCAGGGCAGAATTGGGGGAGGATGCTGGGCATTTTTTAATTCTAAGGGGAGGCTACCTTGCATTTTATTAGTGAGGGGGGGGGGCTACAGGGCATTTTTTTTATTCATGAGGGGAGGCTGCAAGTCATTTTTATTTGTGAGAATAGTCTAATCAGTGGGCATTTCACCTTTCATCCCCATTCCTGCAGATATTAAATATCTTATCTTATGGATGTGTCAAAAATGTTTTTATGTTGGGAACCCCCCCAGCTTTGCATTCTAATGGAGAGGTGGATGGAAATTACAAGTCACTTAGCATTTTTGAGAAAAGGACATAAGTTGCCAATTATGGCAAAATGCATACAAAATCAACATTTTTGAAAAAGACTTAACACATTTCAATGTCTTTGCAATTGCATTGGTATCCATTAGCAGCTGTATAAATCTATCTTGAGAATGGGAGCCAGAATTCATGAATTTAGCTTCTTTAGGCCGGTTGTTTATGAGGCAGTGCAATCTGAGATAAATGCTCTGGGTGCTGGAAGGATTTCCCATACTGAACCTCGTATCACTGCACATGCTGAATACAATCCAGTGATACAATGTTTGGTCCGGGAAAACCCACCAGAAGAGTGTTTTTTTTCTAACTGAACTCACATATGCACACTATGTGCATGTGCAGCTATCCTTCATGCACACATGGCATGAAGCCCTTGGATCACTGGGGGGTCACAGTATTGAGACCACCAGTTACTAGGCACTAAATCTTTTTACAGCTCTATTCACTTTACAGTTCTACAATGGATTTACAGGGCGTCACGGCAGATCCCCACTGATCTGATATTGATGACCTTTCCTGAGGATAGTCCATCGGTAAAAAAAAAAGAGACCAGAAAACCCCTCTATTTTCTTTTGTCATATTTATAGAAAAATCATCTTATAGACTGTACATTAAATATGCATTATTGAAAAGAGATTAAATAGAAAATGAAGCCATTGAAGTTTAAACTGCGGTTTCTTGCACATTTTTAAAGACCTCGGGGTCATTTAAATATTTATGTGTCCCTTTGTGTCTGCTGTTAGTATTTCGTATGATATGAATAGACATACTATATGCTTATCTGGGAAGCACCAGCTTTTCCATTATAGTGTAAGCAGGCGCTTATAAAAACCTAATCTTTGTTCGGTATCTGAATATATTTATGGCATTCATTTAGCTTTTTTTTACTAGACGTTATTTTTGTCTGTTTCTTTTATTTAGCATAACAATTATTATCTTTCAGATGCCAGAGTTGTTTCCCAATACTAGATGCAATTGTTCAACATATGCTTCATGGAGAATAATTTAGAATGCGATTATCCACATAGCCATCTGTTTTTGCTGATAACATTGGCTCAAAACCTAAATCAGAATGAAACTTGGATGAAGCTGTAAAAATAACCATCTCTTCATTTCCAAATTATCACAATGGGACCATTTTAGTAGGTGTGCAAAGAGGAACTACACCCCATGCCAGCATTATCTCATTACAATAGTGATGTCTGAAAACAAGGCATCATGTTATGACATTTAAAACCAGTGATATTTTAAGTAAGATTAATCCTTACTCTGAATAGATTTTAGTGATTGTTTACCGTTTGGTTTTGTTTGAGTACCTACCCATTTTTTGGCTGGGGACACTATTCTGTCCATGGCACAAACCGTTTTTTTTGCTGTGGATATCACCTGTGTTTGCCTAGTGGTGAGGGTTGCACATGAACGTGCTCAAGACATGGAAACGGTCCTTTGTGCTACTCAGATCACATGAACTGAGCACCGTGCAATGTATGGGAGTCCTTGCATCATTGAGAAATATGGCCAACTCTGAAGGGACGTTTTGCTTCATATTTCTCTTTGATGTAATAGCTCATGTCCAGTACACTTCTTCACACACAGATTGCATTGGTGTGCAGCTGGCCATATAATGTCCAGTTGCTTTTTAACTATTGTGAGACACTGAAGGGGTTAACTGTGGATGGGCGGTATGTTTCCCCTGGGTTTTCCTACTATGCAAGGCCATAGTGCTGAGGTTGTGTTGTCCAGCACCTTGGACACAGGTGGTGGGAGCAGCCTAATCAGGCTGCATAAAGCTGCTGAGCAGAGCTGAGAGCGTTGGCTCTGAAAGGAGGCTGGAGAGCACACAGCCCTGACTTCTGTGCCGGGAACAGCCTTTATGTATTAGTGGTGAGTTAGGGGAACTCTATTTAGTTAGCACCCTGACGGGTAGGATTTTGTTTATGTTTGATGCCTGAATGTGAAGGCTGTTTTATTTTGTTCCTGCTGCTGGAATAAACGCAGGCGAGACCTGTTTTCGAGTAAACTTTGGTGTCACTGTCTTGAACTGCATCAGGAATCTCCACTACCACGGACTCTACTGGGCCAAATCTCCCACACTATTAAAATACAGATGAAACACCTCAGATCTACCTTCAACTTCATGCTGTCACCAGATATCACAGTGTGGACACACCTAAATTACTCATTTAAGAAAGTAAAAAACATGAAGATACCATATATTCTCCAGTGTAAGCTGACTGAAATATATGCCAAGGTACCTAGGGTACCAACAAAAAACTAGGAAAATGAATTGACTCAAGTATAAGTCTAGCCTCCACTCATTAATAAAATGTCCAGCAAAAGCATCCACTCTGTTATGAAATGTCCAGCAGAAACATCCACTCACTAACGAAATGTCCAGCAGCAACATCCACTTACTAATGAAATTTCCATCAGCAGCATCCACTCATTAATGACATTTCCAGCAGCAGCCTACATTCACTGATGAAATGTCCAGCAGCCTTCACTTATTAATGAAATGTCCAGTAGCAGCCTCCACTCACTAAAGAAATGTCCAGCAGCAGCCTCCACTCACTTATGAAAAATCCAGGAGCCTCCACTTACTAATGAAATGCCCATAGCAGCATCCACTCACTAATGAAATGTCCAGCAGCAGCCTTCACTAATTAATGACATGTCCAGGAGCAGCATCCACTCACTAATGAAATGTCCAGCAGCAGCATCCACTCACAAAAAAAGCTTTCTGCAGGATGACAGCAAGCAGAGATCTAGAAAACCGTGAGGAATCAATACAGAAATGTTATATAACATTTATAATACAAGCAATAACATTAATTTGTTGAAATGACAATACCCGTTTAAATTTAGCTATGCGTACTATAATCCACAATAATCATTTCCAGCTTTGTCTTGAAAGTAAGCCAACATTGAGAAATTAATAGAGAAATAAAATTCTGATGTCTTGATTGATAAAATGTCAAGCATTTCTGGTTTTGATAGTGGCAGAACTATGGTTTGGGAAACTTTTTATAACCAATATGGTATTTGCTTATTCGACTGACAGATGATATTGGAACACACCCTTTAAAGAAGCATTCCAACAAAATACTTTTTGCCATCCTTGCATCCATCACTACAGCTTTCTTAAATGCACTTTGCACAAGATGTTTTTTCTAATCTCTTTCTTTGCTGTCTAATCGGCTGTCAATCCCATCATGCTTCAGGACATCATTACATGGTGAGACTATAAGTATAGATATAGGGAGGTGAGCATCACCCTTATAACAGTGCAACAGGTCTAATCATTACATCAGTCATTGAGTGATGCCATTTGACGAAAATTGAGGATCCTCAAATTCTATTTTAGATTGTGAAATATATATTGGGGAAAAAAATGTCACATAATGGTAAAAGGTACATAATAAATATTTATTCATAGAATTCAGGTGTTACTTTAGATAAGCTTTTAGAGATATTTTCAGAATGGGTCTTTTAAAAAGCTCACCAAATTTCAGTGTGGTACTGTAAGTTTGCCACAATTATTTAAGTCATTCATTCTAAATATTCTATAATTGACTGTGAGTATTATTGAGAAGCAGAAGCAACTGAGTCACAAAGTGGAGAAAAGTGGAGCAGGGATGCAGTCATGCAGAGTCCTAAGATGCATAAAAGTTGTCAATGCCCTGCCAACTCAAATACGAAGAATACCAAGCCTCCTCGGCATCAACATCTGCACAAAATCTGTGTATTTGAGGCTCCTTATGGACCAAGCTAATGCCACCAAGCACAAACATTGACGGCGCAATGTAAAGCATGCAGTGTAGATAACACAATTCTCAATTAATAAATCAATCGATAACTTTATTAATGACCATACATATAAAGTGAGACAACCTTACAAAGGTTCGAAATAGAAATAATGGCTTCTTTCAGGAACAGTGCATCCCATCCATAGTTTGGGTGGTGCAAAAAAAGGCTGCCATGTTTATACAACCCAAACTTTTTTACACTTAACAGGCTTACTTGTCTGTATAACTAACTTCAGGCAGTCACCCAATATATGTGTTTACATTGCTTCCGAGATAAAATGCCTGTTTGACATTTGTCTTATTTGAGAGGAAAGCCTTCGATTTCCCAGACTGATGTTTGCAATCTCAGTTTTCCACTCATTAATTCCTCTGATGCAGAAAAAGCATGGATGCATCTGTTTCCTGGAGGGTGGGGTTTTCAAAACAAAAATATTTCTCCTACTAAGCATTTCTATTTCAACTTAGACTATAGAATTCAAGTTGAGCAAAGACTACACAGGCCCACATTTATTATGCACTCTTTGCTAGAAAAGTGCTGAAAAAAGCCAGAGAAGTTAAAAAGCCAGTCACAATAAATAACCCCCATTAGTTAATGTTGAAAATCGGTCCACCAGTCCTGCATATCTATGCTTAACCAACCATATTCATCCAAGAAAATAAATATTCTACATACAGTCATAATCCTAAAACAGGGATAGAGTCATAAAACTTCAAACCTAGATTTATAAATTCCAATTACTACAGTATATATAGTCCGTTATTTTTGCTCTTAAAGGGAACCTGTCCATCAGGAACCCATATATGTTCCATAGAATAGTGTGCACATTGCCAACAGGTCTTTTCTCGCACTTAGAAACTCTTTCTTAGTATATGCGTGTGTACTTCAGGGCTGCGAAAAATAGACCCGTGAACGACGATTGCAGCCTGTATGTCATTGATGTATTAGGTCCACTATAGCGCCAATTACAGTTGCCCGAAATAGAAACTATTCTATAATCTGTAGGCACATACACAGGACTGTGGAAACCATAGCCTTTTGCGAGCCCAGGAACATTTGTCCATGTGCTGTGCGTTTCATTTCAATGCCAAACATTTCAGCCCATTAGTGAGTGGAGGCTGCTACTGGACATTTTATCGGTGAATGGAGGCTGCTGCGGACATTTCATTAGTGAGTGGAGGCTGCTACTGGACATTTCAGCAGTGAATGGAGGCTGCTGCTGGATATTTCATTAGTGAGTGGAGGCTTCTGCTTGAACATTTTAGCAGTGGAAGCGGACAGTTCATATAAGTGAAGGCTGCTGCTGGACATTCATTTATGAGTGGATACTGCTATGGACATTTATAGTAAGTGGAGGCTGCTGCTGCTGGACTTTTCATAAGTGAGTGGAGGCTACGCAAGACATTTCATAGTGAGTGGAGGTGTACTGGCTTTATCGGTGAATGGAGGCTGCTGCTGGACATTATTTATTAATAAGTAAAGGCTGCTGCTGGACATTTCATTAGTGAGTGATAGGCTTACTGGACTGTCATTAGCGAGTGGATGTTGCTGTTGGAAATTTAATTCGCGAGTGGATGCGCTGCCTAGACATTTCATTCGTAGTGGGATGCTGCTGCTGGACATTTCATTAGTGAGTGGATGTTGCTGTTGGAAATTTAATTCGCGAGTGGATGCTGCTGTGCTAGACATTTCATTAGTGAGTGTAGGCTGCTACTGGACATTTCATTAGTGAGTGGATGTTGCTGTTGGACATTAATTGCGAGTGGATGCTGCTGCTGACATTTCATTTGTGAGTGGATGCTGCTGCTGGACATTTCATTCCATCCACTCACT
Organism: Engystomops pustulosus; assembly: GCA_019512145.1. Classification (NCBI taxonomy): domain Eukaryota; kingdom Metazoa; phylum Chordata; class Amphibia; order Anura; family Leptodactylidae; genus Engystomops; species Engystomops pustulosus. The sequence goes on along the minus strand of CM033642.1, from coordinate 120,203,012 downwards.
AATGAAATGTCCAGCAGCAGCATCCACTCACTAATGAAATGTCCAGCAGCAGCATCCACTCACGAATGAAATGTCTAGCAGCAGCATCCACTCGCAAATTAAATTTCCAACACACACAGGACGTGAGTCAACAAGCGGATACAGATACAACAGATGATGCAAAAAAAAGGTAGCACGCGCCAAAACATCACCGACATACAGGTGGCGGTAGTTAGGCGTGGACGGGGGGTGTAATACCGCGATGAAGCCATATGGCAGACTGAGCGACCAAGGCGTGCACCGTGCCTGGGTCCCGTTGCTCCCTATAATACCCTCCATTATTCAAGGGGCGCACAATAGGGCACGAACTTTCCAGAATAATTGGCAATTCCTCCACTTGGATCCATTGCACATCGTATTTGGAAACCACCTACATGTTCAAAGCTCATTTCACCACGTGTTTACACTACAAACCACATATTACAACCTTGCTATATTCCCCAAGGGTGTACATATCAAATTAGGGTCCTTTTTTCGGGTTTTCCTCCTCAGCTTTGGTACCACTACTAACGCTCTCCAATGTATCCTGACACATGTGAAGGATTTCTTACATTTGGCCTCTAAAAGACAACATCCCTTCCCTCTTTTCCTCTACTGTGCGCCCAAAAGCATTTTTATATGCACATGTGGGGACTTCACTCTAACACTCGGGAGAAATAGTTTTACCACCTTTTTGGGGTTATTTAATATTTATCCCTTGTGGCTTACATAAATTAGGGTAAGTGACATTTAAGGAAAATTTCACTCTTTTAATGATTCGGGGCCTAATTAAATCATTCACCGTGTAGGGCAAATACTATATTACACATTGCAAAATTCTTAAAGGGTGTGCGTTCAAAGTTAAGGGTCCTTTTCGGATTCTTATCTGTTTTATACCACTAGGGTTCTCCAAATGCAGTCAAACATTTCTGCAAATTTGGCTTCTAAGGGCAAACATTCCCCTTTCCTTTACTGTGCGCCCATACAAACATTTTATATACACATGTGGGGTATTCTACCTCGAAGAAATAGGTTTACCATTTTGAGGGTTATACATTTTTATCCCTTGTGGCTATATAAAATTAGGAGTAAAATACCTTTATAAGAAAATGTTCACCTTTTATCTATTTAAGTCCTAATAAAAAATCAAACACCTTTCAACGGACAAATACACATATTCACGCTTGCTAATATTCTCTAAGGGGTGTGCTTTCCAAAATGGGACACTGTTGGGTTCCCCTCTGTTTTGGTCCCACTACGGCTCTCTAAATGCATCCTGACACATTAAAGGATGTCTGTCAATTTGGCTTCTAAAAGGCCGACGCCCCTCCTTCCCTTCTGTAGCTTCACTGCGTACCCATACAACATTTTATTTGCATGTGTGGGTCAATTTTATACTCGGGAGAAAATGCTAGTACACATTTTTTGGGTTGTTTCATCTTTAGCCTCTTATTGGATACAAAAAATAGCCGTAAAGTTGACTTTTTTGGGAAAATGTTCACCTTTTTCCTTTTAGGACCTAATTGAAAGCAACACCTTAGGGGTAAATACACATATAACCCGATATTACACCTTGCTGAATTCTCCAAAGGGTGCACTTTCCAAAATGGTGACACTTGTTGGGGTTCCCCTCTGTTTTTGGTACCAGAGGGCCTCCAAAAATGCATCCTGACACATGTTAAGGATGATTGTCAAATCTGGCTTCTAAAGGGCCAAAGCCCCTCTTTCCTTCTGAGCCCTACGGTGCACCCATACAACACTTTATATGCAAAAGTGGTGCAGTTCTGGTGTAGGAGAAATAGAGTTTTACACATTTATGGGGTTGTGTTTCTTTACTTTTATCCCTTGGTGGCTTACAAAAATTGGGGTAAAGTGACTTTTTTGAGAACATTTTCACACCTTTTTTCCCTTTGGGGCCCTAATTGAATCAAACACCTGTTGGGGAAAATACACAAATTACACGTTCTAAACTCTCCAAGGGGTTGTACTTTCCAAAATGGTGTCTCATGTTGGGGCTTTCCCCTGTTTTGGTACCATATGGCTCTCCAATGCATCCTGACACATGAAAACTTTTTCAGCCATATTTGCCCTGCAAAAACGAAAACAACGCTCTTCCATTCCAAGTGCCCCCTGTGCCCGTACAGCAGGGTACAGTGACAAAATGGGTATTGGCATACTCAAGAGAATTGCCCTCAACATTGTAAAATGCATTTTCCTTTTTAACCCATTTGAAGGTGCAAATGTTAGTGTTTCAATAATCTATAGTAGATATAAAATTACATTCTTAATTTCACTTCATTATCTTTCACGCTCATGAAACGCTCAAAGGTTAACAAAATTCCCAAAGGTTGTTTAGAATTTTTGAGGGTGTAGTTTCTAAAATGGTGTCATTTGTGGGGGGTTTCTGTCATGTGGGCCTTATAAAGTCCTTCTAACTAAATTGACCCCAAAAGTAGGTTTTGATGATTTTCGTGAAATCTGAAAAATTGCGCCTAAAGTTATAAGCCTCCTAACATCCAAAATAAAGGAAAAGATTGTTGAAAAATGATGCCAAGTTAAAGCGACATATGGAAAATGTTAGTTTATCAAGTTATTTTAGTGATATGACCAACTTTCCAAAAAGTAGAAAATTTGAATTTGGAAAACATAGTTTTTTTTTCAAAATTTTTGCCAATTTCCTTTATTTCTAAATAATACTAAATAATTATAAATTTCTCAACCAGCATGAAGTACAATGTGTCACGAAAAAAACAATCTCAAAATCAACTGATTATGTTAAAGGCGTTCCAAAGTTATAACCACTTAAATAGACACATGCTCAGATTTTAAAAAATGGGCCGTGTCACGAAGTGAAAAGTGGCTTCAGCGTTAAGGGGTTAATGTGAACCTATAGGGGCTTATTTTTTTGCCACATAAATGAACTTTTTCTGTTACATAATTGTTGGGGAATCTATAGATCATTGGTGAGATTTATTAACTCTTTGTTGGTGGAGAGGAATGTAAATCATCAAATGTATATTATTTGTATTCTATGGGTCCCCATGATTAAGAAACTACCTCATTTATAGGTTTTTATTTTTTCAAATTTTGAAGAAAATATTATTTAGCATCACCGTCTTTTCTTTGCATAGCTTTTTTATTTTTCGGATCTGACATCTGGTTGGCTATTTTTTCATGAAGCCTTGTTTCTTTGTGGTCTTATTTTTTGTCTTTTTTAATCACTTTTAGAGCATTTTTTTTAAAGGGATAATTAATTAATCAATTATTTTTTTCGGAGAGTTTTTTAGGTTTGGTTTTTACGGGGTTCACTTTGTGGCGGTCCAATAATGATTATGTTTTTATTATGCAGATTGTCACGGACGTAGTGATACCAATATGTGGAGGTTTTGTGTATTTTATTCATTTTTACTGAATAAAATATAATTTGGAGAAAATGTTCATTTTAGCATCACCATTATTTCATATGCATAACTTTTTTTTTTTCTGGTTAATGGCTTATTTTTTTCCGAGAAGAGTTGTTCTTTTTAGTGGTCTTATTTAAGAGTGCATACATTTTTAAATCACTTTTTAGAGCATTCTTCTTTAAAAAGTATTACTGAATAAAAAATGATCTTTTTTTGGAACATTTTTTTTTCGTTTTTTCGGCGTTTAACGTGCTGGTCCGTAACGATTCTGTCTTTATACAAGATTGTTATGGACGCGGGCAGTACCAAATATGTGGATTTTTTTTTGTGTATTCATGTTTTTTTAACTTTATTGAGTGTTTTTATAGAAAGTGACATTTTAGGGGCTTACATTTTCATGTATTTATTTTTTATCAATTCTTATGTTTAAACTTTAGTGTTTTTAATTTTTATTACTTATACAAACTTGAACTTGAACCAGTGTTGCTCTGACATCGGGCAGCCCCAGGGCACTTGGCACACCTCAGGGCTGCCCGGAAGAGGAACGGATCCCCCGGTAAGCGGGGGATCCGATCCATAGGGGAAAACTCTTGTAAAGGGTTAACACTCTCGGAGCCGCCTCTGATCGCGGGTGTTACAGCGCGGTGTCAGCTGTAACAGACAGCTGACAGCCACTGCTTCTGTCTATTACAGCTGACACCACGCTGTAACACCCGCGATCGAAGCCGGCTCCGTTCGTGAGGCGGTGCCAGAAGCGGGACGTTATAGAACGTCCCGGTGCGGGAAGTGTCTACCCACAAGTACGTACTATAATGTCCCAGTGCACGTAGGGGTTAATGTTATTTAATACATTATTTTTTGGGTTAGATGGTTGGATTGAATCTGCAATCTCCACCTCTAGGAAACACAAAGATCTTAACTACTAGCCTATGCCTACTCACTTACCTACTATTAATGGATGGATTTTTCTGACGTAGAGCTTCCATAGAGCTTCCATAGAGTTACACTGTTACACAAGCTTTATTACTGGTATATAGAAATGTATCATCTCAAAGAGCTCTCTATATTCCCAAGCTCACTATTCTCTTTTTAAGCATAGAATTAATACAATTACATTTAATTAATAAAAATTAAAAGACTCAGAATAAATTATTATTTTCTATCAAAAATGTCATAAACTAAAGTTCTCTCCCTGAAAAACATACCCAGGCATTGTTTTCTAAACACAGTGTAAATGCCCCATGTGACTTGACCCTAACATTCTGATTCAGATAAAGCTTTTTTCTTTCTTATAAAAATCAAATGGTATTGAGCATTGTGATATTGCTCCAGATATTGTATAATGGGGGGCTCTGAGTTGGAAAGTAGGGGGAGGCTGCTGGAAATTCATTATTGAGGGGAGGCTGCTGCAGGGCAGAATTGGGGAGGATGCTGGGCATTTTTTAATTCTAAGGAGAGCTACCTTGCATTTTATTAGTGAGGGGGGGGCTACAGGGCATTTTTTTACATTCAGAGGGAGAGCTGCAAGTCATTTTTATTTGGTGAGAATAGTCTAATCAGGGGGCATTCACCTTTCATCCCATTCCTACAAATATTAATATCTTTCTTAGGATGTGTCAAAAATGTTTTTATGTTGGGAACCCCCCACAACTTTGCATTCTAATGGAGAGGTGGATGGAAATTACAAGTCACTTTGCATTTTTGAGAAAAGGACATACGTTGCCATTATGGCAAAATGCATACAAAATCAAGATTTTTGAAAAAGACTTAACACATTTCAATGTCTTTGCAATTGCATTGGTATCCATTAGCAGCTGTATAAATCTATCTTGAGAATGGAGCCCGAATTCATGAATTTAGCTTCTTTAGGGCCGGTTGTGTTATGAGGCAGTGCAATCTGAGATAAATGCTCTGGGTGCTGGAAGGATTTCCCATACTGAACCTCGTATTCACTGACATGCTGAATACAATCCAGTGATACAATTTTTGGTCCGGGAAACCCACCAGAAGAGTGTTTTTTTCTAACTGAACTCACATATGCACACTATGTGCATGTGCAGCTATCCTTCATGCACACATGGCATGAAGCCCTTGGATCACTGGGGGGTCACAGTATTGAGACCACCAGTTACTAGGCACTAAATCTTTTACAGCTCTATTCACTTTACATTCTATAATGGATTTACAGGCGTCACGGCAGATCCCCACTGTTCTGATATTGATGACCTTTCCTGAGGATAGTCCATCGGTAAAAAAAAAAGAGACCAGAAAACCCCTCTATTTCTTTTGTCATATTTATAGAAAATCCTCTATAGACTGTACATTAAATATGCATTATTGAAAAGAGATTAAATAGAAAATGAAGCCATTGAAGTTTAAAAACTGCGGTTTCTTTCTGCAACATTTTTAAATATTATAGGTGTCCCTTTGTGTCTGCTGTTAGTATTTTTCGTATGATATGAATAACATACTATATGCCTTATCTGGAACACCACCAGCTTTTCCATTATAGGTGAAGCAGCGCTTATAAAAACCTAATCTTGCTCGGTTCTGAATATATTTATGGCTTCATTTAGCTTTTTTTACTAGACGTTATTTTGTCTGTTTCTTTATTTAGCAATAACAATTATTATTTTCAGATGCCAGAGTGTTTCCCAAACTAGATGCATTGTTCAACATATGCTTCATGGAGAATAATTTAGAATGCGATTACCACATAGCCATCTGTTTTTGCGATAACATTGGCTCAAAACCAAATCAGAATGAAACTTGTATGAAGCTGTAAAAAACCATCTCTTCATTTCCAATTATCACAATGGGACCATTAGTAGGGTGTGCAAAGAGGCACAGAACTACACCCCTGCCATCAATTATCTCTACATAGTGATATCTGAAAACAAGGCATCACGTTATGACATTTAAAACCATGATATTAGTATTAATTAATCTTTACTCTGAATAGATTTTAGGTGATTGTTTCCGTTTGGTTTTTGTTTGAATACCTACCATTTTTTGGCGGGACACTATTCTTTCCTAGGCACAAAAACACGTTTTTTTTTGCTGTGTATATCACCTGGTTTGCCTAGTGGTGAGGGTTGCACATGAACGTGCTCAGGACATGGAAGGTCCTTTGTGCTACTCAGATCACATGAACTGAGCACCGTGGCAAATGTATGGAGTCCTTGCATCATTGAGAAATATGGCCAACTCTGAAGGACGTTTGTTTCATATTTCTCTTTGGATGTAATAGCTTCATGTCCAGTACACTTCTTCACACACTACATAGTTGCATTGGTGTGCAGGAACTCTGTTTAGTTAGCACCCCGACGGGTAGGATTTTGTTTATGTTTGATGCCTGAATGTGAAGGCTGTTTTATTTTGTTCCTGCTGCTGGAATAAGGCAGGCGAGACCTGTTTTCAAGTAAACTTTGGTGTCACTGTCTTGAACTGCATCAGGAATCTCCGCTACCACGAACTCTACTGGGCCAATCTCCCACACTATTAAATACAGATGAACACCTCAGATCTACCTTCAACTTCATGCTGTCACCGATATCACAGTGTGGGACACACCTAAATTACTCATTAAGAAAGTAAACATGAAGATACCATATATTCTCGAGTGTAAGCTGACTGAAATATATGCCAAGGTACCTAAGTTACCAACAAAAAACTAGGAAAATGAATTGACTCAAGTATAAGTCTAGGGTGGGAAATACAGCAGCTGCTCTCTTATAAAATGTCCAGGAGCCCCACTCCTCAATGAAATGTACAAGCACAGCCGCCATTCATTGAGAAATATCCAGCAAAGCATCCACTCATTAAAGGGAGCCCCTCTTTTTCATTTGCATAATTAGCTTTTTTTGTTAAGGCATAGAGGCATAAGAAGCTAAATGATGAGCAGATCCTGCCAGAGGGCACACATTGGAATGTCAGTGTGCTTGGTGTACATTTCTTCACCCTGTAGGTAGATTTTCTTTAATGAATGTCCAGCACGCAGCATGCATTCACTAATGAAATTTCTATCAGAAGCCTCCACTCATTATAAATGTCCAGCAAAAGCATCCACTCTGTTAAAATGTCCAGCAGAAACTCCACTCACTAAGAAATGTCCACAGCAGCATCCACTTACTAATGAATTTCCATCAGCAGCATCCACTCATTAATGACATTTCCAGCAGCAGCCTACATTCACTGATGAAATGTCCACCAGCCTTCACTTATTAATGAAATGTCCAGTAAGCAGCCTCCACTCACTAAAGAAATGTCCAGCAGCACCTCCACTCACTTCAAAATCCAGGAGCCTCCACTTCTAATGAAATGCCCATAGCAGCTCCACTCACTAATTGAAAATGTCCAGCAGCAGCCTTCACTAATTAATGAAATGTCCAGGAGCAAGCATCCCCACTAATGAAATGTCAACAGCCAGCATCCACTCACTATGAAATGTCACAGCAGCAGCATCCCCTCCACAATGAAATGTCCAGCACAGCATCCCTCACAATGAAATGTCCACAGCAGCATCCACGCGCTCTAAATGAACTCACATATGCAACTATGTGCATGTGCAGCTATCCTTCATGCACACAGGCATGAAGCCCTTGGATCACTGGGGGGTACCGTATTGAGACCACAGTTACTAGGCACCAAATCTTTTTACAGCTCTATTCACTTTACAGTTCTATAATGGATTTACAGGGCGTCACGGCAGATCCCCACTGTTCTGATATTGATGACCTTTCCTGAGGATAGTCCATCGGTAAAAAAAAAAAAAGACCAGAAAACCCCTCTATTTTCTTTTGTCATATTTATAGAAAAATCATTTATAGACTGTACATTAAATATGCATATTGAAAAGAGATAAATAGAAAATGAAGCCATTGAAGTTTAAACTGCGGTTTCTTGCACATTTTTAAAGACCTCGGGGTCATTTAATATTATGTGTCCCTTTGTGTCTGCTGTTAGTAATTTCGATGATATGAATAGACAACTATATGCTATCTGGGAGAACACAGCTTTTCCATTATAGTGTAAGCAGGCGCTTATAAAAACCTAATCTTTGTCGGTATCTGAATAATTTTATGGCTTCATTTAGCTTTTTTTACTAGACGTTATTTTGTCTGTTTCTTTTATTTAGCATAACATTATTATCTTTCAGATGCCAGAGTTGTTTCCAATACTAGATGCAATTGTTCAACTCATGCTTCATGGAGAATATTAGAATGCGATTATCCACATAGCCATCTGTTTTTGCTGATAACATTGGCTCAAAACCAAATCAGAATGGAAACGTTAAAAAGCTGTGAATAATCAAATAACACATCTTCATCATTTCCAATTATCACAATGGGACCATTTTAGTAGGTGTGCAAAGAGGAACTAAACCCATGCCAGCATTATTTCATTACAATAGTGATATTTGAAAACAAGGCATCACGTTAGACATTTAAAAACAGTGATATTTTATGTAGAATCTTTACTCTGAATAGATTTTAGTGATTGTTTACCGTTTGGTTTTGTTTGAATACCTACCCATTTTTTGGCTGGGACACTATTCTGTCCATGGCACAAACCGTTTTTTTTTTGCTGTGGATATCACCTGGTTGCCTAGTGGTGAGGGTTGCACATTGAACGTGCTCAGGACATGGAAAACGGTCTTTGTGCTAATCAGATACATGAACTGAGCACCGGCAATGTATGGAGTCCTTGCATCATTGAGAAATATGGCCAACTCGAAGGGACGTTTTGTTTCATATTTCTCTTTGATGTAATAGCTCGTCCAGTACACTTTTCACCACACTATGCATTGGTGTGCAGCTGGCCATTAAGTCAGTTGCTTTTTAACTATTGTGAGACACTGCAAGGGTAACTGTGGAGGGCGTATGTTCCCTGGTTTCACTATGCAAGGCCTTAGTGTGGTTGTGTCCCACCTTGGACACAGGTGTGGGGCAGCCTATCAGGCATAAAGCTGCTGAGCGAGCTAGAGGTTGTCGAAAGAGCTGGAGAGAACAGCCTGACTTCTGTGCCGGGAACAGCTTTGTATAGTGGTGAGTTAGGGGACTCTGTTAGTTAGCACCCAGACGGGTAGGATTGTTTGTTTGATGCTGAATGTGAAGGCTGTTTTATTTGTTCCTGCTGCTGGAATAAAGGCCGGCGAGACCTGTTTTCAAGTAAACTTTGGTGTCACGTCTTGAACGCATCCGGAATCTCCGCTACCACGAAATCTACTGGGCCAAATCTCCCACACTATTAAAATACAGATGAAACACCTCAGATCTACCTTCAACTTCATGCTGTCACCAGAATACACAGTGTGGACACACCTAAATTACTCATTTACGAAAGTAAAAAACATGAGATACCATATATTCTCGAGTGTAAGCTGACTGAAATATATGCCAAGGTACCTAAGGTACCAACAAAAAACTAGGAAAATGAATTGACTCAAGTATAAGTCTAGGGTGGGAAATACAGCAGCTGCTCTCTTATAAAATGTCCAGGAGCCTCCACTCCTCAATGAAATGTACAGCAGCAGCCGCCATTCATTGATGAAATATCCAGCAAAAGCATCCACTCATTAAGGGAGCCCCTCTTTTCATTTGCATAATTAGCTTTTTTTGTAAGGCATAGAGGCATAAGACTAAATGATGAGCAGATCCTGCCAGAGGGCACACATTGGAATGTCAGTGTGCTTGGTGTACATTTCTTCACCCTGATGGTAGATTTTCTTTAATGAAATGTCCAGCAGCAGCATGCATTCACTAATGAAATTTCTATCAGAAGCCTCCACTCATTAATAAAATGTCCAGCAAAAGCATCCACTCTGTTATGAAATGTCCAGCAGAAACATCCACTCACTAACGAAATGTCCAGCAGCAGCATCCACTTACTAATGAAATTTCCATCAGCAGCATCCACTCATTAATGACATTTCCAGCAGCAGCCTACATTCACTGATGAAATGTCCAGCAGCCTTCACTTATTAATGAAATGTCCAGTAGCAGCCTCCACTCACTAAAGAAATGTCCAGCAGCCGCCTCACTCACTTATGAAAAATCCGGAGCCTCCACTTACTAATGAAATGCCCATAGCAGCATCCACTACTAATGAAATGTCCAGCAGCAGCCTCACCTAATTAATGAAATGTCCAGGAGCAGCATCCACTCACTAATGAAATGTCACAGCAGCATAACCACTCACACGAATGAAATGTCCCCAGCAGCAGTCCACTCACAATGAAATGTCTAGCAGCAGGATCCATCGCGAATTAAATTTCCAACAGCAACATCCACTCACTAATGAAATGTCCAGCAGCAGCATCCACTCACTAATGAAATGTCTAGCAGCAGCATCCACTCGCGAATTAAATTTCCAACAGCAACATCCACTCACTAATGAAATGTCCAGCAGCAGCATCCACTCACGAATGAAATGTCTAGCAGCAGGCATCCACTCGCGAATTAAATTTCCAACAGCAACATCCACTCACTAATGAAATGTCCAGTAGCAGCCTACACTCACTAATGAAATGTCCAGCAGCAGCCTTTACTTATTAATAAAATGTCCAGCAGCAGCCTCCATTCACCGATGAAATGTCCAGTAGCAGCCTCCACTCACTAATGAAATGTCTTGCAGTAGCCTCCACTCACTTATGAAAAGTCCAGCAGCAGCAGCCTCCAGTTACTAATAAAATGTCCATAGCAGTATCCACTCATAAATGAAATGTCCAGCAGCAGCCTTCACTTATTAATGAACTGTCCAGCAACTTCCACTGACTAATGAAATGTTCAGCAGAAGCCTCCACTCACTAATGAAATATCCAGCAGCAGCCTCCATTCACTGCTGAAATGTCCAGTAGCAGCCTCCACTCACTAATGAAATGTCCAGCAGCAGCCTCCATTCACCGATAAAATGTCCAGTAGCAGCCTCCACTCACTAATGGGCTGAAATGTTTGGCATTGAAATGAAACGCACAGCACATGGACAAATGTTCCTGGGCTCGCAAAAGGCTATGGTTTCCACAGTCCTGTGTATGTGCCTACAGATTATAGAATAGTTTCTATTTCGGGCAACTGTAATGGGCGCATGAGTGGACCTAATACATCAATGACATACAGGCTGCAATCGTCGGTTCACGGGTCTATTTTTCGCAGCCCTGAAGTACGCACGCAGATAGACTAAGAAAGAGTTTTCTAAGTGCGAGAAAAAGCCTGTTGGCAATGTGCACACTATTCTATGGGAACATAATATGGGTTCCTGATGACAGGTTCCCTTTGAGAGCAAAAAATAACGGACTATATATAACTGTAGTAATTGGAATTTATAAAATCTAGGTTTGAAGTTTTATGACATCTATCCCTGTTTATAGGATTATGACTGTATGTAGAATATTTATTTTCTTTGGATGAATATGGTTGGTTTAAGCATAGATATGCAGAACTGGTGACCAATTTTCAACATTAACTTAATGGGGGTTATTTATTGTGACTGGCTTTTTAACTTTCTGGCTTTTTTCAGCACTTTTCTAGCAAAGAGTGCATAATAAATGTGGGCCTGTGTAGTCTTTGGCTCAACTTGAATTCTATAGTCTAAGTTGAAATAGAAATGCTTAGTAGGAGAAATATTTTTGTTTTGAAAACCCCACACATCCAGGAAACAGATGCATCCATGCTTTTTCTGCATCAGAGGAAATTAATGAGTGGAAAACTGAGATTGCAAACACTCAGCTGGGAAATCAGAAGGCTTTCCTCTTCAAATAAGACAAATGTCAAACAGGCATTTTATTCTCGGAAGCAATGTAAACACATATTTTGGGTGACTGCCTGAAGTTAGTTTATACAGACAAGTAAGTCTTGTTAAGTGTAAAAAAGTTTGGGTTGTATAAAACATGGCAGCCTTTTTTTTAGCACCACCCAAAACCTATGGATGGGATGCACTGTTCCTGAAAGAAGCCATTATTTCTATTTCTGAACCTTTGTAAGGTTGTCTCACTTTCTATGTATGGTCATTAATGAAGTTATCGATTTATCTACACTGCATGCTTTACATTGCGCTGTCCAATGTTTGTGCTTGGTGGCATTAGGCTTGGTCCATAAGGAGCCTCAAATACACAGATTTTGTGCAGATGTTGATGCCAGATGAGGCTTGGTATTCTTCTGTATTTGAGTTGGCAGGGCATTGACAACTTTGATGCATCTTAGGACTCTGCATGACTGCATCCCTGCTCCACTTTTCTCCACTTTGCGACTCCAGTTGCTTTTGCTTCTCAATAATACTCACAGTCAATTATAGAATATTTAGAATGAATGACTTAATATAATTGTGGCAACTTATACAGTACCACACTGAAATTTGGTGAGCTTTTTAAAAGACCCATTCTGAAAATATCTCTAAAAGCTATCTAAATGAAACACCTGAATTCTATGAATAAATATTTATTATGTACCTTTTACCATTATGTGACATTTTTTTCCCCAATATATATTTCAGCAATCTAAAATAGAATTTGAGGATCCTCAAATTCTGTTCTGTCAAATGACATCACTCAATGACTGATGTAATGATTAGACCTGTTGCACTGTTATAAGGGTGATGCTCACCTCCCTATATCTATACTTATAGTCTCACCATGTAATGATGTCCTGAAGCCTGATGGGATTGACAGCAGGGCATAAAGAAAGAGATTAGAAAAAACATCTTGTGCAAAGTGCATTTAAGAAAGCTGTAGTGATGGATGCAAGGATGGCAAAATGTGTTCCAATATCATCTGTCAGTCGAATAAGCAAATACCATATTGCTTATAAAAAGTTTCCCAAACCATAGTTCTGCCACTATTCAAAACCAGAAATGCTTGACATTTTATTCAATCAAAGACAATCAGAATTTCTTATTTCTCTATTAATTTCTCAATGTTGGCTTACTTTCAAGACAAAGCTGAAATGATTATTGTGGATTATAGTACGCATAGCTAAATTTAAACGGGTATTGTCATTTCAACAAATTAATGTTATTGCTTGTATTATAAAATGTTATATAACATTTCTGTATCGATTCCTCACGGTTTTCTAGATCTCTGCTTGCTGTCATCCTGCAGAAAGCTTCTATGTTTCTTCCAGTGGACAGAAATCTGACCATGATCCCACAGGTGCTCGGCTCGTTAGTATCACAGAATAATCAGAGCTGTGGGTTATAACGAGCCTCATACTAGTGTGATCATGGTCAGTTTTCTATCCACAGGAAGCAACATAGAAGCTTTCTATAGCAGCACAGCAAGCAGAGATCTAGAAAACCATGAGGAATCTATATAGAAAGTATTTTGGAAAATTGTAATTGGAACTTTTTATACAAGTGGAAATACCCCTTTAAGGGGGTTTCCTTTAAGAAATATATATATTATTATTATTAAATATATATATTCAGTGGAATGGGCTTCAATTTTACAAGTAACAATATTGTGCTCCTTCATCTTATTCCTGTGGTTATTTGTAATTTGTGGGGGACTCATGGAGCGAATATTCTTTTTTTTTTTGCGCTGCCACTTAGGGAATGGTGTAACATAGTTCCCTTTGAAAACAGCAGAATGGCTGGAATGTTTGTACGTGTCGAACAAGTGATCAATTTATTATTTCAATTCAGCCCTCTAAGCTATGGATAGGAGTTGAATAGATGGTTGAATAGCAGATCTGCTTCTGATAAACCTAAAGCAATACAAATTTGTGCATTGAACTAGTCACAAACAACAGATTTGTGGTCATCATTATGTAAAGTCCATCACTTGCATGCTTATGACAGCAATAAACACTGCTCGACCTGCAAACTCAGGCACCAATAGGACTGCTATGGGTTTTGCAGGTTGGGCGTTTGGAAACCACCGCCATGTTCGAGCACCCCTACAATGCATTTGCTATCCGTTGAATTAATGGGTCAGAATTTTTTCCTTTTAAAGGGAACTGAGAATAGCTTTTCTAATTCAGACAGCCTCATAAATGTTAATGTAGGTATTTTTATAGTACACCATGAGCAGTGTAGAAGTCTTGATGTGGAATTAGCACAGTGATGACTGCAACATGTGTTAAGAAGGAAATGCAATATATACAAATGTGTTCTGGAAAATATGTAGTTAGACTAGAGCTAAATGTCTGTTTTAATACAGACCTCTGATGGCCTTCTTACCCTGTGGATTTACCATTGTCTTAATTAACAAGTATCACTTTTACTTTTCTGGTAAAGGTAAGGTATTTTATAATTGTGGAATGGTAGAAAGGCAAGGCAGCGGTTGAGATGAAAATACAAAAACATTAGCCTTTGCTTGAATTGTGTGACAATTTAATAATGCCTTTTATCAAGGGACTCCTAGACATCCCAAGGGTGATTGCCGAGTGCCCCCTTTGTATTTTGTCAAGTGGCCCCTTTCTGTTTTGTCAAGTGCCCTCTATTTTTTATACAAAGTGTCCCCTTTTTTGACAAATGTCCTCCTTCTTTGCCAAGTGCCCCCTCCCTTTTTCCAATATTGCAAAAAAAAAAAAATTGTACGAGCCGTTGCCATAAAAAAAGGTTAATCAAATTGCTCTCAACTCCCCTTCCACTATCAATGGTAAGAACATAACCTATGCATTGCATTTTTATAGCCTCATTACAACACATTCATGTACGTCATACACATAAAATAGCCACATATAAATATGTATATCACACATATATGTCATATGCATAACACAAACATACAGTACAGACAAAAAGTTTGGACACACCTTCTCATCCAAAGAATTTTCTGTATTTTTATGTCTATCAAAATTGGAGATTCACACTGATGGCATCAAAACTATGAATTAACACATGTGGAATTATAAAGGTAACAAAAAAGTGTGAAACAACTAGAAATATGTCTTATATTCTAGGTCAGTGATGGCTAACCTATGGCACTGGTGCCAGAGGTGGCACTCAGAGCCCTTTCTGTGGGCACCCAGAACATAACCAGAGATGATTCCAGGTATCTTCCTGCAGTCCCAGACAGCCCAGGTCTTGCTGTGCACAGAGCTATTTTAAAGTGACAGTTCTACCTGGGACTATTTTCTGCTTTATTGGTGTCCTCAGGGTGCTGGTATCAATGAAAACTGTGACAGAGAAGAGAGTATAAATCACAAATTAAATTTGTGTTGGCACTTTGCGATAAATAAGCGGGTCTTTGTTGCAGTTTGGGCATTCGGTCTCTAAAAGGTTTGCCATCACTGTTCTAGGTTCTTCAAAGTAGCCACCTTTTGCTTTGATTACTGCTTTGCATACTCTTATCATTCTCTTTATGATATTCAAGAGGTAGTCACCTGAAATGGTCTACCAACAGTCTTGTTGGCCCTTTGGCTGCACTCTATGGTCCACCTCACCCCAAACCATCTTGATTGGGTTCAGGTCTAGTGACTGTGGCATCCCATCACTCTCCTTCTTGGTCAAATACCCCTTATACAGCCTGGAGGTGTGTTTGGGGTCAATGTCCTGTTGATAAATTAATGATGGTCCAACTAAACGCCAACCGGATGGAATAGCATGCCACTGCAAGATGCTGTGGTAACCATGCTGGTTCAGTATACCTTCAATTTTGAATGAATCCCCAACAGTGTCACCAGCAAAGCACCCCAACACCATCACACCTCCTCCTCTATACTTCACGGTTGGAACCAGGCATGTACAGTCCATTCGTTCACCTTTTCTGCATAGCACAAAGACACAGTGGTTGGAACCAAAGATCTCAAATTTGTACTCAGACCAAAGCACAGATTTCCATTCCAGTATCTTCTACTTGTTGCCTGTTCTTAGCACTGGTTTCCTAGCAGCTATTTTACCATAAAGGCTGCTGCACACAGTCTCCTCTTAACTGTTGTTGTAGAGATGTGTCTGCTGCTAGAACTCTTTGTGGCATTGACCTGGCATTGATAATTGGAGCTGCTGTTAACCTGCGATTTCTGAGGCTAGTGACTCGGATGAACTTATCCTCCACAGCAGAGGTGACTCTTGGTCTTCCTTTCCTGGGGTGGTCCTCATGTGAGCCAGTTTCTTTGTAGTGCTTGATGTTTTTTGCAACTACACTTGGGGACACTTTCAATGTTTTCCCACACTGACTTACCTTCATTTCTTAAAGTAATGATGGACACTCATTTTTCTTTACTTAGCTGCTTTTTTTCTAGCGATAATACAAATTCTAACAGTGTATTCAGTAGGACTATCAGCCTTGTATCCACCTGATTTCTGCACAACACAACTGATGGTGCCAACCCCATTTATAAGGCAAAAAATCCCACTTATTAAACCTTACAGGGCACACCAGCGATGTAAAAACCTTTCCTGGTGACTACCTCTTGAAGCTCATCAAGAGAATACCAAGAATGTGCAAAGCAGTAATCAAAGCAAAAGGCGGCTACTTTGAAGAACCTAGAATATAAAACATATTTTCAGTTGTTTCACACTTTTTTGTTAATTACATAATTCCATATATGTTAATTCATAGTTTTGATGTCTTCAGTGTTAATCTACAATTTTAATAGTCATGAAAATACAGAAATGAGAAAGTCTGTTCAAACTTTAGGGCTGTGTGCCTGTATGCACACATACTATATGCATAACAGATATATAAACACACATATGTGCATAACTCAGACCTATAATCAAACATATATGCATAACACGGATATATAGACACATATATGTGCATAACATAGACACATACACACACACACAGACATATAAATATTTACATAATAGACATATACACACACATATATGCTTGACCCATACACATTATATGTCTGTGTTATGTATTGTGACAGAGTGTCTGGATAAGTGGTAAATGGGGTGTATGTTTGCCCAAGGTATATCACTTCTACCTGTTACTCAAAAGAAACCAGGATGCATTCGTTCTTTTGCACACAGCGCTGCATTGGTTTTCCTGAGACCTACTAGGGACCTGTGTTGCTGGAGTGGGGAAGTCTGGACAGTCTGGGTTTTGGCTGTCCTCCTTACCTGGTCTACAGGTGTGCTGGGCTAATATAAGGAGACCAGTGATAACACTCGGAGCTCTCTTTACCTGGGGAAACAACTATGTGTTGTTTGGGAGGCTGTGCAGTAGGCACAGTCTCTGGTAGTCAGGAGCCCGATGTATAGTTAGTGGCCAGACGGCCTAGGATTTATTTGTGTTATTCCTTTGTTTTTACTGCTATATTTTATGGAAAATAAAACTGGTTGCCGCGAGTTAAACCCAATGGACTGGGTTGTTGTGGTGTCTCAAAGTGTCTGTCTACCCCAGGAGATGACTATCCCGCTACCTAATCCCTTAGAGCATATATATATCTGTGTATGTGTGTGTGTATATGTCTCATATATATATATATATATATATAAAACCATGGCATATACACACATCTATGTATGTGAATTGTAAAAACAATGTTTAGACACTTTCCACTTAAAGTTATCGAGCTTCTTATCGAGCTACAGTTATCCAGCTTCTGGATCTTCCCGGTCAATACATACCTTTCCCCTTTCTTTCCCGGCTCCACTTCAAGTGTCGTGGTAGGAGGGGGAGGAGTACAAGCAGGACACATAGCTCTTTCTCTCAGCGGCCCAGTCGTGGTTGCACTCCATTCGACCGCGATCATTATGCCCCTGTCTATACAGTGGCCAGAGACTATAGGCGCCACTGAATAGTGTCTAGAACCGAGAAGCTGGAAGAACAACTGATAAGGGAGGGCTCTGGGTGTTGGATCCCCATTGACCACATACAAATGACTTTGGAAATTATATGAAGGAAAACTAAAAATGTTATATCTATCCTATAATGGTAAAAACAGCCAATTATCAGGTATAAATAAATATGTATGTATGTATGTATGTTGTATGTGTAAAATTACAGTTTCTGACTTGAATTCTTGTGTTTAGAACAGGCAGCAGTGATCCATACTGCATTGTGAAGATTGATGATGAGACCATTATTAGGTAAAACCCTCCATTTTCTACTTTTAAATTTGAAGCTCTGTTTTTGTCACATCTATGTAATGAGACTTCATATTTGCCATTTGTCAAATGCCCCAGACAATGTTAATGGCTGCTTTCCAAACCTAACATTTGGCTTTTGCTATAAAAGTATATTGTTCATAGTACTGTACAACAAGTACTCCAAACTCCCCCGCTTGCGTCCACTTGGGATTAATAAAACTGAAAAAGTTTATATGAGTGCCATTAGGAACATAACAAGAAAGTTATATATAGATGTTATAATCCCAGTGCTCTAACAGCATGGAAAAGAGACCTAAAAATGTCATATTGCTTCATTTTGCTCTTTATTGTGGTTGCCTGTTCAGGGTTAGTCTGACTTTTTTTCAGAGTTGTTGATTGATTTTAAGGGGCTACCTATGTTAACCTATGTTTCTTTAACAGTTATGCATATAATTAACTAATATAACCTTATTGCCAGTTCACTTCCAACCTTTTAGTTTCAGAAGGGCCACCCACTCGTCACTAAAGCCATTATCTGCATATCTGTTATGGAGTGGTACTTGACCAGGTACAATGAAAGATGGCTTTGGGATCTACCTACTGGCTTAGGAAGTCAATTGTTGAATCCCAATAATATAGGTGACCAGACCAGTAAGCTGCAAGTAAAGGTGTGTCACACTATTGTACAGTTGGGATAGCAACAAATACCTGCAGCAAAATACTGTATATACTCGAGTATAAGCAGTCCCGAGTATAAACCGAGGCCCCTAATTTTACCAAAAATAACTAGGAAATCTGCACTCACCTATTAATGAAATGCCCTGCTATGTTTCTATTAATGAAATGGCCTTACTAAAGAAATGCTCTGCAGGCCCCCTAATGAAATGTGCTGCAGTCCTCCTTATGAAATGCTCTGCAGCCTCCCATTGAGGAAGAGTTAGTCTTTAATGACCAGCTTAGCAGATTTACATACCATATTCGTGTTGATTCTCTGGAATGGCACGACCACGCTTTTTGGTGAATTTGTGGATGCTCTCAACAGAAACTCTGTAGGTCTGTTTTTGAACTCAGAATTCCATAAATACAAAATCTCTTTTTTGGATCTGATGATCTGGAAATCTGAACTGGGCAAACTAAATACAGACGGTCCCCTACTTAAGGACACCTGACTTACAGACAACCCATAGTTACAGACAGACCCCTCTGCCCACTGTGACCTCTGGTGAAGCTCTCTGGATGCTTTAAAATAGTCCCAGACTGCAATAATCAGCTTAAAATTGTTTGCAATGAAGCTTTATTGATAATTCTTGGTCCTATTACAGCAAAAAAATTTGAAACTCCAATTGTCACTGGGGCAAAAAAAAAAATTGTCGGGAACTACAATGATAAAATATACAGTTTCGACTTACATACAAATTCAACTTAAGAACAAACCTACAGTCCCTATCTTGTATGTAACCCGGGGACTGCCTGTACTCGAATATTTAGAAAATCCACAGCTACAAATAGCCTTTTACAGTGGGATAGTTGGCATCTTGAACCATTGAAACGGGGTATCCCTAAGGGACAGTACCTCCGGGTAGGAGGAACTGTTCGGATCTTTCGGAGTATCTATCAGCTGCGGCTGACCGGAAATTCAGATTCCAGACTAGAGGTTACCCTGATAAAATTTTGAGGGACGCCCACCATGAGGCCCTTAAGAGACAAAGAGATACACTCTTGTCACCTCGTATAAGGGATGCACATACTGGGCCAGTACGCATCATAGGGACATTTGATGCGAGACATCATCAGGTCAAACAGATCATCTCCAATGCTATGAAATTACTTCAGATGGATCCAGATGTTGGAGGGATGGTGGGTGATAGACCTATCATCACCTACAGAAGGGGCCAAAATTTGAGGGATAAACTGGTTCATAGTCATCTAGAACCTGTGGCCAACACAACCTGGCTTCCTAACCCCCCTAAAGGCACCTTTAAGTGTGGCTCATGTAAGGCTTGTAAATCCATCAGGGAAGGAAAGACATTTGCTAGCAGTACCACTGGACACATATATAAGAATCGGCAGTTTATAAACTGCAAGAGTGTGGGAGTAGTGTATCTCCTGACCTGCGACTGTGGATTGCAGTACATGGGCAAAACAATCAGAGAATTTCGCAACAGAATCCGTGAGCATGCCAGGGATGTTAAAAACGGTACGGATACCCAAATCTCTAGACATGTCTGGGATAAACATCAGGGGATTTATACGTGCTTTAAATTTCAAGGCATGTTGTTGGTTGTGCCCCCATTTAGAGGTAGCGATTTTGATAGAATCGTCACACAACGAGTGGCACGTTGGATATACGTGATGAACACGGAAAAACCAAATGGCCTTAATGACTCAGTGAACTTTTCTTGCTTTATTTAGACCTCCGAATTTTATCCTCTTGCACTTACGGTAGGATGGAGTGCTTTTTCGCCGTGAAAAGAAGCTCCTTTGTCTGTGGACTTACAACCGTTCTCCTTCTATACCTGATCATGGACCGCAATCAGGTCCCCGCATAATGATGCTTTAGTGGCAATTCTTTGCCCCTATCTGATGGCGGCTTTCCTATTGGCTGCAGCGTAGCGAGCCTCCAGTAAACGTCATTCATACCTGATGCTCGGTGATTGGTGGCGAGCCTGGCAGTACCACCCTGATGGGGGAGGGGCCTAATCTTTAAAGAGCCGACAGTTCGCGCGCGGCGCTTATGGCTGCCACAATGCCGGCATGTTTTAATGTGGACTGATTAGCACATGAACGCTAAAGCTGACAGTCCATTTTTGACAGATATAATGCTTCAAGCCTAAAAATAATCTCTAAGAGCCTCTGATGACGCTTGCGCTGATAGAGGTCCATGTAGAAACACGTCAGGGAGGGAGTTTAGGCAATGTATGATTGACCAGCATTCAGACTGTCTCAATCTGTATGACAGATAATCTGTATGATATAGTCCAATGCTGGTCAGCCGACAATACAATTAAAACTAAGACCAAGGTTATGTGTGTGTGATGCGCTGTCAAACTCAGCTTAAAATGACCAACGTCAGAATCATGCACTGACCTTATGTTAACTAGTCCCGTGCACTTTTGCTATAGTGGAACGGCAGAACACAAATACTGTACATACTCGTTCCGGCGAGGGTGCACGAGAGCCTGTCTTTTGATTTATGATTTTGGGTTATCCTTTGGCCCATTTTTAAATTGATTAAATAAAAAATTGATTTTAAATGTTCTTTATATTCAGGCAGATTTACATAATTTCTTGGAACGTAAACACTCTATCATTTATCGAATCCTGTGACATAAGCCCCCCATTGATGAAATGCCCTGCAACCCTGCAGTGTATAAAAAATAAACTTACATAGTCACTTCCCAATGTTCCCTGCAGCTCCTCTTCTTTCTCTTCTTCACTCTTAGCATATCTGGCAGAGACATGTCCATGTGCTCTACCCACTGGTGCCCACTATGACACGGCGGTGTCGCCACTGCTGATGTCATTTTGTGCATTAGATCTGCTACGAGTAAAGAAGAGAAGGAAGAGGAGCCGCAAGGGAGCATCAGAAGGTGAGTATGTAAGTTTATTTTTTGAATACACTCGTGTATAAGCCAAAGTGGGGTTTTTCAGCACATTTTTTCTAATGACAGACTCAGCTTATACACAAGTATATATGGTAATGGAAATCAGACACCTTCTTGGGATATAAACCAAGACCATATCACCTTGGGTCAGTATACCACTACATCTTCCCTATCCTCTCTCATAACCACTTTTAGGCCACTTTTACATGACCGTATATTGCATTAGTTTTAGTAAACAGTGAAATGGTATTATGAGAACCAGTTTTGTTGATGCCACAAGGAGTGGGGCACTAATCAATCAGAAGCATTAATCAAATAATTTAGACATTTACCCCTTAACGATTTGGCTAAGATGTATTACACTGTATTATGTGTTTCATCCGACTCCAGGGGACATCGTGCAGTCCCGGGAATTCACCTCCTGTGTGACCACAGAATGTAAGGGGTTAACACCAGCAAGGAGAAAAATCTCCGACCGTGCCTGTTACAGGCAAGTGTCAGTTGTAATATACACAATGCTGGAAGTCCCTGCTGCCCATGACGTACTACTGCTACGTCCAATGTCGGGAAGGGGTTAAAGGAGGCTCATCTTAATACTCTGGGCCTTCTGGTTCAATCCTTATGATTGTTGAGGTATTAAACGGAAGGTGTCTGGTGCTGGAGGGTTACCATCTGATTTAAGACACTTCGACTTATCAATATCTTTTGGTCCACAGACAGTGACTAAAAGGGTGAATCCATTTAACGGGTATGGATGAAAACCAAGAAATTGTATCAGTACAATAAAGCAGTATCAGTACAGCTGGTACACGTCCCTGGTTGTTGAGCGGGATTATGGGACCTTAGGGGCCTCTGATCCTTATGAGAATTGCTGGGAGCATGTGGCTAAGAAATAAATTACATGTCTCACTGACTCCCAAGGTGTTTTTCAGGAATCTTGAGAGGGTATCCTTAGGGTGGTGAGGTTGTACTATGCTGACTTGTTTCAGAAAAATGTTTTTGATGAAGAGAAAATTCCTCAATTATTGGAGGCAACTCCAGGCCCTGACACTTAAAGATTTAGACATATTCCTTTTAAAAGCAGGAATAACAGTGGAGGAGTTTAAAAAGCCATTGATAAGTAGCATCTGAAGGAGGCACCAGGTACTTATGGTGTAACAGCCAAATTTTGTAAGAAATGTAAAGACCTCTTAGCCTTCATCCTTGTGGATGTTTATACCAACTCTCTAGAAAATGACCTAATGCCTTCTTCCATTAATTAATTAATTCTGCTGTCTAAAGGTAAAAAAGCCACATCAAGAACTGGAGGTCGATCACCTTCTTGAATGTCAATAGGAAAATTCTGGCAAAATTCTGTTTTCTAGTTTAGTCTGTTTGTACCTGGTACTGTTGGCAGGCTGTCAGTATAGCACAGTAAAAGGGTAGAGCATCTCTGGAGCACTCCGTAAAAAAAAGCCAACACAAATAAAAACATTTTAGATTGTTCTTATCTCTTTATTTGTTTTTATCTCAGGACAGCTACCGTTTGGAAAACCCTTTCACCGTTTTGGGGAGAAGAGTACAAAGTGCATCTGCCACCTAATTTCCATTCAGTGTCCTTCTATGTTATGGATGAAGATGCACTCAGGTAAGGCATCTGAACTGAACCTTGTGCATATTTCAACACATATGGAGACAGAATATCATTTACACATACTTTTTATTTTTTATTGGGCATTTATTACATTTGCTCAGTATTGTAACCATATTTTAGGGATTGCAATAAAAATTCTAGTATACCGGTAATAAAAAAATTCACAAACTATAAAATAATTGTACATTTTCAATAAATATGTGCCATTAAAGGCAACAGTTGGATTGTCTTTGCACTGCATTTAGTAAAATCTTTTGCCTCATAGTTGCAGTGAAAGTCATGATGAAAATATTTTTACAGTAAATGGTCTAAGTCTTTCTATTTTAATTTTTCTATTTTCCACTTTAGCTAATGAACAAATCTACACTGTGCCAAAGTGGCTTAACCCCATAGCGCAATAAGACATACTCTCACCGGGTGCTTGATTCTTAATGAAGCAAACCCCTGTCGCTAACATCCGCAATCGGTGCTTTGACTGCATTAATGAGCCGGTGGCACGTGGGCGCCACCATTTCGCCTCCCGATCATCGCTCCCCCTGACATCATCGGTTAGCGGCGATTCATTGCCATTGCCATGACAGCCTTGGGTCACACAAAGATCCGAGACTGTCATGTTTTAGGCTATCTATTACAATGTGCGATATGCACATTATAATAGATGGTGTGCAAAATCCCCATATACTACCATACTGTAGTATGGCCGTATACGGTAGGATCAATCAGACAACCCAGGGTTTAAGTACCCTAAAACCCTAAAAATAGTAAAACAATAAAATTTAAAAAGTTTTAAAAAATTATATTTAAAATCCCTTAAAATTCAAATCACCCCTCTTTCCCTAGAAGTCATATAAATATAAATAAACAGTAAAAATCATAAACACATTAGGTATTGCCGTGTCCGAAAATGCCCGATCTATCAAAAATGACACCGCCCACAGCTCTGTACACCAAAGTATGAAAAAGTTATTAGCGCTAAAATAGAGCAAAATGATAATTTTCTTTTTGTACTGGAGGTTTTAATTTTTGTAAATGTATGAAAACAATATAAAACCTATACAAATGTGATATCCCCATGATTGCATTGACCCAAAGAATAAAGTAGACTTGTCATTTGGGGCGCATAGTGAAAGCCGTAAAATCCAAGCCCACAAGAAATGGTGCAAATGTGTTTTTTCATAATTTTCACTGCATTCAGAATTTTTTTCACGCTTCCCAGTATATGGCATAGAATGTTAAATACCACCACTATGAAGTGCAATTTTTTACACAGAAAACAAACCCATACAGAGCTCTTTACATGGAAAAATAAAAAAGTTATAGATTTTTGAAGGTGGGGAGTGAAAAATAAAGACCCAAAAACGAAAAAGGGCCTGGTCCTTAAGGGGTTAAAGGTGTTTTTTGACCAAGTTAGGCCCCCACAGGATAGGGCCTAACTTGCTGATCGATGGGGGTCTCAGTGATGGAAAGCTAGAAAAAGAATTCCAAATGCAATGAAATTGTAAAAAAAATGCATTTGCACCATTTGTTGTTGACACATTGAGGCTCGACAGCGGAAGAAGAAGTTAAATCCCGGCGACCTGATTCGGGGAAGTGAACATGCAGGAAATCGGGTCGCACATCTAATGAATCGCGGCACATGCATTCCGTCGGACATTCTGGATCAGGGACGCTCCATTACTGGTAAGTAATGGGCCCAGTGTCTTCTCAGCCTGACAGAGAACTCCAGAAGACCCATACATCAGATGTACCAGAACCTCATGGTTTGGGACTGCATGATGCCCCAGTTCCATAACCCCTTAGTTACATGATAACATGAGAGAATTGATCATGCCTTTGTATGCCCATCTCCTGACGCACGAGCCTGAAAATAGCATTCCTGGAATATTTAAGGCAAAGTCAAGTGAATTTTTTTTTTCTAGGTGTGGTCACATCTTGGCTTTGGTTCAAATATTAAAAGAAAAAAAACACTAGTAAGATTTTATCATGAATATATATGATATAGTATGTGTATGCTTTAGATTGTTTTAAAAAAACCCATTTCCATTATTTTTATGCATGTACAAATGTGGTATGGAAATACATAGTACAATACCTTTCAGCCAGCATGCTGTATGCTTTATGTATGCTCGTTTGAAAATATTTGCCTATTTAACAGTGTACACTAAACATGACCTGACACTCCAGATGCGTTCAGCCAGCACTCAGCTTTCTCACAGTTTGCAAATCCCGTGCTTACACTTTACTGATTTTCTCCTGCACTAAGAGATTCAGGTTCTCAGTGAACTGGATAATTGGCTGAATATTGACAGTAATAGCAATGACTGAAAGTGCTGTTTTTGTTCAATGGACTTTTACTTTATTGGTCTGAACATGTTTTAAAGAGAATTGAACCCACTCAAATAATCCTTTTTGTTTTTTTTTAGAACTATGCTTAAAATTGCCTATTCCAAAATGGAGTTCTTTTCCATGGCTTAAGCAAAAAAAAAAATCAATCTGATCACTTCAATGCATCCACCTGCTATGAGGTCCAATGAACAAAATGAGGCCCCCCCTGCATATTCAGTGGTTATTTTTGTTCTTTATTAAAAGTTCTTAGTGGCCATTATAATCTTCTGCCCTATATTGAACAGAGAAAGATCTCTGTTACATCATTGGCCACTTAACGTCATGTGGCCAGGTGATGCATCTAAGTCCTGTTCCATCTGCACATCTACCCCATTATGTATCTGATAACGTTAATCACAGCTTGCCTCTATTTAATTTCTATACCTCCTCATCCTCCATGGGGCTTGCTGGTGATTCCTATAATCATACACATACATGGGTCAGATGTTTGCAGATTGTCAATTAAACCGGACCTTGACGATATCACTGTCATAAAGTGGCTAACATGGGGAAAATAATAGGAGGATCTTGGCCGAGCAAGACACACCCCCCGGAAATGTCGGAAACAATCTTTAGCTAAAAGAAGAGTTTAACTTAATAGGGCTCATTTGGTGAACCAGCAGTGCATGTTTCCTCCTTGAAAGGGGTTATGCACAAACCAATACTTAACAAAAAAAACTCCTAAGAGGTTCAGGGATATTTCAAAAAGCTTTTATAATGCTAACCTGGAATTACACCCTTTCACGGTGCATGGAAGGCTCACAAGAGGGCTGAGCCCTCTCGAACATATGCCCGAAAGTCTTTGCCTACAAAACACGATCGGTTTGTTGACCCGCACATCATCGCCATCCACCCAAAGCTTCCGGATCGACGTGACTTCATCGGGGAGCCGCAATCCGTTGCCAGCAGTCTCGGGTCTCTGAAGACAGCTGTCTCGTTTTAAACCCTTTTCATCATTACAATGGGCTAGGGCTAGCGGCATGGTGGCTGAGTGGGTAGCCACTTCTGCCGGTGCAAGAGCTGGCGCCCGGGTTTCGAATCCCACACCCAGGTCAACATCTTGCAAAGAGTTTGTAGTTCTCTCCTCCTCCATGTTTGGGGGCATGGGTTTCTCTCATGTCCTCCTTTTTCCTCCTCCCACCTTCAAACCATCTGTATTTATTTAGATTGTGAACCCCCATGGGGACAAGGGACCAATTTGACATGTTTTTGTGCAGGCACTATGTAATATGTGTGCGCTATTAAATAAAGAATTATTATTATTAGGAGGTGTTTTTGGGTTCATGGAGAACGGTCTGACTTTGCTGTCGGCTACAGGCCTGCAAGTTTTTAAGAAAAAAGGAATGGTCTCATCTAATGGGGAATTCTTATTTATTATATCAGCACTGTTGTAATGAATGAGGGAGGAAATCCCCATATACTGCCATACTGGAGTACAGGGTAGGGAATTTAGCTCTGGAAAAAAAAAAAAAGCCATATATGGCTCTTTTGTTGCTGCATCTGGGCCTCTTCAGACTGTCTTTAATAAATAGTGATGCTGCTGTGTGTTGCTCTTAGACTGATTCACTGGACACAGGCAGCAATGTTACCCCACCGCTTCCTCTCCTTTGTAGACCCAGGCGCCATCGCAGCCATCGTCTAAGCCTGGGTCAAAGAGAAGAGCGTGGTAAATGCGGACTACCTATCTGCTGGTAGGCACTGCTGTGGCTACCCATCGCTGGGAGGCACGTGGCTTTGGCTACCCATCGGCTGGAGGGCACGTGCTGTGGCTACCCACGGCGGGGATGCAACGTGCTGTGGCTACCATCTGCTGGAGGCACGTGCTGTGGGCTACCCATCTGCTGGGAGGCACGTGCGTGGGCTAACCATCTGCTGGATGCACGTGCTTGGCTACCGCATCTGCTGGGAAAGGCACGTGCTGTGGCTAACCCATCTGCTGGGAGGCACTTGCTGTGCTACCTCTCTGCTGGGAGTCACGTGCTGTGGCTACCCATCTGCTGGGGGCACCGTGCTGTGGCTACCCACTGGCTGGGAGGCACGTGCTGTGGTTTTTCTAACTATCACTGGAGCATGTGCCTGTGGCTACCTATTACTTGGGGGCATGTGGTGGGTGTCCAGGATTTGACTAGTGAACTCCTCAGGACACCGCCTGCCAATGTGTGATGTGTGATATGCTTCCAAGGTCAGGTACAGAATCACTAGGCAGTCTCGTGGTAGGAACAGGCGACCGTCAAGTCCGCGGCAATGATCGGGTCGGGGACGGAGCAAGAGATCATGGCTGCCACAATGGAGGTCGGGTCACCATATTAGGGCAAAACTGGGAATCACATGGGAAGGAAAACACTGTGGAAAAGCTTCCTTATAAGCAATGAAGCACTAGATCCGTGGGGAATGCTGGGAGCCACCAAGACCGGTCTTTATAGGAACCCCGGAAGTTGGGCACGGTCATCCACGTCGCATGGCCACTTGTAAAATCCTCAATGCCGGCGCCGCGCGAGTTGAGTGAGCTCGAGAGGGGATCCGAGACCTAGATTGGAGGGGCACCTGTGACCCTGGGACTACCTTCTCTGGGGGGGCATATGCATAGGTAACGGCCTTACGGAATAACATTTTAAATGTGGCGCCATGGCTCTCTCAGCCACAAAGGTTCCTGCCCCCTGCTGTGTATTGGTAGATCAATTGACAACCCAGAAGAAACCATTTTTCATCACTGCCATTTGAATTTTTTTCCGCTTCCCATACATGGAAATAGAAGAATAAAAATACATCACTATGAGTGCAAATTGTGGTACTCAGAAAACAGAGGCCGTCAAGAGCTCTTTACGTGGAAAAAAAAAGTTATAGATTTTTTAATTGTGGGGGATTTAAAATCAAAAAACCAAACAAGGGCGAGTCCTTAAGTGTTAAAGATACCTTTGTCTTTGTTATTGCCATGTTCACCTCTATTCTTTGTCCACACAAAGCAGTGTGGAAGGGGCTTTACCGGGCAACATTCACGCACTTATGCGCATTATTCCACAACACCTTGGCCTCACTCTACATCACTGAATTTAGAGTTACTTCCACTTGTGTTGTACCAATAGTCCTGCAACACTTACCCCTGATTCCCAGCCAGCAGGTGTGTTATCTTCCAAGCTCTGACATTGCTTATTCCTTTTGTGTTTTTAAATCCTTGTCTCTATAATATACTTAAAAAAAAAAAATACACACACTGCTAAATTTTCAATAATATTTACAATCCTGAACTTTTATATCAGCCGCATTATAACACTGTAAAAACAGTCTGAGGCTGTGACCACCGAACCCCTCCATAAAATGCACAGGCTCTGCACATGGAGAAAGATAGGACATGTCGCAATCCTTGCGACAGTACATACGTCCCCCATAATACGTTTGGTGGATGCGGCCTAGTTGTTCATATCAACCAGTCACAGCTCAGCTATACCATAGGCTGTCTATCAGTAAGTTTTGGTATAAATTTTTGATTATTTTGCGCATAAAAATGTAACATATATACTAACCAATGCTGATGAGATATATATATATAGATATATATATATATATATAATATATATATAGATATATATATATATAATATATACACACACACTGCCCTATGGAGTTACTGGTGATAGTCTATATATATATAAATATACATCACTATCCTGAGGAGTGACAGATTCATATACACATGTATAAGCAGTTTTTCAGCACAAAAATGCTGAAAAACCCTCACCCCCCCTCAAAAAAAAAAAAAAAAATATAATATATATATATATAGAGATATATATATCACACCCTCCCCTCCAATGCTCATTGTTTCCCTCCTCTTTCTTTTCTCTCTCTTCACTGGTGAAAGGGAGGGCAGGACCCAACATGCCGAAGGCGTTGTGTAAGCTTATTTTTATACACCAATGGGGCCGCCGACATTAACGATACTAGTTATCGCTGCAATCGGGCAATATTATTACTATGGACGGGTCAAAGGTGTAAAAAAATGCTAAGTATGGGCAATTTGTGCCAGGATATGATTGTTCCTGCAAACTGCCCATCAGCCTCCTTATAAATTGGGGCGGATGGCAGTACAGCATAGCAATACCCCGTGCCTCCAGGGCACATCTACACAGGCTATAGCCAACTGCACCACCGACTGCCAACGCACGTTTAAGAGGCTGCAATTCCTGGCTCTTTGCCAAGAAGTGCAACAAATAGTATTAGTATTGTCTGTTTTCAGGATAGATAGAAAATATACCATATATGGAAATATGGATATATAAGGGATAAATATAAGGAGACAAGAATAAATAGGAGAGATGATGGACACGATAGGAAGATATAGATACGGATACATAGTAGCAAATAAGATTGATAAATTCTTAGTCTCCATGTTGCTGAATCTCTAGATTTCTCCCCCTGCTAGTCAGGGAACAGAGGGTCCTTTGCATACAGCAGAGTCGGATGGAGAGACGAGTCAGTACCTTACAGGAGAGGACTGCAGTAGAAGCAATGTAGAGTGGAGAGACAGTCAGTAGTGGGAGATTACAGGAGAAGGGCCTGCAGGAAGCAATGTAGGGTGAAAAAGACGTCAGTAGTGAACTTACAGAGGAGGACTGCAGGAAAGGCATGTGAGTGGAGAGAGACAGTCAGTAGTGGAGATTAACAGAAGGACTGCAGAAAGTCATTGTAGGGTGGAAGACATCAGTAGTTGAGATTTACAGGAGAAGGACTGGCAGGAAAGCATGTAGGGTGTAGAGACAGTCCAGTAGTGGAGACTTACAGAGTAGGACTGCAGGACAGCCAATGTAGAGTGGAGAGAACAGACAGTAGTGGAGATTACATGAGAAGGACTGGCAGGAAAGCAATGTAGGGTGGAGAACAGTCATGTAGTTGGAGATTACAGAGAAGGACTCAGGAAAGCAATTAGGGTGGAGAACAGTCAGTAGTGGAGATTAACAGGAGAAGGACTGCAGGAAAGAATGGTAGGGTGGAGAGACATCAGTAAGTGAGATTCAGGAGAAGGATGCAGGTTTTTGGAGCTCATGAGATGTCACCACATTGTCCGCCTGATGCTTTTTTAATATCCCTGCCGCCTCCTGTGTGATCTGATAAGTGGATACTAAGGGGGGGATGAAAGGGCTGTTAACATAGCAATGAGTTTAACAGCCATGTTGTTAGGATAGTACTGTACTGTATAGCAGGCTACCATAGGCTACATTCCACACGAACATATGGGGGGGCGTCCATATACAAGCCGCATATATATGGCGTATAAACATCCCCACAGGCATTCCCGTGTTAATACATGGCAAACCCCATTATAATGTCCTCCATACACATCTTTCGCTGGAATATGGCCGTCCTTGGCGCCATATATAACTTTGGAAAGGGGTGGGGTGAGGCGGTGCTCATCCCCTCCTCCTCTTCCCGCAGGCAGCATACATGACGGTCCTGAATGTGCCTAGCCATTGGATGTACACAGTAATGAATGATTACAGCCATGTTGTTGGTGGAGACTGCCCTCGGGTAATTATAACAGCTGCAGGATGTGGGCCCAGCAATCACAGCAAATCACTCTTTTGATATATAGGCTAAGCTTCGTGCCCCCCTCTCCTCTACACCTTCTAGTATGGTCTTGGCTCTGTGTCAAGTACTGGTTATTTTTTAGAGTTAGAGTAAGAGTTAGAGTACTTTGAGCTCACAGAGGAATATGCACCACGTGGCTCAATCTTTTGGGACTTTCAGACTTGTGGCCAGAATAGCCTATACTCATATCGACGGCACAAGCAACCAAAGCAGGGGGCAGGCCAGCAACATGACAGAGGGAGCTATTCAGTAAGTGCTGCAACAATATTTGAATTTGGGATTTCCCGTCCCGTTTTCCATGCCTATGACGCCCGTATATAAACTTGACCTTTTTCATCTGTATGCAGCACTTAGTAACCAGTATGTTATGCGCCCCCATAGACTTCTAGGGCATCCGGAAACTGAAATTACAGGAGAAAATAAGACATGCCTAATTTTTATAACGGCTCCTATATGGTACGGACATAGTACGTGTGTTAACATGGCAATATATATGGTTGGCTTGAAGTATTGTTCATTGAAATGAATGTGCCAGTATGTAACCCATAAATAACCGGTTTTGTACGGTATGGGTAGCATAGCCCATTTCATATGGTTGTGTGATGTAGCCTTAGGGCTGCATATTTTTTTGAAAAAGCTGAAATGATATGAAAGACTTTATACAATAGCATTGAGCTGAAATACAAGCCGTGTGCTATGTGGTGGCAAAAATAAGCAGAATCGTACATTTTTTTTTGTGCCAATTGTAATGAAAGATTAAAAGTCCCATATAAAAGGAGTAACAGAATGGATAAATGTAAGCGACCAGAAACACCGAACGTATGAACAAGTGTATAGGCATCAGATATCGAGAATTAAGAATTTTTTTCTTACAAAGAAAGGTTTCATTTTTAAAATCTTGTTTAAAAGTCATTATATAAAAACCTATATCATTGTATCCCCTGTCATAGCGACCAGAAAGAATGAGTGGAGGTAGGTGAGATTTCTAAGTGGGCAAAGCTGTTAATGACTCAAGCCTCCAAAAAAATGTAGCAATATGTGTTCCATGCACACACGGATGGAAATATTAAAATACTGTCACAGGAAGTATTGTTACGCAGCAACAGGCCCATCGTACAGTAGGGGTTTGTTGAAAGTGGGGATTCGAGAAACGAAAGACGTTAAAAATGAGTAAAATTCCATCGGTGGAAGGGCTTAATCACTCACAAAAGACCATTATCTACCTGTAATTTCAAAAAGCAGAAAGACATTGGCACATCCCTTTAATTCTCCAGTAAAATGCTAATACCATTTTATAGTTTTTGGCCCTGTGTCATATATTAGGAAACAAGCCCAGATTAAAAGGGAATATGAAAACAAAGTACCCAGGAACAATAATCTCTTTATACCTCTACAGAATCCCTTCATGGTCATGCACAAGATGTCAAATGAAACAGAATTTACCTTATCTTGAAGGAATTACATTATTTTCATTTTAAAACTTGTGTAAAATGCAAAAACTATGGTTTAACAAAAATCGCTGTCCTAAATTTAGTTCCTTTCTTATTTATTTTCCAGTGCTTTGCATCCTTTTAATGTATATGATGGTTTCATTTAATCAGCTTGATAAAAACCTGTTATTAACTCACATAGTGGCCAAAAGGCTTTTTTTACACACTGGGCGAGCATAGATGTTTATTGCTTTTTTCTAGATGGCTGCTTTTTGTGTGTGTGTGCATATTTGTATATGTTGGTGCCAACCATTTAGCATATTTCAATGCTGTCAAACTTTTTTGTCGCTCAATTTGGGCATAGATTTTGGGAATACCTGACGTTTTTCCTACACCTCTATTTTCCAAACCCTTTTTGAGCAATTTTTGTGTGATAAATTTGATCAACAATGATGCCATTTACTTACCACAGTCCAGCAATTCCCCAAAAGTGCATTTTCACGATATGCACCTGCTTGATTCACTAAGTTGTGCGCCAACATATCCTGCTGTGTCACTTCCCCGCTCAGTCCGACGGAGTTCCCCTTCTTCTCTCTGGTGAACTTTCAGTGCACTTTGTCTTGCAACACCAATTTTGAAAGAGTTAAATCCCTCTCAGTGGTCCGAATTCAGTCGGATGGCACAACCCCCCTGATTTCTGTCTTATGAAAGCCACAATCGATCATGATGTGCAAACCCCTGTTAAAATTTCTCAAAGCTGCGCAAATATCCGAAAGGCGAACAGTCCAACTAAAGTGCCCATGGACCCTTAGTAAATAAACCCAAGTGTCTACAAGAGAACTAGGATGGAGTTAAATGGCCAAAAAGGTTTTGTTGTCTGTACCAAATTATTATTACCATTTAGCACTTTGTTTGTTTCTTTCTTTATAGTAGATTTGGGGTAGAACAAATCAACATTTATTATTGGCTTGGTGCCAGTGTTTATGCGGTTCCTAGTGGTTTTTTTGGTGTGCTGGTTGTTATATGTGCTTCATTTGGGGCGCATCTCTTCAATCCTACACTTTCTGGCACTTTTCATTTCTTGTTACTTTTGTATTAAGCTAAAATATTGAAAAATTTATAAAATAAAACCAACAAAAAAGCAAGTCTATTAACCCTAAACCCCTTTCTTGAATGTGGTTTGTCATTTCTGACACTTATTTGTCTTCTTGTGGTTCGACAACAACACATTAAAGGGGTTACGGGTTTAAAAATTTCCTTCTGCGCAGGCTGGGGAAGGGCATTGTTAAACACAATAAACATGTTTTACCCTCACTCTCCTCGGTGGTCTGCCGTGTCCCGCGCCGGGCGGCCGGTCCTTCTCTGGTGTGCCGTTTCATTACACCTGCGCACAGGGAGCTTCGCCGCCGGATGCTTGCTCCCATGCACGAACCATACCATCTCAGCGCTTACAACGATGAGGAATTAGGGACGGATGGGAGGACCGTCCACATCGGGACCGAAGCTCCCTGCTGCGCGGCTTCCGTGCCCCGTATCAAACAGGCGGGATCACGGATTGAAGGGACATCCGCGGGGCGTGACATGAGGGCCGAGGCAGCCGAGGAATTGGTAAAGTCCATTTATTAATTCAGTGTTACCTAGCCCGGGGTCCCCATCCTGGCTCATAAAAAATTTGTTAAAACCCGGGATGACCCCTTACGAGCTTGTTCACCCCAAAACATAAAGGCAAAACATGCTAAAGGCCTTAAAATCGCGTTGCAAATAAAAAACCTAACACAACCTGTAAAAGAACAAGGCGGAAGCAATGTTAAAAAAAAAACCCTATGACAAATCAGCTCCATATCAATGAGTAACCCTGTATCAAGGTTGAAATTGACAAGTTAACAAAAATTATTAATTTAAACCATATATTTTTTTTTTTTAAACGATTAAAAGCATTCTAAAAATACACACAACACAACATGAGACACAGAACATGTCAGGGTGTATACGCCACCATTAGCACAAAAAGGGTGAGCAAGAAAGTGCAAACACCTGAGTATGACTCAAAACTGCAGAGATCAACTTGAGAGCTCGCAAGTAAACATGTAAACTTGTTAAATTTTCCATAATTATCCAAGACCAAAACTAAGAGCAATAACTACACATATCCAAGTATGGCAAGTTCATGGTGCAGTCCCCAACACTTGTTTCACCCCTCAGCGCTTCATCAGCTAGTATTTTTTAACCTAGAATGCACTGACCATGTAAATCTACACTTTTACATACCTGGGGGGGCATTTTATGCCCGTGTGCAAATACTGGCAATTAACTCAATAAATTACTTTTTCATTTTCAATAGTTATTTGAAAAAGCCAAAGTAAGGAGCATTCCTACTAGAGCTGATGTCTGCCAGGAGGGATGCCTGTATAGCGATCTGACCTCTCGGTGTCACCCCAGCTAAGGCTCGTGAGATACCGGGCATGCGCTGACAGGCCTTACACTGAGAGTTCCACAGAGATCAAGATCCTTACGGATCCACTCACTGGCACATACCCAGCACTTCGAAAATGCATCCTAAATGGTTATAATAATTCAAACATTTTGTTGCAGTACACTGAATGGGCTTAAAACGAACTCCATATACTATTCATATTAACTTTTATCATAATTTTTTTGTTGTATAAAAGTTTTTTTTTTATTAAAAATGCAGGTAAACAGCTGCAGGAATATCCCCTTTCCAAAGTTCCTTTCAAAATTAGCTAAGGACCTGCCCAAAATCTTGTGACACATGTGATTGTTTGCAAGAGATGTCCTTCCAACTTTGTCCAACAAGTGCTACAGACACGCTCCCGATTTCTGCTGTCCTTCTTGTGCCGACAAATGTAACATTGTTTTCTTATTTTATCTCTCGGCTCTGGAATGTGTCATTCGAAAACGTATACCACATGGATCATAGCTTACAGAAATCTCTCTTTTGGACAAGAATGTGTGGATTCTACAGTGCTGAGCAACTATTACGAATAATTATGATGATGTGGTGATGCAACCAAAGAACCCTAGGAGTACTGTCCCAAAAAACTCATTTGTTTTGGATTGTCCAGGTTGTACAGTTCTGCTGGATCCATTATCTTCTTCATCTCTGAGAAAAATCACCCATTGATGAAGTGAGACATAGCTGGTGGCACTTTACTCTTCACAGACAAAGAAAGTTTCACTTCCTCATCACTATCAAAAAAATGATTTGCTTTTGATTTCTTGGTCTCAAACCCTGGATGTAGATCTGGTGGTCCATCTGTAACCTAGATGCGTCAGTCAACACTAATAGAAAACATGATTACAATAAGGGTTGTGAACTCTTTGATTAGTTGTTCTGTACAAGCCCATGCTTCCTCTACCTTCAGTCAGGGGTCACCCACTTCTTTTAAGGTGCGTAGGAAGGAATCTTTGGATTTTTGCGATGCTCAGTGTTTTTTTTTTCGAAAAAACAAGAAAGCTGCCCTTCCTGTCAGGAACTATGATGGATGCAGAGACGCATGACAATACATGGCACGGTAGTACCTCGTCCCAAGATCACCTACACAACATGTAGTTAGAGCACAATCCCACTTCTGCGCAGCAACGCACGAAAATCAGCAGACTAGAAGGCTACATCACACGACACTTATGGAGGGACATAATAACGGTCACGATACTAACGTTCCCCGAATAGATGGGCATGGGCTGCACGCGACCCTACGGGGACGCGGTACATACACACGCACAGCAACAGTTACCGCTATTACCGCGGCATGATAAAAGATAGGCCATGTCCTCTTTTTTCCCTACATGACGGCGCCAGTCATCCACGAGATGGGGGTAGTCGCTAGGTGATTAGGGCGGGGTGAGCTTGCGCCCTCTCCCCTCCTCCTGCTCCCCGCTCGCGCTGCCGTTGCCCGCTGAGGTACGTTGCAGTGGCGCTAAGTCAAATGATTTTTCCTTCTCCACAATCAGAAAAGACAAAAAGAGAATTAGGAGTACAGTAAACCTAGTACGGGCCTAAAAAGGCCCTCGGTATGTTAATATGGGTATTCACAAAAAAGAGTTATTTACAAATTCGTACTGGTCTCTGTCTACGGTAATATAAAAATATATGAAACAGGAAATGACTAACAAACTATATAACGAGGCAATAATCCAGAGTTTCAGAATTCTACCTAAGTATCTTGCAGTAAAAAGAAAAACAACTAACAGAGCCGGGTACTGCGAGGCCCCAGTAATGCCATTTATAGGGTTCTCACACTTAATACGGCACGACAGGTTTTTTCGCGCTCATTTGTTGCTTCACTTCAACAAGTCCATAACTTTTTTCTTTTTTTTCGTGTATAGAGCTGGTGGGGCTTATTATTCATGCTAACAATATTTTACTTCTCATTCCATAGTTTATTTATTCCATCGCCGTTTGTGAGATTGGGGCAAGCCTGTGGATAAAAAATCCAATGTGGAAAAATGGTGGACCCGTCACGTCCAAATAACACTCTACTTATTGCTTTCGGTTGTCGAGTACATCGCTGACTGTCGTCGAGTGAACTACCAAATTTTATACAGGTTTTAACATGTTTTTTAATACATTTAAAAAATTACGCGAATGTATAAAAAAAAAATGTAAACGAATAAAAAAAAATCTTCGCAACATCTTCATTGCTATCTTATAGCCTACATATAGGCACCCATTTTCCGTTATGGGGGCCACCTGCTGGCAATAACCGTTTTAGTATCTATTTTTGATTTGATAGATCTTGGGCAATTTTGGGACTGTTAACATTTTATTCAGGTTTTAGGGAAAGGGGCGCATGAATTGAGAACGTTTAGGTTTTATTACTTTGGTTTTTATTTTTAGATAAAACTTTTTGAAAACTATTTAGTTTTTCTACCGACCCTCTGGGTACAATTCCCAAGAGGTTGAATCACTTCCTTACCAAGTATATTCAATACTACTGTTATTGCAGTTACTGTCATTTCCTGCACAGTATACGTTACAATAGACCCTGGTCTCATTGTAACGAACTGACAGAATCCACTGCACTTACTGTGTTGTACGATTCGACCCGTCCCCCACCTGATTTGACGTTTAGCTGACTGCCTTTAAATGCAGCCGGCAGCTTTAGTCCACGGATTGGAGCGATGTTTGGAGCG
This sequence comes from Engystomops pustulosus, assembly GCA_019512145.1. Taxonomy (NCBI): domain Eukaryota; kingdom Metazoa; phylum Chordata; class Amphibia; order Anura; family Leptodactylidae; genus Engystomops; species Engystomops pustulosus. The sequence goes on along the minus strand of CM033642.1, from coordinate 120,164,818 downwards.
ATTGGTGCCCATACTGACGGTGTTCCCTTTCATGCAACTTTTTGGGTACTTACTGGTTAGTATAAACTTACCTACCGACTTGTGATTCTCATCATGGATGGTGTGTGTATTTTTACTCAGCCTTAATTTTTATCCTTGTGTCGATTGTGGATATAATCGTATATATATATAATCTTAAACTATATATATATTGTTGTGACTGTGTTTATTACACTCAATAAAGGGGGACTCCTCCTAGTACTTTCTTCTGTATATAGTGTCATTTCATGTAAGAACAAAGGTTCAGAGGTTCAGTGTGGAGGGGGCAGCTTACTGGAAAGGTGGGGTACAGGGAACAGTTGCATTGAGTAGTCCTGATCTGTGTGCACCCAGTTCCACCAAACTGGCGATGAGGGGGGTATCAGCTCAGGGGTAAGCAATGCTTGCAGCAAGACATTGCCTCTAGCAACAGGGGACTGCCTCTCCAGTAAGAAGGGTAATGGGGAGCGCAGGCAAGGTCAGACAGGTGCTAGTATGGGAGATTCAGGGCAATCTATCACAAGGTGTCATGATCCACATTGGCACCAATGACAAAGTGAGGTAGTTGGAAGGTCCTTAAAAATTATTTCAGGTACAAGGCCATAAGCTTAGGCAAGGACCTCAAAGGTAATTTTCTCTGACGATACTGCCTGTACATGTACACCACCACGAAAGGAATCAGAGATTAGGTAGGTAAATAAGTGGCTTCAAACGTTGGAAGGAGGTGGCGGCCACAGGTGGCTGAGTGGGTAGCACCTCTGCCCTGCAGCGCTGGGGCCTGGGTTCAATCCACCCAGGTCAACATCTGCAAAGAGTTTGTATGTTTCTCTCCGTGTTGCGTGGGTTTCCTCAGGTACTCCGTTTTCCTCCCACACTCAAAACATACTGTTAGGTTATTATCTGTGAGCCCCATGGGGACAGGGACCAACTTGACCTGCCTTGTGCAGCGCTGCCGTAATCTGTGTGGCGCTATATATAATAAAGAATTATTATTATTAGTGAGGTTGTTGGGTTCATGAGAACGGGCTGACTTTGCGTCGGCTACAGGCTCTACAGTAGAATGGGCGGCCTCCATGGGGAAGGTTCAGCTGTTTGGGGGAATGGCTAGAAGTTGGAGGAATGTTTAAAGAAAGAGACTTGAGGGAGACAACTAGACTTGTGCAGGGCAAAAAGACAGTGTATATAGGAACTGGGAAGAGTCAGGTACATGGGGGAGGAAGGGGAGCTGGAAAAATCAGAGAATAGGGATAGGGAAACCCATATAAAGTGTATATGTATAATATGATATTGTGGGATTTAGAGAGACATGGCTGGACAATAGCTATAACTAGCCTTTACTATAGATGGTTATAGTCATTTTAGAAATGATTGTATAAATAAAAAAGAGGGAGGGGTTTGTTTATATGTGAAATGGAAAAGGGGATGAAAAGAACAATAAAATATTACTAGGGGTTTGTTATAAGGCTCCAATTATAATGGGACAGTAGAAGGAACTATGATAAGTGCATCAAAGCAAGTGAAGTGCTTATCATGAGGGACTTTAAAAACCCTCCCCTGATATTGACTGGGGGAGGAACCTGCAGGTCCTTCAAAGGTAGCAGGTTTTGTGTCAAACAACAAAAGACAATTACCTGTCTCAACTAGTCCGGTGCCAACAAGAGGGGGGGGCATTGCTGGCACCTTATCTTAACCATAAGAACCCGACAGTGTATCGAAATTACCTGTTGGGGGAACCTGTGTAATAGTGACCACAATCATTGATTTTATATAATGCTCACTAAGATGTTAGTAGAGGCAACGTACACTCTGAATTCGAGAGGGTAAATTTTCAGCACTAAGGGAGGACTTTATAGGTCAAAATGGGACAAATGAGGATGCTGGACTAGGGGAACATTTATGTATTTGGCTAAGCAATGGCTTGTGATAGAAAACAGCAGGGTTGTCATTAATGGCCACATTCCCAGATATGGGGTTTGACTGTCAGTAAACCTTGTAGTAGGTTTACACACAGTCAAAATTCAATATTTGCAGATGATACTAAGCTGTGTAAATTTAATTAATACTGAAGCTCAAAATATATACCACACATGGAATATTGGGGCACCATTTACTAAGCACTGCAAACTGCACTAAATGCATCTCCTGTGTAATGTGCAAGGTGTGTTAGATTCAGGATTTCTGAGCGCCTTTCTTCATGAACCTGCGCTTCCCTTTTTTTTGGTGCACCTTAACATAGGGCTTGTGACCCACTCCTGGAACGGGTGCAGTGGAGAGCAACAAGATTATTAGGTGGGGGACGAGAATGCTTATCAGATAACTTGGGTTATTCGACACGCTGAGGGGAACTTCATTACAATGTACAAATATCTGAATGGGCAGTACAAGGATCTCTCTAGACCTGTGACCAGGAGCAAGGGCATCCTCTACGCCTAGAGGAGAGGCGTCTACCATCGCCATAGACAGGGGGACATCCTCTATGCCTACAGGAGAGGTGGTCCTACCATCGCCTAGACAGAAGGGGCATGCTCTATGCCTAGAAAGAGGCTGTCCTACCATCACCATAGACAGGGGGGGGCTTAAGGTGTGCCCGTAAGTTGAGAACGGGAACCCAGGTCGGGCGAGTGAGTTAAGCGCGTCCCGTTTTGTTACTGTTTTATGCGCATTTTAACATACTTGTGAGTCTAACTTTTAAGAAATCCAGGTTTAAGAACGTACTAGCGATTTGGTGCCTACTCTTCTTTAGTTTTTGCTACACACTGTGTGAGTGAGCTTTATGGAGAAAACTGACCTTAAGGACGTTCTGAATAGTGACCTACATCTTGTTGCAAAACTTTCCTCATCGTTAGAATATAATTGAAGATCTTTGAAGGAATTTTGAACAACAGCCGTATGGAATCATTGGGAGCTCCGGTCAGAGTTTTGTTATACTCATTTCTTCAATGGATTTTTTAAAAAAAAATGTTCCTGTGTGAGTGATAATTTCTCATAAATGTAGTCGTCTGTCCCTTAGAAACGAGATGGCTTCCTCGGATACGACCACCCATCATACTCTGGCAACGGTGGCCAGGACATGTAATATAGAGTCCTGCCTACCTCCTGGCTTCAGCAATCATTACCACAGGACGGCTGTGGGACTACAGTAACTCCTCGGACATTTCATATACAAACTCCTTTGTTTCTTTGTGCAATCTCTCCCCAGCCAGAGGTGGCCGTATCTGAGGAAGCCATCAGTCGTTTTAAGGGCACCATAGGACAATATGACTCATTTATGGGAAATTATCTGCACACGAATTTTTTAAAATAACATCAATTGTCAGAAATGTTTCACATATGGCAAATGAAATACAATTAATGTAATGCCCAGATGGGAATCCCTTTTTAGTTTTCGTTGCAGACGAGCAGAAACTGTACACAGCTGGCATGGAAGCACTCAGATAGTGCCTAGTCTTCAGCTGTTTAGCTCCTGCTCTTCTCCATGCAGTCTATTAAACTGTGCTGTTGTTGTTCTTTTTATTTGGCAAACAATGTGAATCTGCAGCCTCGCCAAATGTCGGAATTACATAGTGCCTTTGCTATGGTTTAGGTGTAAGTTACCATGAACTGACTAACAACAAAAAAGATGCTCTGATCCCTTACATCCTTATCAAGACATGAATTATGTGCATTCTTAAGACAGTTAAAAGAAGAATAAAACAAGTTCCCATTATTTTTTTTCTTTGTCCGTTATTAATGTGCATAAATGCATAAGTGTAGATAATTTTCCTACTGAGCACAGTACTATGGAACTTCTGTTTTCTGTATTGGCAGAAGTCAGTTACCCCCTCCCAGTTCTATAGACTGTAAAATGTTTTATATTGAGATAGTTTTTTACGCTCTGAAAGGTGCTGTGATATTCCTGCCCACTTTAGGTGTTGCTCTGATCCAAGTTTCATTAAACAGCACTTGCAGTGAGCAGCCTGTCTGCTACAGTAATGAATGGAGCAATTTATATGTTTTTGGCTGACCATTTGCATCAGTTGGCATTCGTTATTCCTCGGATCCACATAACTTATTATAATGGCCATGGGGCCCTGATCCATTTAAAATATTGCATTTAGTGCAGTTGAGTACTGTCCATAGCTCGGCCGATTTAAGTTTATTCTGATTAATTGTGTGTCTACCTAAAAAACTGATCAGTGGGGATGTTGCATACCCAACATCATTTATCAATGGTTATTCTGTGGGTAATGAATTCTTATCTCTCGTAAAGTAGCCCAGAAAAATAACTGGCATAATTGACTGAGGAGACAAAATATTCTCATTCCATATCCCATGAATTGTAAGTAAAATATAACGAGCTGACCTTTTACGCTCATCAGTATGATCTTCTGCGCATATCTACTTTGACGTCCTACAAATCTGACATAAAGAGAACAAAGCATTTATCTTAACTGTCCGAGTAAGTCATGTCATTATTATAATCAGTATGTATACTATGGCTGTGATCTAGGTAAAACTAATTATACCATATATACTCAAGTAAAGTTGAGTTTTTTAAAGCACATTTTTTGTGTTGAAAAGCCGTACTTGGCTTTTCACAGGAAATACCACCACCTATCCATTATGGTATTTCTACATCTACCTGAAACAAGGTACATTGTTTAAAACCTCTAAGGACTATTTTGGCCTTTAGGACGCGGTCACTTTTTCAAATCTGCCCTGTGTCACTATAGTGCTTATAGCTTTGGAACGGCTATAAGATATCCAGGGATTTTGAGATTGTTTAGTTATTAAAAAAAGCTGAAATTTGGCAAACGTTTTAAAAAATTTTTATTTTTAAAGTTCTAAATTCTCTACTTTTAGGCAGATAGTCCATGCACCCAAATAATTCATAACTTAAATGTTTGCTTTATGTTGGCATGGTTTTTTAGATACCAGAAAAAAATGTGGCATCTCCTCGGTGTAGTTGTAGGACAAGTTCTTTTTGTGGCAGAGATGTGTGTATGCGCAAAACGGCTCGTCGCCTTGCGAGGCAGCTCCTTACTCTGTCCTGTCATCTCTGCCAAAGGAAGTTTATCCTACACTAACTCCCTGGTGAGTGCCGCATTTTTTTTTTTTCTTTGTTTCTTCCTTCATTGGACTGTGCATACTAGATGTGAACCCCCGCTTGCTTGGACTTCCCCACGCCTAGTCTCCTTTATTTGTCTGCCAAATGTGAGGCAGAGCACTGGTATCCCCTTTTTTTCTCTCCTCCTCTTTGAATGTTTTTTTTAAGATTCCACATATTTTACTAGAATTTAATGAGGCACCGAATTTGGGGGGCCTTTTTCACAGCTTTTGGAAAATTATACAAAACCCGTATTTAGATGGACCTGCTCAACTTAATTGACGTGGAGGCGAAATAATAGCTAAGACTATTAATTACCCATTATGAAAACTACACCCCTCAACGTTATGAAAAAATCTTTAAGAAGTAGGTTTTTTTTAGGGGTTAAAACAACACACATAGGTGCGGTCTACAAATTGTAATATTTTTGACAGTACATTAATTTGGATGGAAAATTAAACATTTGAAATGATTAAATGAAAAGGCTCCACAGATTTGATACCCATTTTTCTCTGAGTACACTCATACCCTATATGTGGTGGTAACCGCTGTATGGGCGCACGGCTGGACATAGAAAGGGAAGGAGGCACAATCCAGAGCTATTTCTATGTCACATTTTAACAGGCTACAATTTCTTTACCCCCTTCCCGACATTTGACGTATATACTGCATCGCGGGGTGCGTCCCGCAAAGCATTACTTTATTCAAGCTTCTGGCGCGGCTCCTGAACGGAGCGCCGCTCAGAAGCTGCGGGTGTCGGCTATATAGTATAGCTGAACCCGCCACTAACACCCGCGATCGGAGAATTTTTCCGATCGCGGGTTGTTAACCCCTAACACGCGCCGGTCGCGCTGGACCGCGCGTGTTAGTAGGGCATTTAAATTTATTTAAGCTGAATCGACCCCCCCCCCCCCCCGCGGCGCTTATCGGGGGGTCCCCGCTGCTCCATCGCAGCCCCGGGACTGCCGGTGCCCGGGGCTGCGCGATCTCTCCGGTGCGGGTCCCTGCCTGCTGCTCAGTGTCTTACATTACACAGTGCAATACATCTGTATTTGCACATGTGTAACTGTAAAAAAGCTTGAACAAGTGTCAGTAAAGTCACTTGTTCAGCTTAGATGACAGTAACTGTAAAAAAGTAAAAATAAATAAAATAAAGGTTTTTTACAATTAAATAAATAATAAAACGAAAGTGAAAGTCCCCCCAACACCACATTTCCCTTTACACAAGTAATAAAGTATAAAAAAACACTAAATCACGAAAAAAACCACTTATTTGGTATCGCCGCGTCCGTACCAATCTGTACAATAAATCCTAATCTAATTGGACCCGCTCGGGGAACGTGGTAAAAAAAAACCCAAAGCTGCTTCAAAAACTGAAACTTTTTATCAAATTGCCTTACAAAAATGTTCTAAAATTGATCCGAAAAAGTTCAAGCACCAAAATGATAACCAATAAAGAGCAACATTGTCCCGCAAAAAATAGCTTACAACCAGCTCCGTAAACCAAAAAATACTATAGTTATGCCGCTATAAAAAAATTGCAATGATAAACAAATGCATTTTTTCTATTCTAGTTTTCCTTCAATACAATTGGACAAATAAAAAATAAAACTATATAAATGAGTGTATCCCCGTAATCGTGTGTATTCCGTAGAATAAAGATAATATATTATTTATGCTACAGTGAACACCCCCCCAAAAAAATGCTAAAAATCCAAAACAAGAATGATGATTTTATTTTCTCCTCCACATGTAAAAAGTTAATAAACTTGCTTCAATAACTAAACCCAACCAACCATAAAATAAGGTTTTTTTACAGTGCATCTCGTCTCGCAAAATAATAAGCCCTTATTTGTCTAATTGACTTAAAAAATAAAAGATTGTATAGCCTATCCCAACGCACGTTTGTTATAGAACGGTGCGCTGTATGTGACTTGCCCACAACGGTTCAGACACAGTGATCGGGCAAGATGGCGGCTGTCCTGACGCCATCCATCCTGCCCCATGGACCAAGAGGGTTACGTCGCCCCCACACCCCCAGTTTATGATCACTGCTATTGGCTCATCAAATTCAGACCAGCCAATAGCAGCGAATTTCTTATGACGTCGTAATACCGGTCACTATGTCTGTAACACGGTGATCGGGCAGGTGGCGGCTGTTCCTGACAGCACCAATTTTGCCTTGCGGTCCAGAGGGTTTTGTTGTCCCCCCTCTGTCCATGTTTGCTGCTATTGGCTGGTCGATTGGTCCAGCCAAAGGCAGCAATATTCGGCCACAATGGCATCGCTAGGTGAATAAGAGAAACACTTGCGATATTCCCTACTAAATGAAGATATGGTACAAAAGTGCTGGCCGTGCACAATTGTACAGATTACTCTGTAAAACTCTTAAGAGCTGTTCCAATGTCACGTCCTGCCGTATCATTTCTTCCCGTTTTTCAAGAGGAAGATTTAGGAAACTAATATTGGGACAAGGAGGACCGGGGCCCCCAGTACCTCTGGTTTAGATGTTCTAGGATGACAGCATTTTCCCAGTAAATTCTGCTGCTTCTAAAGGTAGGACTCAATAAAGAGTCTGTTCCAAAGAGAGAGTTAGGATGGACACTACATACATACAAGAGACCTGTGACACCTCCAAAGTGACAAAAGTTTAGTTGGTCCCTTGATATATTGTACCTCCTTAACAACATTACACAATTCACGCCCAACCTGTTGTGAATTAATTTCGGTAAAATGAATAATTGTAACAACTGTTATGTCCGTTGCTCCCTATAACCCCACCATTATTTCTAAGGGGCGCCACATATCGGGCACTGAACTTTCCAGAAATAATTGCAATTTCCATCTTGGACTCCATTGCACCTCGTATTTGGAAACACCTAACAGGTTCCATGCTCGTTCACCACGTGTATTACACTACACACATATTACAACACTTGCTATAATTCCCCAAGGGGTGTACATTCAACATTAGGGTCACTTTTTTCGGGTTTTCCTCAGCTTTGGTACCACTACGGCTCTCAAATGTATCTGACACACGTGAAGGATTTCTTACAAATTTGGCCTCTAAAAACCAAACATCCCCTTTTTCCCTACTGTGCGCCCATAAAGCATTTTATATGCACAATGTGGGGTACTTCTACACTCGGGAGAATATTTTTACACACTTTTTTTGGGGTTATTTATATATTATCCCTTGTGGCTTACATAAATTAGGGTAAAGTGACATTTTAGGAAAATTTTCACCTTTTTAATGATTCGGGCTAATTAAATCATTCACCTGTAGGGGCAAATACATATTTACACATTGCAAATTCTCTAGGGGTGTGCGTTCAAAGATTAGGGTCATTTTCGGATTCTTATCGTTTTTTATACCCTAGGGTTCTCCAATGCTGTCAAACATTCTGTCAAATTTGGCTTCTAAAAGGCAAACATCCCCTTTCCTTTTACTGTGCGCCCATACAACATTTTATATACACATGTGGGGTATTCTACACTCGAGAGAAATAGGTTTACACCATTTTGAGGGTTATTACATTTTTTTTATCCCTTGTGGCTATATAAAGTTAGAGTAAAATGACCTTTAAAGAAATGTTCACCTTTTATCTATTTAAGTCCTAATTAAATCAAACACCTTTAAACGGACAATAAAACATATTACACCTTGCTAAATCTCTCAGGGTGTGCTTTCCAAAATGGTGACACTTGTTGGGGTTCCCCTCTGTTTTGGTACCACTACGGCTCTCTAAAAGCATCCTGACACATGTAAAGTAGTTCTTTCAAATTTGGCTTCTAAAAGGCCAACGCCCCTCTTTCCCTTCTGGCTTCACTCGTACCCTACAACATTTTATTTGCATGTGTGGGGGTCAATTTGTATTACTCGAGAAATGCTAGTATTACACATTTTTTGGGGTTGTTTCATCTTTAATGCCTTATGGGATACAAAAATAGCCGTAAAAGTGACTTTTTTGGAAATGTTCACCTTTTTCCTTTTAGGGACTAATTGAAGCAAACACCTGTAGGGGTAATACACATATTATCACCTTGCTGAATTCTCCAAAGGTGCCTTCTTTCCAAAATGGTGACACTTGTTGGGGTTCCCTCTGTTTTTGGTACCTACTGGCTCTCCAAATGCATCCTGACACATGTAAACTTTTTCAGCCATATTTTGCCCTGCAAAACGACCACAACGCTCTTTCCATTCCAAGTGCCCCCTGTGCCCGTACAGCAGGGTACAGTGACAAAATGGGTATTGGCATACTCAAGAGGAATTTGCCCTCAACATTGTAAATGCATTTTCCTTTTTTAACCATTGTGAAGGTGCAAATTTTAGTGTTTCAATGAATCTATAGTAGATAAAATTCCATTTCTCTAATTTCACTTTCATTTATCTTTCACGCTCATGAAACGCTCAAGGATTAACAAAATTCCCAAGGTTGTTTTGAATATTTTGAGGGGTGTATTTCTAAAAGGTGTCATTTGTGGGGGGTTTCGTCATGTGGGCCTTATAAAGTCACTTCTAACTAATTGACCTCAAAAGTAGGTTTTGATGATTTTCGTAAAATCTGAAAAATTGCGCCTAAAGTATAAGCCTCCTAACATCCAAAATAAGGAAAAGATGTTTGAAAAATGATGCCAAGTTAAGCAAACTATGGAAAATGTTATTTATCAAGTTATTTTAGTGATATGCCCAACTTTCCAAAAAGTAGAAATTTTGAATTTGGAAAAACATAGTTTTTTCAAAATTTTTGCCAAATTTCCATTTATTTCATAAATAAATACTAAATATATTTATTAAATTTCTCAACCACGTGAAGTACAATGTGTCACAAAAACAATCTCAAAATCAACTGATATGTTAAAGCGTTCCAAAGTTATTAACCACTTAAATAGACACATGTCAGTTTTTAAAAATGGGCCGTGTCAGAAGGTGAAAATTGGCTTCAGCGTTAAGGGGTTAATGTGAACCTATAGGGGCTTTTTTTTTGCACATAGATGAACTTTTCTGTTACATAATTTTGGGATCTATAGAATTGGTGAGATTTATTAACTCTTTGTTTGGTGGAGAAAATGAAATCATCAATAGTATATATTTGTATTCTATGGGTCCCCATGATTAAGAAACTACCTCATTTATATAGGTTTTTAATTTTTTCCAAATTTTGAAGAAAATATTAATTTTAGCATCACCGTCTTTTTTATGCATAGCTTTTTTATTTTTCGGCTGACAAATCTGGTTAAGGGCTATTTTTTGCATGAAGCCTTTTTCTTTTAGTGGTCTTATTTAGATGCTAACTTTTTTAATCACTTTTTAGAGCATTTTTTTAAAGGGTATTAATTATAATCAATTATTTTTTCGGAGAGTTTTTTAGGTTTGTTTTTACGGGGTTCACTTTGCGGGTCCAATAATGATTATGTTTTATTATGCAGATTGTCACGGACGTAGTGATACCAAATATGTGGAGGTTTTGTGTATTTTATTCATTTTTACTGAATAAAATATAATTTGGAGAAAATGTTCATTTTAGCATCACCATTATTTCATATGCATAACTTTTTTATTTTTCTGTTAATGGCTTATTTTTTCCGAGAAGAGTTGTTCTTTTTAGTGGTCTTATTTAGAGTGCATAACATTTTTAAATCACTTTTTAGAGCATTCTTTAAAAAGTATACTGAATAAAATGATCTTTTTTTGGAACTTTTTTGCGTTTTTTTTTCGGCGTTAAACGTGCTGGTCCGTACGATTCTGTCTTATTATACAGATTGTTATGGACGCGGCAGTACCCATATGTGGATTTTTTTTGTGTTTCATGTTTTTATACTTTATTGAGTGTTTTTATAGGAAAGTGACATTTTAGGGGGCTTTTTTCATGTATTTTATTTTTATCAATTCTTATGTTTAAACTTTAGTGTTTTTAATTTTTATTACTTATACAAACTTGAACTTGAACCATGTTTGCTCTGACATCGGGCAGCCCCAGGGCACTGGCACACCTCAGGGCTGCCCGGAAGAGGAACGGATCCCCCGGTAGCGCGGGGATCCGATCCTAGGGGAAAACTCTTGTAAAGGGTTAACACTCTCGAGCCGCCTCTGACGCGGTGTTACAGCGCGGTGTCATGTACAGACAGCTGACAGCCACTGCTTCTGTCTATTACAGCTGACACCACGCTGTAACACCCGCGATCGACCGGCTCCGTTCGTGAGGCGGTGCCGAGAAGCGGGACGTTAGAACGTCCCGGTGCGGGAAGTGTCTACCCCACAGTACGTACTTAATGTCCCAGTGCACTAGGGGTTAATGTTTTTAATACATTATTTTTTGGTTAGATGTGATTGAACTGCAATCTCCACTCTCTAGGAAACACAAAGATCTTAACTACTAGCCTATGCCTACTCACTTACCTACTATTTGGTGGATTTTTTTCTGACGTAGAGCTTCCATAGAGCTTCCATAGAGTTACACTGTTACACAAGCTTTATTTACTGGTATATAGAAGTAGTCATCTCAAAGAGCTCTCTATATCCCTAGCTCACTATATCCTTTTTTAAAGCATAGATTAATACAATTACATTTAATTAATAAAAATTTAAAAGACTCAAATAAATTATATTATTTCTATCAAAATGTCATAAACTAAAGTTTCTTCTGAAAAACATACCCAGGCATTGTTTTTCTAAACACAGTGTAAATGCCCCTGTGACTTACCCTAAACATTCTGATCAATAAAGCTTTTTTCTTTTCTTATAAAAATCAAATGGTATTGAGCATTGTGATATTGCTCCAGATATTGTATAATGGGGGGCTCTGAGTTGGAAAGTAGGGGGAGGCTCTGGAATTTCATTATTGAGGGGGACTGCTGCAGGGCAGAATTGGGGGAGGATGCTGGGCATTTTTAATTCTAAGGGGGGCTACCCTTGCATTTTATTAGTGAGGGGGGGCTTACAGGGCATTTTTTTATTCATGAGGGGGCTGCAAGTCATTTTATTTGTGAGAATAGTCTAATCAGTTGGGCATTTCACCTTTCATCCCCATTCCTACAAATATTAAATACTTACTTATGATTGTTCAAAATATTTTATGTTGGGAACCCCCCACAACTTTGCATTCTATATGAGAGGTGGATGGAAATTACAGTCACTTTGCATTTTTGAGAAAAGAAATCGTTGCCAATTATGGCAAAATGCATACAAAATCACATTTTTGAAAAAGACACACTTTCATGTCTTTGCAATTGTAATTGGTATCCATTAGCAGCTGTATAAATCTATCTTGAGAATGGGAGCAGAATTCATGAATTTAGCTTCTTTAGGCCGTGTTGTTTATGAGGCATGCATCGGAGATAAATGCTCTGGTGCTGGAAGGATTTCCCATACTGAACCTCGTATCCACTGCCATGCTGAATACAATCCAGTGATACAATGTTTGGTCCGGGAAAACCCACAGAAAGTGTTTTTTTTCTAACTGAACTCACATATGCCACTATGTGCATGTCAGCTATCCTTCATGCACACATGGCATGAAGCCCTTGGATCACTGGGGGGTCACAGTATTGAACCACAGTTACTAGGCACTAATCTTTTACAGCTCTTCCTTTACGTTCTATAATGGATTTACAGGGCGTCACGGCAGATCCCCACTGTTCTGATATTGATGACCTTTCCTGAGGATAGTCCATCGGTAAAAAAAAAAGAAGACCAAAACCCCTCTATTTTCTTTTGTCATATTTATAGAAAATCTCTTATAGACTGTACATTAAATATCATTATTGAAAAGAGATTAAATAGAAAATGAAGCCATTGAAGTTTAAAACTGCGGTTTCTTGCACATTTTTAAAGACTCGGGTCATTTAATATTATGTGTCCCTTTGTGTCTGCTGTTAGTATTTCGTATGATATGAATAGCCATACTATATGCTTATCTGGGAGCAACCAGCTTTTCCATTATAGTGTAAGCAGGCGCTTATAAAAAACCTAATCTTGCCGTATCTGAATATATTTATGGCTTTCATTTAGCTTTTTTTACTAGACGTTATTTTTTGTCTGTTCTTTTATTTAGCATAACAATTATTATCTTTCAGATGCCAGAGTTGTTTCCCAATACTATATGCAATTGTGTTCAACATCTTCATGGAGAATAATTTAGATTGCGATTATCCACATAGCCATCTGTTTTTGCTGATAACACATTGGCTCAAAAACTAAATCAGAATGAAACTTGGATGAAGCTGTAAAAATAAACCATCTCTTTCATTTCCAAATTATCACAATGGGACCATTTTAGTAGGTGTGTCAAAGAGAACTACACCCCATGCCAGCATTATCTCATTACAATAGTGATATCTGAAAACAAGGCATCACGTTATGACATTTAAAAACCAGTGATATTTTATGTAAGATTAATCTTATCTTGAATAGATTTTAGTGATTGTTTACCGTTTGTTTTTGTTTGATAATACCTACCACTTTTTTGGCTGGGGACACTATTCTGTCCATGGCACAAAAACAACGTTTTTTTTTTTGCTGTGGATATCAACCTGTGTTGCCTAGTGGTGAGGGTTGCACATGAACGTGCTCAGGACATGAAACGGTCCTTTGTGCTAACGCATACACATGAACTGACACCGTGCAATGTATGGGGTCCTTGCATCATTGAGAAATATGGCCAACTCTGAAGGGACGTTTTTTTCATATTTCTCTTTGTGTAATAGCTCATGTCCAGTACTCTTCACACACATATGCATTGGTGTGCAGCTGGCCATTAAGTCCAGTTGCTTTTTAACTATTGTGAGACACTGAATGGGTTAACTGTGGATGGGCGTATGTTTCCCCTGGGTTTCCTACTATGCAAGGCCTTAGTGCTGAGGTTGTGTTGTCCAGCACCTTGGACACGGTGTGGGAGCAGCCTAATCAGGCTCATAAAGCTGCTGAGCAAGCTGAAGCGTTGGCGTGAAAGAGGCTGGAGAGCAACAGCCCTGACTTCTGTGCCGGGAACAGCCTTATGTAATAGTGGTGAGTTAGGGGAACTCGTTTAGTTAGCACCCAGACGGTGTAGGTTTTGTTATGTTTGATGCCTGAATTGTGAAGGCTGTTTTATTTGTTCCTGCTGCTGGAATAAAGGCAGGCAGACCTGTTTTCAAGTAAACTTTGGTGTCACGCTTGAACTCATCAGATCATCCGCTACCGAAGAACTTACTGGGCAAATCTCCCACACTATTAAAATACAGATGAAACACCTCAGATCTACCTTCAACTTCATGCGGTCACCAGATATCACAGTGTGGACACACCTAAATTACTCATTTACGAAAGTAAAAAACATAAGATACCATATATTCTCGAGTGTAAGCTAACGTGAAATAATGCCAAGGTACCTAAGGTACCAACAAAAAACTAGGAAAATGAATTGACTCAAGTAATAGTCTAGGGTGGGAAATCACAGCACTGCTCCTCTTATAAAATGTCAGGAGCCTCCACTCCTCAATGAAATGTACAGCAGCAGCCGCCATTCATTGATGAAATATCCAGCAAAAGCATCCACTCATTAAGGGAGCCCCTCTTTTTCATTTGCATAATTAGCTTTTTTTGTTAAGGCAAGAGGCTAAAAGACTAAATGATGAGCAGATCCTGCCGAGGGCACACATTGGAAATGTCGTGTGCTTGGTGTACTTTCTTCACCCTGATGGTAGATTTTCTTTAATGAAATGTCCAGCAGCACATGCATTCACTAATGAAATTCTATCAGAAGCCTCCACTCATTAATAAAATGTCCAGCAAAAGCATCCACTCGTATGAAATGTCAGCAGAACATCCACTCACTAACGAAATGTCCAGCAGCAGCATCCACTTACTAATGAAATTTCCATCAGCAGCATCCACTCATTAATGACATTTCCAGCAGCAGCCTACATTCACTGATGAAATGTCCAGCAGCCTTCACTTATTATGAAATGTCCATGTAGCAGCCTCCACTCACTAAGAAATGTCCAGCAGCGCCTCAACTCTTATGAAAAATCCAGAGCCTCCATATCTAATGAATGCCCATAGCAGCATCCACTACTAATGAAATGTCCAGCAGCAGCCTTCACTAATTAATGAAATGTCCAGGAGCAAGCCATCCACTCACTAATGAAATGTCCAGCAGCAGCATCCACTCACGAATGAAATGTCTAGCAGCAGCATCCACTCGCGACAGCGGAAGAAGAAGTTAAATCCCGGCGACCTGATTCGGGGAAGTGAACATGCAGGAAATCGGGTCGCACATCTAATGAATCGCGGCACATGCATTCCGTCGGACATTCTGGATCAGGGACGCTCCATTACTGGTAAGTAATGGGCCCAGTGTCTTCTCAGCCTGACAGAGAACTCCAGAAGACCCATACATCAGATGTACCAGAACCTCATGGTTTGGGACTGCATGATGCCCCAGTTCCATAACCCCTTAGTTACATGATAACATGAGAGAATTGATCATGCCTTTGTATGCCCATCTCCTGACGCACGAGCCTGAAAATAGCATTCCTGGAATATTTAAGGCAAAGTCAAGTGAATTTTTTTTTTCTAGGTGTGGTCACATCTTGGCTTTGGTTCAAATATTAAAAGAAAAAAAACACTAGTAAGATTTTATCATGAATATATATGATATAGTATGTGTATGCTTTAGATTGTTTTAAAAAAACCCATTTCCATTATTTTTATGCATGTACAAATGTGGTATGGAAATACATAGTACAATACCTTTCAGCCAGCATGCTGTATGCTTTATGTATGCTCGTTTGAAAATATTTGCCTATTTAACAGTGTACACTAAACATGACCTGACACTCCAGATGCGTTCAGCCAGCACTCAGCTTTCTCACAGTTTGCAAATCCCGTGCTTACACTTTACTGATTTTCTCCTGCACTAAGAGATTCAGGTTCTCAGTGAACTGGATAATTGGCTGAATATTGACAGTAATAGCAATGACTGAAAGTGCTGTTTTTGTTCAATGGACTTTTACTTTATTGGTCTGAACATGTTTTAAAGAGAATTGAACCCACTCAAATAATCCTTTTTGTTTTTTTTTAGAACTATGCTTAAAATTGCCTATTCCAAAATGGAGTTCTTTTCCATGGCTTAAGCAAAAAAAAAAATCAATCTGATCACTTCAATGCATCCACCTGCTATGAGGTCCAATGAACAAAATGAGGCCCCCCCTGCATATTCAGTGGTTATTTTTGTTCTTTATTAAAAGTTCTTAGTGGCCATTATAATCTTCTGCCCTATATTGAACAGAGAAAGATCTCTGTTACATCATTGGCCACTTAACGTCATGTGGCCAGGTGATGCATCTAAGTCCTGTTCCATCTGCACATCTACCCCATTATGTATCTGATAACGTTAATCACAGCTTGCCTCTATTTAATTTCTATACCTCCTCATCCTCCATGGGGCTTGCTGGTGATTCCTATAATCATACACATACATGGGTCAGATGTTTGCAGATTGTCAATTAAACCGGACCTTGACGATATCACTGTCATAAAGTGGCTAACATGGGGAAAATAATAGGAGGATCTTGGCCGAGCAAGACACACCCCCCGGAAATGTCGGAAACAATCTTTAGCTAAAAGAAGAGTTTAACTTAATAGGGCTCATTTGGTGAACCAGCAGTGCATGTTTCCTCCTTGAAAGGGGTTATGCACAAACCAATACTTAACAAAAAAAACTCCTAAGAGGTTCAGGGATATTTCAAAAAGCTTTTATAATGCTAACCTGGAATTACACCCTTTCACGGTGCATGGAAGGCTCACAAGAGGGCTGAGCCCTCTCGAACATATGCCCGAAAGTCTTTGCCTACAAAACACGATCGGTTTGTTGACCCGCACATCATCGCCATCCACCCAAAGCTTCCGGATCGACGTGACTTCATCGGGGAGCCGCAATCCGTTGCCAGCAGTCTCGGGTCTCTGAAGACAGCTGTCTCGTTTTAAACCCTTTTCATCATTACAATGGGCTAGGGCTAGCGGCATGGTGGCTGAGTGGGTAGCCACTTCTGCCGGTGCAAGAGCTGGCGCCCGGGTTTCGAATCCCACACCCAGGTCAACATCTTGCAAAGAGTTTGTAGTTCTCTCCTCCTCCATGTTTGGGGGCATGGGTTTCTCTCATGTCCTCCTTTTTCCTCCTCCCACCTTCAAACCATCTGTATTTATTTAGATTGTGAACCCCCATGGGGACAAGGGACCAATTTGACATGTTTTTGTGCAGGCACTATGTAATATGTGTGCGCTATTAAATAAAGAATTATTATTATTAGGAGGTGTTTTTGGGTTCATGGAGAACGGTCTGACTTTGCTGTCGGCTACAGGCCTGCAAGTTTTTAAGAAAAAAGGAATGGTCTCATCTAATGGGGAATTCTTATTTATTATATCAGCACTGTTGTAATGAATGAGGGAGGAAATCCCCATATACTGCCATACTGGAGTACAGGGTAGGGAATTTAGCTCTGGAAAAAAAAAAAAAGCCATATATGGCTCTTTTGTTGCTGCATCTGGGCCTCTTCAGACTGTCTTTAATAAATAGTGATGCTGCTGTGTGTTGCTCTTAGACTGATTCACTGGACACAGGCAGCAATGTTACCCCACCGCTTCCTCTCCTTTGTAGACCCAGGCGCCATCGCAGCCATCGTCTAAGCCTGGGTCAAAGAGAAGAGCGTGGTAAATGCGGACTACCTATCTGCTGGTAGGCACTGCTGTGGCTACCCATCGCTGGGAGGCACGTGGCTTTGGCTACCCATCGGCTGGAGGGCACGTGCTGTGGCTACCCACGGCGGGGATGCAACGTGCTGTGGCTACCATCTGCTGGAGGCACGTGCTGTGGGCTACCCATCTGCTGGGAGGCACGTGCGTGGGCTAACCATCTGCTGGATGCACGTGCTTGGCTACCGCATCTGCTGGGAAAGGCACGTGCTGTGGCTAACCCATCTGCTGGGAGGCACTTGCTGTGCTACCTCTCTGCTGGGAGTCACGTGCTGTGGCTACCCATCTGCTGGGGGCACCGTGCTGTGGCTACCCACTGGCTGGGAGGCACGTGCTGTGGTTTTTCTAACTATCACTGGAGCATGTGCCTGTGGCTACCTATTACTTGGGGGCATGTGGTGGGTGTCCAGGATTTGACTAGTGAACTCCTCAGGACACCGCCTGCCAATGTGTGATGTGTGATATGCTTCCAAGGTCAGGTACAGAATCACTAGGCAGTCTCGTGGTAGGAACAGGCGACCGTCAAGTCCGCGGCAATGATCGGGTCGGGGACGGAGCAAGAGATCATGGCTGCCACAATGGAGGTCGGGTCACCATATTAGGGCAAAACTGGGAATCACATGGGAAGGAAAACACTGTGGAAAAGCTTCCTTATAAGCAATGAAGCACTAGATCCGTGGGGAATGCTGGGAGCCACCAAGACCGGTCTTTATAGGAACCCCGGAAGTTGGGCACGGTCATCCACGTCGCATGGCCACTTGTAAAATCCTCAATGCCGGCGCCGCGCGAGTTGAGTGAGCTCGAGAGGGGATCCGAGACCTAGATTGGAGGGGCACCTGTGACCCTGGGACTACCTTCTCTGGGGGGGCATATGCATAGGTAACGGCCTTACGGAATAACATTTTAAATGTGGCGCCATGGCTCTCTCAGCCACAAAGGTTCCTGCCCCCTGCTGTGTATTGGTAGATCAATTGACAACCCAGAAGAAACCATTTTTCATCACTGCCATTTGAATTTTTTTCCGCTTCCCATACATGGAAATAGAAGAATAAAAATACATCACTATGAGTGCAAATTGTGGTACTCAGAAAACAGAGGCCGTCAAGAGCTCTTTACGTGGAAAAAAAAAGTTATAGATTTTTTAATTGTGGGGGATTTAAAATCAAAAAACCAAACAAGGGCGAGTCCTTAAGTGTTAAAGATACCTTTGTCTTTGTTATTGCCATGTTCACCTCTATTCTTTGTCCACACAAAGCAGTGTGGAAGGGGCTTTACCGGGCAACATTCACGCACTTATGCGCATTATTCCACAACACCTTGGCCTCACTCTACATCACTGAATTTAGAGTTACTTCCACTTGTGTTGTACCAATAGTCCTGCAACACTTACCCCTGATTCCCAGCCAGCAGGTGTGTTATCTTCCAAGCTCTGACATTGCTTATTCCTTTTGTGTTTTTAAATCCTTGTCTCTATAATATACTTAAAAAAAAAAAATACACACACTGCTAAATTTTCAATAATATTTACAATCCTGAACTTTTATATCAGCCGCATTATAACACTGTAAAAACAGTCTGAGGCTGTGACCACCGAACCCCTCCATAAAATGCACAGGCTCTGCACATGGAGAAAGATAGGACATGTCGCAATCCTTGCGACAGTACATACGTCCCCCATAATACGTTTGGTGGATGCGGCCTAGTTGTTCATATCAACCAGTCACAGCTCAGCTATACCATAGGCTGTCTATCAGTAAGTTTTGGTATAAATTTTTGATTATTTTGCGCATAAAAATGTAACATATATACTAACCAATGCTGATGAGATATATATATATAGATATATATATATATATATAATATATATATAGATATATATATATATAATATATACACACACACTGCCCTATGGAGTTACTGGTGATAGTCTATATATATATAAATATACATCACTATCCTGAGGAGTGACAGATTCATATACACATGTATAAGCAGTTTTTCAGCACAAAAATGCTGAAAAACCCTCACCCCCCCTCAAAAAAAAAAAAAAAAATATAATATATATATATATAGAGATATATATATCACACCCTCCCCTCCAATGCTCATTGTTTCCCTCCTCTTTCTTTTCTCTCTCTTCACTGGTGAAAGGGAGGGCAGGACCCAACATGCCGAAGGCGTTGTGTAAGCTTATTTTTATACACCAATGGGGCCGCCGACATTAACGATACTAGTTATCGCTGCAATCGGGCAATATTATTACTATGGACGGGTCAAAGGTGTAAAAAAATGCTAAGTATGGGCAATTTGTGCCAGGATATGATTGTTCCTGCAAACTGCCCATCAGCCTCCTTATAAATTGGGGCGGATGGCAGTACAGCATAGCAATACCCCGTGCCTCCAGGGCACATCTACACAGGCTATAGCCAACTGCACCACCGACTGCCAACGCACGTTTAAGAGGCTGCAATTCCTGGCTCTTTGCCAAGAAGTGCAACAAATAGTATTAGTATTGTCTGTTTTCAGGATAGATAGAAAATATACCATATATGGAAATATGGATATATAAGGGATAAATATAAGGAGACAAGAATAAATAGGAGAGATGATGGACACGATAGGAAGATATAGATACGGATACATAGTAGCAAATAAGATTGATAAATTCTTAGTCTCCATGTTGCTGAATCTCTAGATTTCTCCCCCTGCTAGTCAGGGAACAGAGGGTCCTTTGCATACAGCAGAGTCGGATGGAGAGACGAGTCAGTACCTTACAGGAGAGGACTGCAGTAGAAGCAATGTAGAGTGGAGAGACAGTCAGTAGTGGGAGATTACAGGAGAAGGGCCTGCAGGAAGCAATGTAGGGTGAAAAAGACGTCAGTAGTGAACTTACAGAGGAGGACTGCAGGAAAGGCATGTGAGTGGAGAGAGACAGTCAGTAGTGGAGATTAACAGAAGGACTGCAGAAAGTCATTGTAGGGTGGAAGACATCAGTAGTTGAGATTTACAGGAGAAGGACTGGCAGGAAAGCATGTAGGGTGTAGAGACAGTCCAGTAGTGGAGACTTACAGAGTAGGACTGCAGGACAGCCAATGTAGAGTGGAGAGAACAGACAGTAGTGGAGATTACATGAGAAGGACTGGCAGGAAAGCAATGTAGGGTGGAGAACAGTCATGTAGTTGGAGATTACAGAGAAGGACTCAGGAAAGCAATTAGGGTGGAGAACAGTCAGTAGTGGAGATTAACAGGAGAAGGACTGCAGGAAAGAATGGTAGGGTGGAGAGACATCAGTAAGTGAGATTCAGGAGAAGGATGCAGGTTTTTGGAGCTCATGAGATGTCACCACATTGTCCGCCTGATGCTTTTTTAATATCCCTGCCGCCTCCTGTGTGATCTGATAAGTGGATACTAAGGGGGGGATGAAAGGGCTGTTAACATAGCAATGAGTTTAACAGCCATGTTGTTAGGATAGTACTGTACTGTATAGCAGGCTACCATAGGCTACATTCCACACGAACATATGGGGGGGCGTCCATATACAAGCCGCATATATATGGCGTATAAACATCCCCACAGGCATTCCCGTGTTAATACATGGCAAACCCCATTATAATGTCCTCCATACACATCTTTCGCTGGAATATGGCCGTCCTTGGCGCCATATATAACTTTGGAAAGGGGTGGGGTGAGCGGGTGCTCATCCCCTCCTCCTCTTCCCGTAGGCAGCATACATACGTCTCTGAATGTCGCCTTACCTTGGATGTACACACGTAAGTGAAGATTACAGCCATGTTGTTGGTGGAGACTGCCCTCGTTTAAACAGCTGCAGGATGTGGGGCACCAGCAATCACAGCAAATCAGCTCTTGATATATAGGCTAAGCTTCGTGCCCCCCTCCTCCTCTTCACCTTCTATATGGCTTGCTCTGTGTCAGATATCGTTGTATGTTTTGTAGGTAGAGTAAGATTAGAGTACTTTGAGCTCACAGAGAGAATATTGCACGCAGCGTGGCTCAATCTTTGTGCCTTCAATTGTGCCAGATAGCCTATACTCATATCGACGGGCCACAAGCAACCAAGGCAGGGGGAAGGGGACCAAGCAACACATTACAGAGGGAGCTATACTCCAGTAAGTGCTGCAACAAATATTTGAATTTGGGATTTCCCGTCCCGTTTTCCATGCCTATGAGCACCGTATATAAACGTGACCTTTTTCTCTGTATGCAGCCTGATGTAACCAGTAGTTATGCGGCGCCCCATAGACTTCTAGGGCATCACGGAAACTGAAAATACAGGAGAAAATAAGACATGCCTCTAATATTTATAACGAGCTCCTATATGGTATGGACATGTACGTGTGTTAAATGGACAATATATATGGTTGGCTTGAACGTATTGTTCATTGAAAGA
Organism: Engystomops pustulosus; assembly: GCA_019512145.1. Taxonomy (NCBI): domain Eukaryota; kingdom Metazoa; phylum Chordata; class Amphibia; order Anura; family Leptodactylidae; genus Engystomops; species Engystomops pustulosus. The sequence goes on along the minus strand of CM033642.1, from coordinate 120,142,573 downwards.
ATGTGCGTATGTAACCCATAAATAACCGGTTTACGGTATGGGTAGCATACGCCCATTTCATATGGTTGTGTGATGTAGCCTTAGGGCTCATATTTTTTGAAAAAGCTGAAATGATATAAAGCTTTTTACAATAGCATTGGCCTGAAATACAAGCCGTTGTGCTATGTGGTGGCAAAAAATAGCAGAATCGTACTATTTTTTTTTGCCAATGAATGAAAGATTAATAAGTCCATAAAAAGGAGTACAGAACAGGGATAAATGTCAAGCCACCAGAACACCGAAGTATGAACAAGTATAGGCATCAGATATGCCGTGAGAATTAAGAATTTTTTTTCTTACAAAGAAAGGTTGTTCATTTTTAAAATCTTTTTAAAACTTAGATAAAAAACCTATATCATTAGTATCCCCATGATCATAGGCGACCAGAAAGAAGAGTGAGAGGTGAGGATGAGGATTTCTAAGATAGTGGCAAAGCTGTTACTACCTCAAGGCCTCCACAAGGAAAATGTAGCAAATTGTGTTTGCCATGCCCACGAATGGAAATATTAAAATACTGTCACTAGAAGTATTGTTACGCAGCAACAGGCCCATCGTACAGTTAGGGGTTTATGAAAGGTGTGGGATCGAGAAACAGAAAAGAACTTAATAAAATGAAAAATCCATCGGTGGGAAGGGCTTAATCACTACTACAAAAGACCATCTACCTGGTAATTTCAAAAGCAGAAAAGACAATTGGCACATTCCCTTTAATTCTCCAGTAAAATGCTAATACCATTTTATAGTTTTTGGCCACTTGTTCTATATATTAGGAAACATGCCAGATTAAAAGGGAATTGAAAACAAGTACACAGGAACAATAACTGTTTATACCTCTAGCAGAATCCCTTCATGTCATGCACAAGATGTCAAATCGAAACAGAATTTACCTTATCTTGAAGGAATTACCATATATTTCATTTTAAAACTTTGTAAAATGCAAAAACTATGGTTTACAAAACATCGCTGTCTAAAGTTTAGTCCTTTCTTTTATTTTTATATTTCCAGTGCTTTGCAGTCTCTTTTAATGTATATGATGGTTTCATTCCTAATCAGCTTGAAAAAACCTGTTATTACTCACATAGTGGCCAAAAGGCTTTTTTAACACACTGGGCGAGCATAGCTTTTATTGACTTTTTCTAGATGGCTGCTTTTTTGTGTGTGTGTGCCATATTTGTATATGTTGGTGCCACCATTTAGCATCATTTCAATTGCTGTCAACTTTTTTGTCGCTCAATTTGGGCATAGATTTTGAATACTGACGTTTTCCTACACCTCTAGTTTTCCAACCCTTTGTTGGAGCAATTTTTGTGTGAATAATTTGATCAACAATGATGCACATTTACTACCACCAGTACCAGCAAGTTCCCCAAAAAGTGATTTTCCACGATAATGGCACTCTGCCTTGATTCACTAAGTTGTGCGCCACATATCCTGCTGTGTCACTTCCCCGCTGCAGTCCGACGGAGTTCCCCTTCTCTCTGGTGCTTTAGTGCATTGTCTTGCAACACAAATTTGAAATAGTTAAATCCCATCCTCATGTCCGAATCAGTCGGATGGCACAACCCCCCGATTTCGTTCTTATGAAAGCCACAATCGATCATTGTGCAACCCTGTTAAATATTCTCAAAGCTGCGCAAATATCCGAAAGTGCGAACAGTCCAACTAAAGTTGCCCATGGACCCTTAGTAATAAACCCAATTGTCTAAAGAGAACAAGGATGAGATAAATGGCCAAAAAGGTTTTGTAGTCTGTACCAAATTAGTGTAGTTAACCATTTAGCTACTTTGTTTGTTTCTTTCTTTATAGTAGATTGGGGTAGAAACAATCCGAACTTATTATTGGCTTGGTGCCAGTGTTTATGGCGGTTCTATGGTTTTTTGGTGTTGCTGTTTTATATGTGGCTTATTTGGGTCGCATCTCTTCATCCTACACTTTACCTGCGCACTTTTCATTTCTTGTTACTTTTTATTAAGCTAAAATATTGAAAAGATATTAATAAAATAAACATCCACAAAAAAGGCAAGACTCTATAACTCCTAAACCCCTTTCTTGAATTGGTTTGTCATTTCTGACACTATTGTTCTTCTTGTGGTCTGCACAAACACATTAAAGGGGTTACGGGTTTAAAAATTTCCTTCTGGCACGGCTGGGTGAGGGCATATGTTAAACACAATAAACATGTATTCCTCACCTCCTCGGTGGTCTGGCCGCATGTCCCCGCGCCGGCGGCCGGTCTTCTCTCGGGTGTGCCTGTTTCATTACACCTGCGCACAGGAGCTTCCCGCCGGAGCTTATGCTCCCATGCACAACCATACCTCCCAGCGTCTTACAACGATGAGGAGATAGGACGGATGGGAGGACCGTCCACATGGGGACCGAAGCTCCCTGCTCGCGACTTCCGTGCCCCTGTACAAACAGGGGTGGGTCACGGAATTGAAAGGAGACCGCGGGGCGGTGATCGATTGGACGACGGCGAGAGGAATGGTAAAGTCCATGTTATTAATTTCCAATGTGTTAACCTGCCCGGTCCCACCTGCTCAATTTAAAAATTTGTGTAAACCCCGGGATGACCCCTTAACTTTGTTCACCCCAAAACATAAAGGCAAAACATGACTAATGCCTAAAATACGCTTGCAAAAAAAAACTAAAACTAACCCTGGTAAAGAAAAGGGAAAGCAATGTTAGAAAAAACAAAACCCTATGACAAATCAGCCCATATCAATGGAGTAACCCCTTTCAAGGTTGAAATTAACAGTAACCAAAAATATTAATTTAAACCATATAATTTTTTTTTTTTAAAACGATAAAAGCATTCTAAAATACACACCAACACATACATGAGACACAGAACATTCCAGGGTGTATTACGCCACCATTAGCACAAAAGGGTTGGCAAGAAAGTGAAACACCTGAGTATGACTCAAAATGCAGAGATCAACTTGTAGAGCTCGCAAGTAAACATGTAAACTTGTTAAATTTTCCATAAGTTTCAAGACATCAAACTAAGGGCAGATAACTACACACATGCCAAGTATGGCAATTAGGTGCTCAGTCCCCAACAACTTGTCATTCACCCCTCAGCGCTTCACTCATAAGTATTTTTTAACCCTAGAATGCCACTGACCATGTAAAAATCTACACTTGTTACATACCTGGGGGCTTTTATGCCCGTGTGCAAATACATGGCAATAACTCAAATAAATTACCTTCTTTTCATTTTAAAGTTATTTGAAAAAGTCAAGTAAGGAGCATTCCTATAGACGCTGGGTGTCTGCCAGGGGAGGGATGCTGTATAGCGATCTGACCTCCGGGTGTCCCCCAGCTAAGGCTCGTAGAAACCGGGCATTGCGGCTGACAGGCCTTACACTGAGAGTTACCACAGGAGTCAAAGATCCTTACGTGATCCACCTCCTGGCAGACATACCCAGCACTAGTCGAGAATGCATCCTAAGAGTGTATAATAATTCAAACATTTTGTTTGCAAGTAATGAATGGGCTTAAAACGGACCCAATATACTATTCATATAACTCTTATCATAATGTTTTTTGTGTATAAAAGTTTTTTTTTTATAATAAATGCAGTAAACATGCTGCAGGAATAATCCCCTTTCCAAAGTTGTCCTTTTCAAAATTTACTAATGCACCTGACCAAAATCTTGTGTACATGTGAATTGTTTGCAAGAGGATATCCTTCCAGACATTTGTCCAACAGTGCTACAGACACGCTCCCGATTTCTGTCCTTCTTGCTCGACAAATTAAATGTTTTTATTTATCTCTCGGCTCTGGAATTGTTGTCGGAAAACGTATACCACATGTGATCATAGCTTACAGAAAATCTCTCTTTTGGACAAGAATGTGTGGATTCCTACAGTGCCTGAGCAACTATTACAATATTATGTGATGTGGTGTGCAACCCAAGAACCTTAGGAGTAACTGTCCCAAAAAAACACATGTTGTTTGGATTGCGGTTGTACGTTCTGCTGGATCCATTATTTCTTCATCATCTGAAAGAAATCACCCATGATGATGTGAGGACATGAGCTGGTGGCACGATGTTACTCTTCATCAGACAAAGAAATTTCACTTCGCATATCACTATCAAAAAATGATTGCTTTGATTTCTGGTCAGTCAAACCCTGGGATGTAATCTGTGATCCAATCTGCTAACCTAGAACGTCAGTAATATAATAGAAAACTGATTACATACGGGTTGTCGATACTCTTTGATTATTGTCTGTACAAGCCCCTCTCCCTCACCTTCAGCAGCGTCACCCCACTTCTTTAGGTGCGTGGAAGATCTTTGGATTTTTGGAGCTCAGTGTTTTTTTTTTCAAAAACAAGAAAGCTTGACCCTTCCTGGTCAGGAACTATGATGATGCAGTAGACCATGACATCATGGTCGTAGTGACCTCGTTCCCAAGATCACCGACACAACATGTAGTAGGCACAATCCCACATTCTGCGCAGCAACGCCGAAAAGTCAGCAAGACTGAAGGCTACAATTCCACGACGCTTAGGAGGGACATAATAACGGATACAGATATAACGTTCCCCATAGATGGGCATGGGCTCACGGACGACCCTACGGTGGAGCGGTACAACACACGCCAGCACAGTACCGCTATTATCCGGGCGCAAAAAGATAGGCCATGCCATTCTTTCCCTACATGAACGGCGCTCACAGTCATCCCACATGAGGTACCCAGGGATGAGGGACGGGTGAGCTTGCGACCTCTCCCCTCGCTCCTGTCTCCGCGCGCGCTGCCGTTGCCCGCTGAGGTACGTGTCAATGGCAGCGTAAGTCAAATGATTTTTTCCCTTCCCCACATCAGAAAAGACAAAAAGAACTTAGGATTACAGTAAACCTAGTACGGGCCTAAAAGGCCCTACGGTTGTTAATTGGGTATTCACAAAAAAGAGTTATTATACAATGCGTTATGGTCCTGTCAACGGTTATCATAAAAATATATGACAAAAGGAAATGATAACAAACTAATAACGAGGCCAATAATCCTAGAGTTTCAGAATTCTACCTAAGTACTCTTGCAGTAAAAAAGAAGGAACACAACTAACAGAGCCGGGGAGTAATGCGAGGCCCCAGTTATGCATTACTAGGGTTAACTCACACTAATACGCGTACGACACGGTTTTTTCGCTCATTTGTTGACTTTCACCTTCAACAAGTTCCATAACTTTTTCATTTTTTTCCGTGTATAGAGCTGGTGGGGCTTATTATGTCATGCGTACAATATGTTACTTCATCATCCATAATTTATTATTATTCCATAGGTTGTTGAATTGGGTGTAAGCTTGGATAAAAAGATCCCAATGTGGAAAAATGGTGGATCATCACGTCCAAATAACACCTCTACTTTATTCTTTCGGTTGTCGGTACAGCCACTGTCTGGCGAGTGTATCCAAATTTTTATACAGGTTTAAATGTTTTTTAATACATTTAAAAAATTACGCGAATGTAAAAAAAAAATGTAAACGAAGTAAGAAAAAAATCTCGCACATCTTCATGGACTATCTTATAAGCCGTACATATAGGCCCATTATCCGTTATGGGGGCCACCGTGGCATAACCGTTTTAGATCTTATTTTGATTTAGATAGATCTTGGGCAAGTTTTGGGACTGTTAACATTTTATCAGGTTTTAGGAAGGGGTGCATGATTGAGAACGTTTAGGTTTTAAACTTTGTTTATTATTTTTAGAAAAACTTTTTTGAAAACTATTTAGCTTTTTCTACAGACCCCTGGGACAATTCCAAGAGGTTGAATCACTCCTCCATATATTCAATACTACTGTTATTGCAGTACTTGTCATTCTGCTCTGCACAGTATTACGTTACAATAACCCTGTCTCATTGTAACGAACTGACAGAATCCCTCAGATTATGTGTTGACGATCGTACACGCCCCCACCTTGATTGACGTTTAGCTAGCTGCTTTAAATGCAGCCGGCAGCTTTGTCCACGGCATTGGAGCGATGTTATGGAGCGATTGGTGCCCTACTGACGTGTTTCCTCTTTCATGCAACATTTTGGTACTTACTGGTAGTATAAACTACACCGCTTGTGATTCTCATCAGGATGGGTGTGGTGTATTTTTTACCCCTAGCTTAGTTTTAATCCTGTGTCGATTGTGGATATAATGTATATATATATAATTAACTATATATATATTGTGTGTGTGTTTATTACACTCAATAAAGGGGGACTCCTCCTAGTACTTTCTTCTGTATATAGTGTCATTTCATGTAAGAACAAAGGTTCAGAGGTTCAGTGTGGAGGGGGCAGCTTACTGGAAAGGTGGGGTACAGGGAACAGTTGCATTGAGTAGTCCTGATCTGTGTGCACCCAGTTCCACCAAACTGGCGATGAGGGGGGTATCAGCTCAGGGGTAAGCAATGCTTGCAGCAAGACATTGCCTCTAGCAACAGGGGACTGCCTCTCCAGTAAGAAGGGTAATGGGGAGCGCAGGCAAGGTCAGACAGGTGCTAGTATGGGAGATTCAGGGCAATCTATCACAAGGTGTCATGATCCACATTGGCACCAATGACAAAGTGAGGTAGTTGGAAGGTCCTTAAAAATTATTTCAGGTACAAGGCCATAAGCTTAGGCAAGGACCTCAAAGGTAATTTTCTCTGAGATACTGCCTGTACATGTACACCACCACGAAAGGAATCAGAGATTAGGTAGGTAAATATGTGGCTTCAAACGTTGGAAGGAGGTGGCGGCCACAGGTGGCTGAGTGGGTAGCACCTCTGCCCTGCAGCGCTGGGGCCTGGGTTCAATCCACCCAGGTCAACATCTGCAAAGAGTTTGTATGTTTCTCTCCGTGTTGCGTGGGTTTCCTCAGGTACTCCGATTTTCCTCCCACACTCAAAACATACTGTTAGGTTATTATCTGTGAGCCCCATGGGGACAGGGACCAACTTGACCTGCCTTGTGCAGCGCTGCCGTAATCTGTGTGGCGCTATATATAATAAAGAATTATTATTATTAGTGAGGTTGTTGGGTTCATGAGAACGGGCTGACTTTGCGTCGGCTACAGGCTCTACAGTAGAATGGGCGGCCTCCATGGGGAAGGTTCAGCTGTTTGGGGGAATGGCTAGAAGTTGGAGGAATGTTTAAAGAAAGAGACTTGAGGGAGACAACTAGACTTGTGCAGGGCAAAAAGACAGTGTATATAGGAACTGGGAAGAGTCAGGTACATGGGGGAGGAAGGGGAGCTGGAAAAATCAGAGAATAGGGATAGGGAAACCCATATAAAGTGTATATTATAATATGATATGTGGGATTTAGAGAGACATGGCTGGACAATAGCTATAACTAGCCTTTACTATAGATGGTTATAGTCATTTTAGAAATGATTGTATAAATAAAAAAGAGGGAGGGGTTTGTTTATATGTGAAATGGAAAAGGGGATGAAAAGAACAATAAAATATTACTAGGGGTTTGTTATAAGGCTCCAATTATAATGGGACAGTAGAAGGAACTATGATAAGTGCATCAAAGCAAGTGAAGTGCTTATCATGAGGGACTTTAAAAACCCTCCCATGATATTGACTGGGGAGAGGAACCTGCAGGTCCTTCAAAGGTAGCAGGTTTTGTGTCAAACAACAAAAGACAATTACCTGTCTCAACTAGTCCGGTGCCAACAAGAGGGGGGGGCATTGCTGGCACCTTATCTTAACCATAAGAACCTGACAGTGTATGAAATTACCTGTTGGGGGAACCTGTGTAATAGTGACCCACAATCATTGATTTTATATAATGCTCACTAAGATGTTAGTAGAGGCAACGTACACTCTGAATTCGAGAGGGTAAATTTTCAGCACTAAGGGAGGACTTTATAGGTCAAAATGGGACAAAATGAGGATGCTGGACTAGGGGAACATTTATGTATTTGGCTAAGCAATGGCTTGTGATAGAAAACAGCAGGGTTGTCATTAATGGCCACATTCCCAGATATGGGGTTTGACTGTCAGTAAACCTTGTAGTAGGTTTACACACAGTCAAAATTCAATATTTGCAGATGATACTAAGCTGTGTAAAGTTAATTAATACTGAAGCTCAAAATATATACCACACATGGAATATTGGGGCACCATTTACTAAGCACTGCAAACTGCACTAAATGCAATCTCCTGTGTAATGTGCAAGGTGTGTTAGATTCAGGATTTCTGGCGCCTTTCTTCATGAACCTGCGCTTCCCTTTTTTTTGGTGCACCTTAACATAGGGCTTGTGACCCACTCCTGGAACGGGTGCAGTGGAGAGCAACAAGATTATTAGGTGGGGGACGAGAATGCTTATCAGATAACTTGGGTTATTCGACACGCTGAGGGGAACTTCATTACAATGTACAAATATCTGAATGGGCAGTACAAGGATCTCTCTACACCTGTGACCAGGAACAAGGGCATCCTCTACGCCTAGAGGAGAGGCGTCTACCATCGCCATAGACAGGGGGCATCCTCTATGCCTACAGGAGAGGTGGTCCTACCATCAGCCTAGACAGAAGGGGCATGCTCTATGCCTAGAAAGAGGCTGTCCTACCATCCCATAGACAGGGGGGGGCTTAAGGTGTGCCCGTAAGTTGAGAACGGGAACCCAGGTCGGGCGAGTGAGTTAAGCGCGTCCCGTTTTGTTACTGTTTTATGCGCATTTTAACATACTTGTGAGTCTAACTTTTAAGAAATCCAGGTTTAAGAACGTACTAGCGATTTGGTGCCTACTCTTCTTTAGTTTTTGCTACACACTGTGTGAGTGAGCTTTATGGAGAAAACTGACCTTAAGGACGTTCTGAATAGTGACCTACATCTTGTTGCAAAACTTTCCTCATCGTTAGAATATAATTGAAGATCTTTGAAGGAATTTTGAACAACAGCCGTATTGGAATCATTGGGAGCTCCGGTCAGAGTTTTGTTATACTCATTTCTTCAATGGATTTTTTAAAAAAAAATGTTCCTGTGTGAGTGATAATTTCTCATAAATGTAGTCGTCTGTCCCTTAGAAACGAGATGGCTTCCTCGGATACGACCACCCATCATACTCTGGCAACGGTGGCCAGGACATGTAATATAGAGTCCTGCCTACCTCCTGGCTTCAGCAATCATTACCACAGGACGGCTGTGGGACTACAGTAACTCCTCGGACATTTCATATACAAACTCCTTTGTTTCTTTGTGCAATCTCTCCCCAGCCAGAGGTGGCCGTATCTGAGGAAGCCATCAGTCGTTTTAAGGGGACTATAGGACAATATGACTCATTTATGGGAAATTATCTGCACACGAATTTTTTAAAATAACATCAATTGCAGAAATGTTTCACATATGGCAAATGAAATACAATTAATGTAAATGCCCAGATGGGAATCCCTTTTTAGTTTTCGTTGCAGACGAGCAGAAACTGTACACAGCTGGCATGGAAGCACTCAGATAGTGCCTAGTCTTCAGCTATTTAGCTCCTGCTCTTCTCCATGCAGTCTATTAAACTGTGCTGTTGTTGTTCTTTTTATTTGGCAAACAATGTGCAATCTGCAGCCTCGCCAAATGTCGGAATTACATAGTGCCTTTTGCTATGGTTTAGGTGTAAGTTACCATGAACTGCTAACAACAAAAAAGATGCTCTGATCCCTTACATCCTTATCAAGACATGAATTATGTGCATTCTCAAGACAGTTAAAAGAAGAATAAACAAGTTCCCATTATTTTTTTTCTTTGTCCGTTATTAATGTGCATAAATGCATAAGTGTAGATAATTTTCCTACTGAGCACAGTACTATGGAACTTCTGTTTTCTGTATTGGCAGAAGTCAGTTACCCCCTCCCAGTTCTATAAACTGTAAAATGTTTTATATTGAGATAGTTTTTTACGCTCTGGAAGGTGCTGTGATATTCCTGCCCACTTTAGGTGTTGCTCTGATCCAAGTTTCATTAAACAGCACTTGCAGTGAGCAGCCTGTCTGCTACAGTAATGAATGGAGCAATTTATATGTTTTTGGCTGACCATTTGCATCAGTTGGCATTCGTTATTCCTCGGATCCACATAACTTATTATAATGGCCATGGGGCCCTGATCCATTTAAAATATTGCATTTAGTGCAGTTGAGTACTGTCCATAGCTCGGCCGATTTAAGTTTATTCTGATTAATTGTGTGTCTACCTAAAAAACTGATCAGTGGGGATGTTGCATACCCAACATCATTTATCAATGGTTATTCTGTGGGTAATGAATACTTATCTCTCGTAAAGTAGCCCAGAAAAATAACTGGCATAATTGACTGAGGAGACAAAATATTCTCATTCCATATCCCATGAATTGTAAGTAAAATATAACGAGCTGACCTTTTACGCTCATCAGTATGATCTTCTGCGCATATCTACTTTGACGTCCTACAAATCTGACATAAAGAGAACAAAGCATTTATCTTAACTGTCCGAGTAAGTCATGTCATTATTATAATCAGTATGTATACTATGGCTGTGATCTAGGTAAAACTAATTATACCATATATACTCAAGTAAAGTTGAGTTTTTTAAAGCACATTTTTTGTGTTGAAAAGCCGTACTTGGCTTTTCACAGGAAATACCACCACCTATCCATTATGGTATTTCTACATCTACCTGAAACAAGGTACATTTTTAAAACCTCTAAGGACTATTTTGGCCTTTAGGACGCGGTCACTTTTTCAAATCTGCCCTGTGTCACTATAGTGCTTATAGCTTTGGAACGCTATAAGATATCCAGGGATTTTGAGATTGTTTAGTTATTAAAAAAAGCTGAAATTTGGCAAACGTTTTAAAAAATTTTTATTTTTAAAGTTCTAAATTCTCTACTTTTAGGCAGATAGTCCATGCACCCAAATAATTCATAACTTAAATGTTTGCTTTATGTTGGCATGGTTTTTTAGATACCAGAAAAAAATGTGGCATCTCCTCGGTGTAGTTGTAGGACAAGTTCTTTTTGTGGCAGAGATGTGTGTATGCGCAAAACGGCTCGTCGCCTTGCGAGGCAGCTCCTTACTCTGTCCTGTCATCTCTGCCAAAGGAAGTTTATCCTACACTAACTCCCTGGTGAGTGCCGCATTTTTTTTTTTTCTTTGTTTCTTCCTTCATTGGACTGTGCATACTAGATGTGAACCCCCGCTTGCTTGGACTTCCCCATCGCCTAGTCTCCTTTATTTGTCTGCCAAATGTGAGGCAGAGCACTGGTATCCCCTTTTTTTCTCTCCTCCTCTTTGAATGTTTTTTTTAAGATTCCACATATTTTACTAGAATTTAATGAGGCACCGAATTTGGGGGGCCTTTTTCACAGCTTTTGGAAAATTATACAAAACCCGTATTTAGATGGACCTGCTCAACTTAATTGACGTGGAGGCGAAATAATAGCTAAGACTATTAATTACCCATTATGAAAACTACACCCCTCAACGTTATGAAAAAATCTTTAAGAAGTAGGTTTTTTTTAGGGGTTAAAACAACACACATAGGTGCGGTCTACAAATTGTAATATTTTTGACAGTACATTAATTTGGATGGAAAATTAAACATTTGAAATGGATTAAATGAAAAGGCTCCACAATTTGATACCCATTTTTCTCCTGAGTACACTCATACCCTATATGTGGGTGGTAACCGCTGTATGGGCGCACGGCTGGCATAGAAGGGAAGGAGGCACAATCCAGAGCTATTTCTATGTCACATTTTACAGGCTACAATTTCTTTCCCCTTCCCGACATTTGACGTATTACTGCATCGCGGGGTGCGTCCGCAAATGCATACTTATTCAAGCTTCTGGCGCGGCTCCTGACGGAGGCCGCCCAGAAGCTGCGGGTGTCGGCTATATAGTATAGCTGAACCCGCCACTAACACCCGCGATCGGAGAATTTTTCCGATCGCGGGTTGTTAACCCCTAACACGCCGCCGGTCGCGCTGACCGCGCGTGTTAGAGGCATTTAAAGTTTATTTAAGCTGAATCGGACCCCCCCCCCCCCCCGCGGCGCTTACGGGGGGTCCCCGCTCTCCTATCGCAGCCCCGGGACTGCCGGTGCCGGGGCTGCGCGATCCTCTCCGGTGCGGGTCCCTGCCTGCTGCTCAGTGTCTTACATTACACAGTGCAATACATCTGTATTGCACATGTGTAACCTGTAAAAAAGCTTGAACAAGTGATCAGTAAAGTCACTTGTTCAAGCTTAGATGACAGTAACTGTAAAAAAGTAAAAATAAATAAAATAAAGGTTTTTTACAATTAAATAAATAATAAAACGAAAGTGAAAGTCCCCCCAACACCACATTTCCCTTTACACAAGTAATAAAGTATAAAAAACACTAAATCACGAAAAAAACCCACTTATTTGGTATCGCCGCGTCCGTAACCAATCTGTACAATAAATCCTAATCTAATTGGACCCGCTCGGGAACGTGGTAAAAAAAAACCAAAGCTAGCTACAAAACTGAAACTTTTTATCAAATTGCTTACAAAAATGTTTCTAAAAATTGATCCGAAAAAGTTAAGCACCAAAATGATACCAATAAAAGAGCAACTTGTCACCGCAAAAAATAAGCTTACAACCAGCTCCGTAAACCAAAAAATACTATAGTTATGCCGCTATAAAAAATTGCAATGATAAACAAATGCATTTTTCTATTCTAGTTTTCCTTCATACAATTGGACAAATAAAAAATAAAACTATATAAATGAGTGTATCCCCGTAATCGTGGTATTCCGTAGAATAAAGATAATATATTATTTTATGCTACAGTGAACACCCCCCCAAAAAAATGCTAAAAATCCAAAACAAGAATGATGATTTTATTTTCTCCTCCACATGTAAAAAGTTAATAAATTGCTTCAATAACTAAACACCACCACCCACTAAAATAAGGTTTTTTTACAGTGCATCTCGTCTCGCAAAATAATAAGCCCTTATTTGTCTAAATTGCTTAAAAAATAAAAAGATTGTATACCTATTCCCAACGCACGTTTGTTATAGAACGGTGCGCTGTATGTGACTTGCCCACACGGTTCAGACACAGTGATCGGGGCAAGATGGCGGCTGTTCCTGACGGCCATCCATCCTGCCCCATGGACCAAAGGTTACGTCGCCCCCACACACCCCCCAGTTTATGATCACTGCTATTGGCTCATCAAATTCAGACCAGCCAATAGCAGCGAATTTCTTATGACGTCGTAATACCGGTCACTATGTCTGTAACACGGTGACGGGCAGGGTGGCGGCTGTTCCTGACAGCACCAATTTTGCCTTGCGGTCCAGAGGGTTTTGTTGCCCCCCCTCTGTCCATGTTTGCTGCTATTGGCTGGCGATTGTGTCCAGCCAAAGGCAGCAATATTCGGCCACATGGCATCGCTAGGTGAATAAGAGAAACACTTGCGATAATTCCCTACTAAAGAAGATATGGTACAAAAGTGCTGGCCGTGCACATATTGTACAGATTACCTGTACAAACTCTTAAGAGCTGTTCCAATGTCACGTCCTGCCGTATCATTTCTTCTCGTTTTTCAAGAGGAAGATTTAGGAACTAATATTGGGACAAGGAGGACCGGGGCCCCCAGTACTCTGGTTTAGATGTTCTAGAACAGCATTTTCCCAGTAAATTCTGCTGCTTCTAAAGGTAGGACTCAATAAGAAGTCTGTTCCAAAGAGGAGTTAGGATGGACACTACATACATACAAGAGACCTGTGACACCTCCAGAGTGACAAAAGTTTAGTTGGTCCCTTGATATTTGTACCTCCTTATACAACATTACAATTCACGCCCAACCTGTTGTGAATTAATTTCGGTAAAATGAATAATTGTAACACTGTTATGTCCGTTGCTCCTATACCCCACCATTATTTCTAAGGGGCGCCACATATCGGGCACTGAACTTTCCAGAAATAATTGCAATTTCCATCTTGGACTCCATTGCACCTCGTATTTGGAAACACCTAACAGGTTCCATGCTCGTTCACCACGTGTATTACACTACACACATATTACAACCTTGCTATAATTCCCCAAGGGGTGTACATTCAACATTAGGGTCACTTTTTTCGGGTTTTCCTCAGCTTTGGTACCACTACGGCTCTCAAATGTATCTGACACACGTGAAGGATTTCTTACAAATTTGGCCTCTAAAAACCAAACATCCCCTTTTTCCCTACTGTGCGCCCATAAAGCATTTTATATGCACAATGTGGGGTACTTCTACACTCGGGAGAATATTTTTACAACTTTTTTTGGGGTTATTTATATATTATCCCTTGTGGCTTACATAAATTAGGGTAAAGTGACATTTTAGGAAAATTTTCACCTTTTTAATGATTCGGGCTAATTAAATCATTCACCTGTAGGGGCAAATACATATTTACACATTGCAAATTCTCTAGGGGTGTGCGTTCAAAGATTAGGGTCATTTTCGGATTCTTATCGTTTTTTATACCCTAGGGTTCTCCAATGCATGTCAAACATTCTGTCAAATTTGGCTTCTAAAAGGCAAACATCCCCTTTCCTTTTACTGTGCGCCCATACAACATTTTATATACACATGTGGGGTATTCTACACTCGAGAGAAATAGGTTTACACCATTTTGAGGGTTATTACATTTTTTTTATCCCTTGTGGCTATATAAAGTTAGAGTAAAATGACCTTTAAAAAATGTTCACCTTTTATCTATTTAAGTCCTAATTAAATCAAACACCTTTAAACGGACAATAAAACATATTACACCTTGCTAAATCTCTCATGGGTGTGCTTTCCAAAATGGTGACACTTGTTGGGGTTCCCCTCTGTTTTGGTACCACTACGGCTCTCTAAAATGCATCCTGACACTGTAAAGTGTTCTGTCAAATTTGGCTTCTAAAAGGCCAACGCCCCTCTTTCCCTTCTGGCTTCACTCGTACCCTACAACATTTTATTTGCATGTGTGGGGTCAATTTGTATTACGCGAGAAATGCTAGTATTACACATTTTTTGGGGTTGTTTCATCTTTAATGCCTTATGGGATACAAAAATAGCCGTAAAAGTGACTTTTTTGGGAAATGTTCACCTTTTTCCTTTTAGGGACTAATTGAGCAAACACCTGTAGGGGTAATACACATATTATCACCTTGCTGAATTCTCCAAAGGTGCCTTCTTTCCAAAATGGTGACACTTGTTGGGGTTCCCTCTGTTTTTGGTACCTACTGGCTCTCCAAATGCATCCTGACACATGTAAACTTTTTCAGCCATATTTTGCCCTGCAAAACGACCACAACGCTCTTTCCATTCCAAGTGCCCCCTGTGCCCGTACAGCAGGGTACAGTGACAAAATGGGTATTGGCATACTCAAGAGGAATTTGCCCTCAACATTGTAAATGCATTTTCCTTTTTTAACCATTGTGAAGGTGCAAATTTTAGTGTTTCAATGAATCTATAGTAGATAAAATTCCATTTCTCTAATTTCACTTTCATTTATCTTTCACGCTCATGAAACGCTCAAAGGATTAACAAAATTCCCAAGGTTGTTTTGAATATTTTGAGGGGTGTATTTCTAAAAGGTGTCATTTGTGGGGGGTTTCGTCATGTGGGCCTTATAAAGTCACTTCTAACTAATTGACCTCAAAAGTAGGTTTTGATGATTTTCGTGAAAATCTGAAAAATTGCGCCTAAAGTATAAGCCTCCTAACATCCAAAATAAGGAAAAGATGTTTGAAAAATGATGCCAAGTTAAGCAAACTATGGAAAATGTTATTTATCAAGTTATTTTAGTGATATGCCCAACTTTCCAAAAAGTAGAAATTTTGAATTTGGAAAAACATAGTTTTTTCAAAATTTTTGCCAAATTTCCATTTATTTCATAAATAAATACTAAATATATTTATTAAATTTCTCAACCACGTGAAGTACAATGTGTCACGAAAAACAATCTCAAAATCAACTGAATATGTTAAAGCGTTCCAAAGTTATTAACCACTTAAATAGACACATGTCAGATTTTTAAAAATGGGCCGTGTCAGAAGGTGAAATGGCTTCAGCGTTAAGGGGTTAATGTGAACCTATAGGGGCTTTTTTTTTGCCACATAGATGAACTTTTCTGTTACATAATTTTGGGATCTATAGAATTGGTGAGATTTATTAACTCTTTGTTGGTGGAGAAAATGAAATCATCAATAGTATATATTTTGTATTCTATGGGTCCCCATGATTAAGAAACTACCTCATTTATATAGGTTTTTAATTTTTTCCAAATTTTGAAGAAAATATTAATTTTAGCATCCACCGTCTTTTTTATGCATAGCTTTTTTATTTTTCGGCTGACAAAATCTGGTTAAGGGCTATTTTTTGCATGAAGCCTTTTTCTTTTAGTGGTCTTATTTAGATGCTAACTTTTTTAATCACTTTTTAGAGCATTTTTTAAAGGGTATTAATTATAATCAATTATTTTTTCGGAGAGTTTTTTAGGTTTGTTTTTACGGGGTTCACTTTGCGGGTCCAATAATGATTATGTTTTATTATGCAGATTGTCACGGACGTAGTGATACCAAATATGTGGAGGTTTTGTGTATTTTATTCATTTTTACTGAATAAAATATAATTTGGAGAAAATGTTCATTTTACATCACCATTATTTCATATGCATAACTTTTTTATTTTTCTGTTAATGGCTTATTTTTTCCGAGAAGAGTTGTTCTTTTTAGTGGTCTTATTTAAGAGTGCATAACATTTTTAAATCACTTTTTAGAGCATTCTTTAAAAAGTATTACTGAATAAAAATGATCTTTTTTTGGAACTTTTTTGCGTTTTTTTTTCGGCGTTAACGTGCTGGTCCGTAACGATTCTGTCTTATTATACAGATTGTTATGGACGCGGCAGTACCATATGTGGATTTTTTTTGTGTTTCATGTTTTTATACTTTATTGAGTGTTTTTATAGGAAAGTGACATTTTAGGGGGCTTATTTTCATGTATTTATTTTTATCAATTCTTATGTTTAAACTTTTAGTGTTTTTAATTTTTATTACTTATACAAACTTGAACTTGAACCATGTTTGCTCTGACATCGGGCAGCCCCAGGGCACTTGGCACACCTCAGGGCTGCCCGGAAGAGGAACGGATCCCCCGGTAGCGCGGGGATCCGATCCTAGGGGAAAACTCTTGTAAAGGGTTAACACTCTCGAGCCGCCTCTGATCGCGGTGTTACAGCGCGGTGTCATGTACAGACAGCTGACAGCCACTGCTTCTGTCTATTACAGCTGACACCACGCTGTAACACCCGCGATCGACCGGCTCCGTTCGTGAGGCGGTGCCGAGAAGCGGGACGTTAGAACGTCCCGGTGCGGGAAGTGTCTACCCCACAGTACGTACTTAATGTCCCAGTGCACTAGGGGTTAATGTTTTTAATACATTATTTTTTGGTTAGATGTGATTGAACTGCAATCTCCACTCTCTAGGAAACACAAAGATCTTAACTACTAGCCTATGCCTACTCACTTACCTACTATTTGGTGGATTTTTTCTGACGTAGAGCTTCCATAGAGCTTCCATAGAGTTACACTGTTACACAAGCTTTATTTACTGGTATATAGAAGTAGTCACTCAAAGAGCTCTCTATATCCCTATGCTCACTATATCCTTTTTTAAAGCATAGATTAATACAATTACATTTAATTAATAAAAATTTAAAAGACTCAAATAAATTATATTATTTCTATCAAAATGTCATAAACTAAAGTTTCTTCTGAAAAACATACCCAGGCATTGTTTTTCTAAACACAGTGTAAATGCCCCTGTGACTTACCCTAAACATTCTGATCAATAAAGCTTTTTTCTTTTCTTATAAAAATCAAATTGGTATTGAGCATTGTGATATTGCTCCAGATATTGTATAATGGGGGGCTCTGAGTTGGAAAGTAGGGGGAGGCTCTGGAATTTCATTATTGAGGGGGACTGCTGCAGGGCAGAATTGGGGGAGGATGCTGGGCATTTTTAATTCTAAGGGGGGCTACCTTGCATTTTATTAGTGAGGGGGGGCTTACAGGGCATTTTTTTATTCATGAGGGGGCTGCAAGTCATTTTATTTGTGAGAATAGTCTAATCAGTGGCATTTCACCTTTCATCCCCATTCCTACAAATATTAAATACTTACTTATGATTGTTCAAAATATTTTATGTTGGGAACCCCCCACAACTTTGCATTCTATTGAGAGGTGGATGGAAATTACAGTCACTTTGCATTTTTG
Source organism: Engystomops pustulosus (assembly GCA_019512145.1). NCBI lineage: Eukaryota > Metazoa > Chordata > Amphibia > Anura > Leptodactylidae > Engystomops > Engystomops pustulosus. Next base: position 120,124,305 of record CM033642.1, on the reverse strand, counting down.
AGAAAAGAAATCGTTGCCAATATGGCAAAATGCATACAAAATCACATTTTTGAAAAAGACACACTTTCATGTCTTTGCAATTGTAATTGGTATCCATTAGCAGCTGTATAAATCTATCTTGAGAATGGGAGCAGAATTCATGAATTTAGCTTCTTTAGGCCGTGTTGTTTATGAGGCATGCATCGGAGATAAATGCTCTGGTGCTGGAAGGATTTCCCATACTGAACCTCGTATCCACTGCCATGCTGAATACAATCCAGTGATACAATGTTTGGTCCGGGAAAACCCACAGAAAGTGTTTTTTTTCTAACTGAACTCACATATGCCCACTATGTGCATGTCAGCTATCCTTCATGCACACATGGCATGAAGCCCTTGGATCACTGGGGGTCACAGTATTGAACCACCAGTTACTAGGCAACTAATCTTTTCAGCTCTTCCTTTACGTTCTATAATGGATTTACAGGGCGTCACGGCAGATCCCCACTGTTCTGATATTGATGACCTTTCCTGAGGATAGTCCATCGGTAAAAAAAAAAGAAGACCAAAACCCCTCTATTTTCTTTTGTCATATTTATAGAAAATCTCTTATAGACTGTACATTAAATATGCATTATTGAAAAGAGATTAAATAGAAAATGAAGCCATTGAAGTTTAAACTGCGGTTTCTTGCACATTTTTAAAGACTCGGGTCATTTAATATTATGTGTCCCTTTGTGTCTGCTGTTAGTATTTCGTATGATATGAATAGCCATACTATATGCTTATCTGGGAGCAACCAGCTTTTCCATTATAGTGTAAGCAGGCGCTTTAAAAAACCTAATCTTGCCGGTATCTGAATATATTTATGGCTTTCATTTAGCTTTTTTTACTAGACGTTATTTTTTGTCTGTTCTTTTATTTAGCATAACAATTATTATCTTTCAGATGCCAGAGTTGTTTCCCAATACTATATGCAATTGTGTTCAACATTCTTCATGGAGAATAATTTAGATGCGATTATCCACATAGCCATCTGTTTTGCTGATAACACATTGGCTCAAAAACTAAATCAGAATGAAACTTGGATGAAGCTGTAAAAATAAACCATCTCTTTCATTTCCAAATTATCACAATGGGACCATTTTAGTAGGTGTGTCAAAGAGAACTACACCCCATGCCAGCATTATCTCATTACAATAGTGATATCTGAAAACAAGGCATCACGTTATGACATTTAAAAACCAGTGATATTTTATGTAAGATTAATCTTACTCTTGAATAGATTTTAGTGATTGTTTACCGTTTGTTTTTGTTTGATAATACCTACCACTTTTTTGGCTGGGGACACTATTCTGTCCATGGCACAAAAACAACGTTTTTTTTTTTGCTGTGGATATCAACCTGGTTGCCTAGTGGTGAGGGTTGCACATGAACGTGCTCAGGACATGAAACGGTCCTTTGTGCTAACGCATACACATGAACTGACACCGTGCAATGTATGGGGTCCTTGCATCATTGAGAAATATGGCCAACTCTGAGGGACGTTTTTTTCATATTTCTCTTTGTGTAATAGCTCATGTCCAGTACTCTTCACACACATATTGCATTGGTGTGCAGCTGGCCATTAAGTCCAGTTGCTTTTTAACTATTGTGAGACACTGAATGGGTTAACTGTGGATGGGCGTATGTTTCCCCTGGGTTTTCCTACTATGCAAGGCCTTAGTGCTGAGGTTGTGTTGTCCAGCACCTTGGACACGGTGTGGGTAGCAGCCTAATCAGGCCATAAAGCTGCTGAGCAAGCTGAGAGCGTTGGCCTGAAAGGAGGCTGGAGAGCAACAGCCCTGACTTCTGTGCCGGGAACAGCCTTATGTAATAGTGGTGAGTTAGGGGAACTCGTTAGTTAGCACCCAGACGGTGTAGGTTTTGTTATGTTTGATGCCTGAATGTGAAGGCTGTTTTATTTGTTCCTGCTGCTGGAATAAAGGCAGGCAGACCTGTTTCAAGTAAACTTTGGTGTCACTGCTTGAACTGCATCAGATCATCCGCTACCGAAAACTCTACTGGGCAAATCTCCCACACTATAAAATACAGATGAAACACCTCAGATCTACCTTCAACTTCATGCGGTCACCAGATATCACAGTGTGGACACACCTAAATTACTCATTTACGAAAGTAAAAAACATAAGATACCATATATTCTCGAGTGTAAGCTGAACGTGAAATAATGCCAAGGTACCTAAGGTACCAACAAAAAACTAGGAAAATGAATTGACTCAAGTAATAGTCTAGGGTGGGAAATCACAGCAGCTGCTCCTCTTATAAAATGTCCAGGAGCCTCCACTCCTCAATGAAATGTACAGCAGCAGCCGCCTTCATTGATGAAATATCCTAGCAAAGCATCCACTCATTAAGGGAGCCCCTCTTTTTCATTTGCATAATTAGCTTTTTTGTTAAGGCACAGAGGCTAATAAGACTAAATGATGAGCAGATCCTGCCGAGGGCACACATTGGAATGTCGTGTGCTTGGTGTACTTTCTTCACCCTGATGGTAGATTTTCTTTAATGAAATGTCCAGCAGCAGCATGCATTCACTAATGAAATTCTATCAGAAGCCTCCACCTCATTAATAAAATGTCCAGCAAAAGCATCCACTCGTATGAAATGTCAGCAGAACATCCACTCACTAACGAAATGTCCAGCAGCAGCATCCACTTACTAATGAAATTTCCATCAGCAGCTCCACTCATTAATGACATTTCCAGCAGCAGCCTACATTCACTGATGAAATGTCCAGCAGCCTTCACTTATTATGAAATGTCCATTAGCAGCCTCCACTCACTAAAGAAATGTCCAGCAGGCGCCTCAACTCCTTATGAAAAATCCAGAGCCTCCATACTAATGAATGCCCATAGCAGCATCCACTACTAATGAAATGTCCAGCAGCAGCCTTCACTAATAATGAAATGTCCAGGAGCAAGCTCCACTCACTAATGAAATGTCCAGCAGCAGCATCCACTCACGAATGAAATGTCCAGCAGCAGCATCCACTCCCAAATGAAATGTCTACAGCAGCATCCCTCGCAATTGAATGTCCAACAGCAACATCCACTCACTAATGAAATGTCCAGTAGCACCTACACTCACTAATGAAATGTCTAGAGCAGCAGCATCCACTCGCGAATTAAATTTCCAACAGCAACATCCACTCGCTAATGAAATGTCCAGTAGCAGCCTACACTCACTAATGAAATGTCCAACTTTTGATCACTTTTGTGTTTGTTATATCAGTTCTACGGAAAGAGGGTTGATTTGAGTAATTTTTTTACTACTTTCTATGGTACTTTAACCCTTGGGCTCTGATCATTCCTACGATATACTGCAATACTACAATATTTCAGTATATTCAGAAGTTGCTAAGGATCTATATCATTGTGCTTCTGGCATGGGGAGTAACAATCTAATACAAGATGGCAGTGCCCATGGACAGGGCCAGTGCTATGGGTAGGCAGGAAATAATCTCTTCTTTCAAATGAATCTTGAATTTTATTTCTAGGTGCCATGGATCCAGAGATATTCAGGTTTAAAGTGAGAATTTCAGGTGCGATTTTTGTATTAAAAAATCACTCCCAATAGCATATTAACAGTTAATCTCCATTTTCCTGACACTTAAAAAAACTTGAATTTAGATTCATATAAAAGAGGAGACTCTCTTCTTTCATAGGAAAAAAGTGAGGTTCTATGTGTCACAGAGCAAGAGATACAGCCCCCTGAAGCCACTCCTTTCAGCTAAGAACAGGAAACTGAGGCTACAATTTGCACATGCTCATCGAAATTGGACAGTAGAAGATTGGAAAAACGTTGCCTGGTCTTTTTGTTTAATTTTATTTATTAAGCAGTTTTATTTATTTTTCTTTTAAGCAGGTTTGGCACCACCCCCCAACCTGAGATTACTTTCGTCTAAAGGTTGCCAATTTGCCAGATTGCAGAAAGTAGAAATAATTAGGCCTCACTCCTTCCTGGATTGCCATCATTGTGTATCTTGGGAAGAGCATATAACAGAAAACAGCCGTGCGCCTGGGCCATGGCTGGGGATCCTCTGGGATGAGAAGATGGGACTCCTTAGTGGCTCTCAGTTGAAAACTCTGGGTCATATCAATAATGCTTCTTATAGGCCTCGGTGGATCACTCTCAGTTTACTATAATGAATGGGATGGGAAAGCTGTCGGTTTTGGCTTCCTTGATATAGTCAGAGGTATTCATTAGGACTATTGCACCCCGTTGTCTGAAGGTTTATAAGATATCTTGGTTTGTTCAGAGTGGGATATTGAATAGCCCTTTGTTCCTGCAGGGTAGGTTATTTATGTTTCTTTCTTTCCCAGGATTTCAGTTTTCACTTTTTTTTGAGGTGGTCAATGTATGTATCGAGGGGTTTGAGTTTTCCAGTTTGGGGGGGGCGGGGGGGTCCATAGGTAGATCTTTTTGTTGGGGTTGTGTTGAACTGTCGCGTCTCCAAATCTGTGCTGTGAGGAGAGTTCTGTCATGGAAATATTATCTGAGTCTTATTTTTCTGAAGAATTCCTCCCTGTCATTGCAGAGTTTAATTTTGTCCACAGATGTGCAGGGCAGAATGACAGCCTTTGAGAGACTGACATCATGTTTGTCAGGCTCATAGGAGGAAAGGTTCACAACACAGCTCTGGTGACCTGGCTGAGCACTGTGCCGTGGTGATGGAGACTTTTGTCTCAGTCTCTGGAGCTTTTTGCTTTTGTTGGTGATCATCATATCCAAAGTTTATGGTAATATATTGGAGTTGTCCTTCATCTCCTCTGTATCTGTTCCAGGAGTGTCTTTAGGGCATGTATTTCCCCTGTATTTCCTCTTGTTGTTATAGAGGAATCTTAACATGTTGGTTGGATAGTTTTCAGATGTCCGTATGGCACAGTCGTTCTGCAAATCGACTGTTGTAAGTATGGGTTGGGGGTTGCGTAGTGTGAAGCCTTTAGATGGAGTCTCCTTTTGAATTTGTTAGGAAAATATGTCGCTGTTAGCTGTGCAAACTTTTTAAGCCGGGGGTTTTCAGTCATTCTTGTGCGGGTACATTGTGGTACTTCCAAGTTGTAGTAGTGTAGATTTGTACCGTGTTAGCCAGGAGAGCAAGAAGAGTGAGAATCAGGCGATACCTGTTTGAGGCTAACTGAGTATATTGAAGATGTCCCTGTTTTATCAATCTGTTGTTTAGAGGTTTTTTAATATCCTTTGAGGTGATATGTTAGTGTGATGAAATGCGTGAATTTTTGTTCATGCATAACATCAGTTGACGGGAAGAGGAACTAGGATTCTCGAAGCTCACATCAAAATACGCAGATAGCCTCAAAAAGTAGTATCGACCTCGATTTCTTCACTCTCTTTGCTCTCCATGGGCTAACACGGTACAAATCTACACTATTGGCGTGCTTGACACATTTTCAGGAAAAGCATGAAGCCAAGATACAAACCAGACGTAATATTATTGCGCTAGAAATATCACAGACGTTTAAACATGCATTTCAAGCGCAATGCAACAGCTGCTTGCATTGTTAACATTGGTGTTTTCAAATGCAACCATTTACACCATATGTCTGTGGTCTAAATGTCGCCCTGGGCAACCCCTTAACCCAGAAAGAAGAGTGCAGTGCCACCTTAAAGGGTTGTCTCACTGTTTTAAAATGTGCAAACGGCTAGGGAGGAATTTAAAAACCAAAGCTATACTCACCTCCGCCCATTAGCTACTGGTGTCCCACGCACATCTTGCCGGGGTCATGCGCTGTTGGTGAGTCGGCGCCCCACCTATGTCCCTATATCTCAGCACCAGATACAGGGTCGGAATAGAGATGGGTGGACAGAGCAGCCACCTATGCCCAGGCTCATGCACCTCAAAACAAAAACATTAACCCCATACCCCTTTAAACCCTTAGAAGAGACAAATTATGTACTATGAGACAGCCATTATTTCATATTTGAAGCTTCAGGGTTATTCTACAGGACTGGCACATGATGGCCAGTTATTTTAAAAAATGGTCACAAAGTGATCCTGGAAAAACTACAGTCCTGTGAGTTTAACATCAGTTGTTTTGAAAAATATTTGAGAGGTTTATTAGAAAAACTATCCTGGAGTGAATCAAGGCACACAACCATCAGTCCTAGAAGGCAATGAAATACAGAAGCTCCTGACAACAGTACAAGTATACTTTAACACACACTACGTTCATTTTGGGCTTGCAGCCGAGATGACGTCATTGGAAAGGTCTGTTTAACCCGTAGTTTTGGCTGAATAGCTAAAGGTATGTGTTCGACTGAATTATTTTTTCTCCATTGAATTTTTTCACACACTCACCTGCTCTAATGGTGGAAGTATAATCATTAATTTAAACTTCATTGGGGCGCTCAGTATGTTCCCATTCTGCAAAATGACAATAATAATTTTAGCATACATAAACATAGAAAAGATGACGGCACTCACACGGTTCCATGTGCAGGAAAGCATCCTTTATTGGTAGGGAAGCATGTGCGGGGGGTAAACGACAGAGTCCGGCAACGGGGCCAAGATGCTGTTTTCTCTGAAATAATTTTCGGTTCTACACTCCAGCGCCAGTTTTCCTGATATTTACAGTGGGGGGGTTCACGTCTAGTCTTACATACGTCTGCCGGTCCAGTAGCTGGCGCAGGGCCCTTTTTCATTTGGCTGTCCTGGTCATTAGACCACGTTGCCCCCCTTGTCGGCAGGCTTCACCACAAAGGTCAGTACGTGCGCTTAGAACGTGGAGGCACTCCACGATCTCAGCGCACGTACCGACCTTGTGGTGAAGCCTGGGAGGGGTTGTCTGAGCTCGAGTTCCACCATTGTGCAGGTATCTTAATACAGTCAACACGATGAACATGCGATTACATCGGTGTTTGGGGACCAACGCTTAGATTCCTGATGTGGTGATTACAGAGTCTGAGGGTAGGCTTGGTACCACGGCCGTTCCGTAAGCCTACAGCACCCAACTCCCTTCTGCACTTGGTAGCTTTCACCCGGGCATAGACGAAGACCAGCCTACCAGTCAGTTTCTCCGTTGAGACAAAGTTATAGTGACAAATGGCAAGTTCCAACTCAAGCAGAGGAGCTGAGGATAGGCTTAGAGACTGGGGATACCCAACAGACTACGGAGAGGAGGCACAGAGAAGGCAATGGATGTCCCCCGTAGGGATTTGCTCAGGGGCAGGAGTAGGGCCCCAGGGGGAGTAGAGGGAGTGGGAGAGATAGGTTACCTTCTCCTTCAGATACTCCCCTTGTGAGAGGGCCATACGATCAGCCATCAAAGGATTGCATATCCTCAACCAGGATCCTGATCTAGCTAGCGTTTCAGTGGCTAGACCGCTTATGCTTTTAGGAGAAGCACTACTATTAGAGCCAATGCAAATTGGTCCACAGTGACCCCCACCAGGGGAGGGACATGGTATCTAGGGATCTACCCACTGGAATCACAGATGTGGTCACTGCAACTGTAATCTAAATGGTCACTAAAGGTGGTAGAGTTGGAGGAGTGAGACAAGTAGCTGAAGTCGTGAATACCTGCCGTTCGGACTTCGTGTTGTAGTGGTGTACTGCCTTGTGGTCGCTTTTAATCGAGGAAAACCATCAGGAGGTTATTACCCGATTCAGGGAGCACCAAAGGTCTATTAACTAAAGGTAATGGAAGTCCCCACCTGATTGAACATGACAACAAGAACATGGGGGCAACCCAGAGTTCTAAGTTCTAAGGCATTGAGAGGATTGAGCATAGGGTGTGGGAGGTGATCATGCAAAATTCCTCTCTACAGCAGGAGGAGGCAGGCTCATCAGTAATGTGGGGCTCTGGGCCCCCTGGGGCTTAATGACCGCAATGAGCTCAATGTATTTTGTGATTTTTACCATGTCTCTTTTCTTTTCTTTCTTTCTCCTTTTTTCCCCCTATACGGGTTAGGCACCTGGCCATTCAGTTCCTAAATTCAGGAAATACGTAAGCCTGCTATCGATTCATCATAAAATGCTTAGCAGGGAACATATGCTACATAGCACCACCCGCGATCAGTAGAAGGCACAGGTGCTCATATAGCACCTCGCGTTTGCCCACATTCTTTAGGTCCCAGGGTTGTTTAATATTTTCTTTGGAAAAAAGTGTTATTTAGATTGAATTGACGACTAGATCGGCGCAGGCAGAGATCTCTTTGCTCTTTTAACTCAGCAGTGGATTGGACCTCCGGTCCGGGTTTTGGAAGGTTTTCCATGCCGGACTTGTGATTTATGATCCTCCGCTTACGAACAGTTTTAATTTCACCTGGTTGTCACACATACCTTGTCTCCTTGTGACGCAATAATAAGGGCTATGATGTGTATCACTTAATTTTGTCGCGGTGTTATCATCACAGGTGTGTTATCACGTTGCTAGGTAGGGCCACGCCCACCCGCCGGTCACATGTATTTAGCGTGACGTGGAGGGCGGGGCCATCGGCTGAGAAAACGCCACAGCGTGCGAAAGGCTCCGTAGCGGAATCTGTCTGTTTTACCCCCCTGCATGCTTCCCTACCAATAAAGGACGCTTTTCCTGACATGGAACCGTGAGTGCCGTCAGCTTTTTCTATGTTTATGTATGGATATCGCTTACACACACTGACTGAGCAGCGGGGAAGTCCCTGCCGCTGATCACCCCTGCCCCTGGCATCGGGCTGTGTATTGAGTTGTCAGTGGTACACGTTGGGACTGTGCCCGCCGGAGACATTTCTCTATTTCATCATATATCTATTAGATACAAGGATTGTCTCAAAATATAGATCACTGATCACTAGTAAATCAAGGTAGTGTTTTATTTGATATTCTTTACCTTCATGTTGGAATTTTCTCGCCCTTTAGCTTAAGAACATTCACACATGCTCTACAAGGAAAACTCCCTGTGCGTTTTGGCCATAGATCGCTATTTGATATTGCTCTCACTACTTGTCTTGTTGAAGTTTTGAGTTTTGGCTTTTACTTATGTTTTTGGAAGATAGATTCAGTCTGTCTCTTCCCACACTGCCAATTTTTCATCACTTTTTGGGGGGTAGCCCATTTTACCGAACTTGTCACTAAGGCATTGCTGTTTTTGTAAAATCCATGTGCTTGCTGGCTGCTAATCTGAGTAAAGTGTTTTTATCTGAGGGTTTAGTGTACAAATTCATAATTTGTCATTGGAAAGGTCTGTTTAACCCGTATTGTTTTGGCTGAATATCCTAAAGGTATGTGTTCGACTGAATTATTTTTTTCTCCATTTCTTTTCTTGAAGAAACAAATTAGATTCCCAGTGGGGAAGTATGATAGCTTTCAAAAACAAATTAATTCATAGCTGACAAAAATAGTAATAGAAAAAGGAAATGTAAATGGCCAGTGCAAACAACTTAATGCTGTTTTACTGTATTCCCTAATGCCCATTACCAGGGCTGTATTTAGTGTTGATGCTGCTCTAGGCACTCTCAGTTCTTACCAGGGTTGGACTGGGGTGCCTGGGGCCCACCAGTGAAATTGATTTTGGGGGCCCACCTACTACTACATATAAATATTCTGGGATGAGGGAATTTATACGCACTAGCGGGGGCAGTGAAGCAAAGGATAAGCTAAGCCCTTTCTCCCTCCTTTTCTGCTAGTGCTTGGCTCTTGGTTTGTGTACAGGGGCTGCAGTGGTGACCTTACCTCAGGAAATTAATGCTAGGGATAGTATAAGAGTACCCCTGGTGTCCCGGGCTTCTGCTGGTGGCTGGGCTGTGGTTAGGGATAGTATAAGAGTTACCCCTGGTGTCCCGGGCTTCTGCTGGTGCCTGGGCTGTGGTTAGGGATAGTATAAGAGTTACCTCTGGTTTCCTGGGCTTTCTGCTGCTAGCTGGGCTGTGGTTAGGGATAGTATAAGAGTTACCCCTGGTGTCCCGGGCTTCTGCTGGTGCCTGGGCTGTGGTTAGGGATAGTATATAAGAGTTTACCTCTGGTTCGGGTCTGCTGGTCGCTGAGCTGTGTTAGGGATAGTATAAGAGTTTACCCTGGTGTTCTGGGCTGGTGTGGTGGTTAGGGATAGTATAAGAGTACCTGGTGTCCCGGGCTCTGCTGGTGGCTGGGCTGTGGTTATGGATAGTATAGAGGTTGCCCCTGGTGTGCCAGGCTTTCTGCTGGTGGCTGGGCTGTGTTAGGGATAGTATAAGAGTTACCCCTGGTGTCCCGAGCTTCTGCTGGTGGCTGGGCTGTGGTTATGGATAGTATAAGAGTTAACCCTGGTTTCCCGGGCTTTCTCTGGTGGGAGCTGGGTTAGCGATAGGATAGAGGTTAGGGGTAGTTAGTAGAGTTGAGTAGTTCTTGTTTAGTTATTAGTAGTGTATTAGTTAGTATAGTATAGGTAGTAATTGTTAGTTGTTAATCTTAGTGTACTTTTTTTTAGTATTATTTAGTTTAGTTATATTGAGTTTATAGTAGGGGGAGGTGGGAGGAGTGGAGGATAGAAGGCGGAGGGGGTAGGATGGGGAGGGAGGCGGATGGTAGGAGACGAGAGGAGGGGAGGAGGGGGAGGGGAGGATGGAGGGGGGGAGGCTGAGAGAGGAGGGGAAGGAGTAGGACGCAGAGGGAGATGGAGGAGGATGGAGGGGGAGGGGGTAGGAGAGAGGAGAAGTGAGAGAGGAGAGGGGAGGGAGGAGAGGAAGGGGAGGAGAGGCGAGGGCCGAGCGCGCGGAGGTAACCCGCGACGTCTTTGCAGGGGAGAGTGGGGCGATGAGTGGGGAGCGAGATGCGAGGTGAGAGGGGCCGAAGGTCAGAGGTGAAGGGGAAGGATCTAGGTGCCAGAGCATGGAAACTCGAGCGTAGACGGGGGAGAGAGCAAGAGAGGGTAGAGGGAGCGTGCAGGAGTTAAGAGGAGGCGCGGGAGACGAGTGGGACGAGCGCTGGCATGCGTAGGTAGCGAGGGAGGGCGTAGGACGCAATTGGCGAGTGGAGGGACCGGGACGTATGGAATAAGATCGGGAGGGAGGCGAGGGAGGAAGAGCGCTGGAGAAAGGATAGGTGCCAGCGAGCGGGAGGGAGAAGGGGCGACGTCGGACGATGAGGGAGGCGAGTGGTCCGCACATGCAGTTTCGTATGCAGAAGAAGGTAGCGGAAGGAGGAAGAGTAATAGCGCAGGGGCGTATTAGGAGACTGTAGCGTGAGGAATGAGTGAGGGATAGAGGTGGGCTAGTAGGAGGCGCAGAGGGATGGGGCGAGTAGTAGAGGAGGGTTAGGGGTATAGTGTTGTAGGTGAGTTGGTAGTGGAGTTAAGAGGAGGGTGTGGAGTAGGATAGTTTAGCTTTAGTTTGTTGATGATAGTTTTTTCTATTTTTATAGTGTTATGTAATTAGTTAGTTAATTAGTTAGTTAGTGATTTTATAGTTTTATATATAGTTATTAGTGAATAGATAAGAGTTACCCCTGGTTTTTTTGTCCGGGCTTTTTGCTGGGGGCTGGGCTGTGGTTAGGGATAATATAAGAGTTACCCCTTGGTGTACGGGCTTTCTGCTGGTGGCTGAGCTGTGGTTAGGAATAGTATAAAAGTTACCCCTGGTGTCCCGGGCTTTCTGCTGGAGGCTGGGCTGTGGTTAGGGATAGTATAAGAGTTACCCCGGGTTTCCCGGACTTTCTGCTGGTGGCTGGGCTGTGGTTAGGGATAGTATAAGAGTTACCCCTGGTGTCCCGGGCTTTCTGCTGGTGGTTGGGCTGTGGTTAGGGATAGTATAAGAGTTACCCCTTCCAATAAGGAAATGCTGAAAACCATTAGAAGAACTGATGACAATAACCCTACTCTGGCGTCCCTGCACCACATAGACAAGTCACACCTGGCTCTCTGACCCTATAGATAGATATAGATAGCCGTCTCACACTAGAAGGTAAGTCAGGGATTACAATACTGATCGGACACAGGAAGAAGTAGCATCTAGTACCTCACAGGTGACATGTCTTCTCCTTCACGTCCAGAATCATCGTAAAATTTGGTTGCAGAATTTTCTGGCAGATGTGTTCAGCTCTGGGAAGCAGATCTCCCTCACTGCGCCCCTAAAATTACAGTATAATGTCACCTGGATAAAACAATGTCATACACACAGCCCCTCCCCCCAGATTTTAATAAGGCCCCCCATACAAACAGCTAGTCCCCCTTCAATTTTTATTAAGGCCCCTGATACACACTGCCACCCCCCCCTCCATATTTTATTAAGGCCCCTGATACACACTGCCATCCCCCCCTCCATATTTTATTAAGGCCCCTGATACACACTGCCACCCCCCCTCCATATTTTATTAAGGCCTCTGATACACACTGCCACCCCCCCTGCATATTTTATTAATGCCCCCCATGCAAACTGCTATCCCCACTCCTTTTTTATTAAGGCCCCCGCCCCATACATGCTGCCATTCCCTCCGGCATCTAAGGTCTGAGTGCACTCAGCCATTGGCAGGGGCCTCCCATGCAGGGGTGAAGAATTTAAGCCTTTATGCTGCCCGAGGCGAGCCATAGAGAGACACCGCCCCCCCCCCCATATATGTAATATATAAGGGTTCATTCACACTGCCGTCTGCAGGGACGTACATGGGCCCCAAATCTGCGGCCGCATATATACGTCCCCATAGACGGCAATGGTGGCGCGGTGGCGGTACGGGGCCGAACATGTGTGACACCGTTCCACACCCCACACCAGGAAAAGATAGAACATGCTCCTATGGAGGGAGGAGGGGGTCACCTCCTCTCCAGCACACAGCGGTATGCTCGCACGGTGGGCATACCGCATGTGAATGCAGCCTAAGGGAGTGTCAGGACCAGATCCATCATATTGGTTTGGTGTGAAAATAAAGCAATGCAAAATGCATAAAGAATACCGCCATGCAGTACAAAATGCATACAGCGTGCCACCATGTAGTACAAAATACTTACAGCGTAATGCCATGTAGTACAAAATGCATACAGAGTACCACCATGCAGTACAAAATACATACAGAGTACCGCCATGTAGTACAAAATACATACAGCGTACCGCCATGTAGTACAAAATACATACAGCGTACCGCCATGTAGTACAAAATACATACAGCGTACCGCCATGTAGTACAAAATACAGCGTACCACCATGTAGTGCAAAATACATACAATGTACCACCATGTTATATAAATACATACAGAGTACCGCCATGTAGTATAAAATTCATAAAGTATCGCCATGTAGTACAAAACAGATACAGCCAGCAACCACTGTATACAGCTCCCCCAGCAACCACTGCGTACAGCTCCCATTAATCAGTGTATTCAGCTCCCCCAGCAACCACTGTATACAGCTCCCCCAGCAATCAGTGTATACAGCTCCCCCAGCAACCACTGTATACAGCTCCCCCAGCAATCAGTGTATACAGCTCCCCACAACACTGTATACACTCCCCCAGCAATCACCGTATACAGCTCCCCCAGAAAAAAACAAACCACTGTATACAGCTCCCCCAGCAACCACTGTAGACAGCTCCCCAGCAACCCACTGTATAACAGCTCCCCCGCACCACTGTATACGTCCCCCAGCAATCACTATATACAGCTCCCCCAGCAATCAGTGTATACAGCTCCCCTAGCAATCACCATATACAGCTCCCCCAGCAACCACTGTATACAGCTCCCCCAGCAATCACCGTATACAGCTCCCCCAGCAATCACTATATAAAGCTCCCCCAGCAATCACTGTATACAGCTCCCCCAACAATCACTATATACAGCTCCCCCAGCAACCACTGTATGCAGCTCCCCCAGCAACCACTGTATACAGCTTCCCCGCAACTCACGTATAACAGCTCCCCCAGCAATCACTATATACAGCTCCCCCAGCAACCACTGTATACAGCTCCCCCAACAATCACTATATACAGCTCCCCCAGCAACCACTGTATGCAGCTCCCCCAGCAACCACTATATACAGCTTCCCCAGCAATCACTATATAAAGCTCCCCCAGCAATCACTATATGCAGCTCCCCCAGTAATCACTATATATAAATATACACACACACATTACATATTACACCTATATATAAACCTATTTCATGTTATACCTGTATATACGCACACATCACACCTATATCTACCCCCTTTACATGGTATACCTGCATATACACACATATACATATATCACATGTAAAACCTGTATATACACATACATGACACCTATATATATACACACAACTAATACATGTGATACCATTATATACACACACATATAGAACACATTACACCTATATATACAGCTGTTACCAGTCTATACACAAGCACATGACATGTTGGAAGACACACACATATACACATGTCACTTACCTGATATCCAGCAGGAGATCCAGGTGTCAGGGGATACATCAAGCAGTGGATGGAGCTGTCTCCTTTGTGCTGCAGGCCCGGTCAGCTCTGCCCGGGCTGCACCTCCAAGGAGACCAGCCACATGTTTGAATGTGGCGCTCCCACGCCTCCTCGCTCCTCCAGGCTGCCTCTGTGCTAGTGACACAGGAAGCGCTAGCAAGGGCTTCCTGTGTCACAGCAGCGCCGCACAGGACGTCCTGCGCGGCGCTGTAAGCAATAGTACTTGCATCTGAATGATGCAAGTACTATTGTTAGTAGTAGAGAAGCAGCCTCGACTAAGGCCCATGCCATTGTGACAGGAGTCGGGGCCCACCGGGGGATTCACCGCCCCCCCGGCGGGCCAGACCGACCCTGGTTCTTACGCCCCCTATTGTTGCTGTCAAGCTTACGCCTCTGTCCATAACCCCCAGAACATCACTAGAAAAGAGCAGCGCTGGACCCAGGATGAGGTGCCTCTAATGCCCTACTTTTAGCATTAGACTCAAGCACTGCGGGAGGAGTATCTCCTGATCACATTTGTGTTTACAGTGAAACCCTTGTGATCAGGAATGTGAGTGTGATTAGCACTTGGCCCCCCTCCACCCACTGTTTCTGTATCTATGCAGAGGGGCAGCAGTAACCTCACAATCAGACCGGCAAGCGCTGCAGGTCCTGGCTGTGGTCTATGTAATGCTTACACAGGCCGCAGATAGAATCTACCCAGGGAGCATGCAGTAGTCACTGCTGCATCTCTGTATACATACCAAGACCAGGGGTGACGGGAGGCACAGCAATGGAGTGGAGCACTAGAGGAGGTAAGTACAATTACTATGTAGTTTCTACAGGTTCCCCACTTCACTGGTAAAAAATATAAAAGTCTGGCCAACCCCTTTAATCATGAAGGTCGGGTATGTATCTATATATATTATATATAGACATGTATAAATCTATATATTTATATGTATACAGACATGTATAGTACATTAAAACAAAACCAAAATCTAGCTCATTGTTGTATATTGAGCACAGAATTGTGAGCTAATGTGTAATATCAGCACTTCCTGTAAATTCTGCAACTCACACATGATGGGGCACATTAACTTGCCCGATCCCTGCACGAGAGATGTCCGTCGGGGATGAAGTTTGCCGTGATTTACTACTAGCGTACACCGATGTCCTGTATGTGTCGCTTCCCCGCTCAGGTCCGCTGGACTTCTTCTTCCTGGTGGATGTAAGTGCTTAGCTTGCGACACAATTTTAGATGTTAAATCTCGCGCGTTGTCTGAATCCATCAGGTCGTCCGACGGCCCGCTCCCCAATTTGTGTCAGGTAAAAGCCGCCGCAATTGCCACACAATCTAATCGCATGCAACACAATCCCCTGCACGATCCCCGAAAAGTCGGGAAACCCGTTGAAAATGCGGCCGCAGGACCCTTAGTAAATAACCCCGATGTTTTTGATGGAGGGAATTATCGTCCATCTTCTTCTATCTGGAGGATACGTCAGCTTCTTCTCGCCAGAAGTCAGCTTTACAGATTTAGAAACACAAAAAAGCTAGATTTCTCATTTTATCAACTCCTCCACCTTCATATGACATATTGAATAGTGTTCTGTTGTTCCCCTAGAAATCACAGACCCTACAGAGGCAATTGTCACATCACATGACCCCACTAGTTGCAGTGTTGCCTCCAAGTAGCCAGTGTTGACCCTAAGTAGTCACTATGCTGTCCCATGCCTCGGTAGCCAGTGCTGCCCCTGTAATCAGTGTGCCAGACCCATACCCCAGTAGTAACAGTGCTGTTAAAAAAACATACTTATTTAGCTCCCCTCTGTGTCTTCTTTAGAGGTCCGGTGTAGGTGCCGAATCTGACCATGGTCACACAGGAGCACAACTTGCTATATTACAGACATTAAGAAAGGCTGTGGGTTATAATGAGCCTACCTGTGTGACCATGGTCAGATTTCTGTCCACTAGTAGTACACATAGAAGCTTCCTATAGCATGACAGCAAGCAGAAATCTAGAAAACTTTGAGGAATTGCTACAGAAAGTATATTGGAAAATTGTATAACTATTTATCATAAAAAGAATGACTACCGGTAATATGCTGTAATGGGAACACCCCTTTACACCTCATTTTTATTATTATTGCCATGAGTCAGGACTGTAGTTTTGTCTTTAGAAAGGTTTAAAAGAAAAGGTTAAAGTATAGTTCTCCATTATTTCATTATTTTCAAAATAATAGATATGATGTTAGTTCTGCAGCTTTAAGAGATAGTCTGAGCCGTTGAGATTTTAAATCGATAAACATTACAATATTTTTTATCCATATAGAAGTGCATATAATATTTTGGAAATATACATGAATTTTAGACTCCCGTAAAATACTTATTATGCTCCTGTGTAATAACAAAGAATCCTATAGTTATATGAATTCTGAAATGTGGGGGGAACATTTAGTGTTTTTTGTTGGTTTGCTGCATAGGAAACTATGAGTCATCTTTATATATCATTTTATGACTCTTATGATCTTCAGGTTAATAGAAGTGCATGTATTGTTCAGGTTCTTGTTATTATTACATGATTTTCTTAAGAAGAAGCAGGGAACCCATTGTCTCAGATAGGAAGTGACTACTGGATCTCTGCATGCCATTTATTTCATTTCTGCTATTAGCAAGATATGAGTGAGAGAGAAGTTGCTGGGAGATAGTATAAATCTGATGGAGGTGTAAAGTGAGACTGGCGAGAAGAAATAAAAGGTTAATGTGGTGGGGGCGTATGTTAGTAAATGGCGATAATAAGGGTTCCTGTGTGTTTTCGTTTTGGGTAATTGCTTTATGACCATATAACAGCCAGGATATTTTGTCACAATCTATGTTTATTTTTACAAGCTCAATTGAACAGTTAATAAAAGTCTCGTGTTGTTCATAGAGAAAAACTGTGTGGTTGTGTAGGAGGCCTACAGTAAGCAAGGATAACTATATATTGACTATGTAAGTGGGTTAGAATTGTATTTTAGTTAAAGAACCTGCTGATATAATCATATGCCTAATAGCTTTCTTCCAAAAGAAAAAACTGTCTCTGTAGTTCCATGCTGTTCTGTGCTGATGAGAGGCAAAAAGTTAGACACATCTCTCTAGAGATGTCCTTTTTCTTTTTGTTAAAAAATCCTTGTATGTAGCAAGATCTGTAAAGTATTGGCCATTGACTATATGGTAGTTAGCTCCATCAGTTGGCACCACAAACTATACGGTTGTTGCCTACACTTGTTGACACTATAGAGACTATACACTATGGTGTATTCCAATCTGAAAAGGTAGGGGCCAAGAGCTGAGCAGTCTGCAGCACAGACTAGTTTGGATGCATTTCAAAAAGCAACACATAACGTAAGCCCAACCTCTGGGACTACACAGAGGATTCTGTCTGGGTGCAAGGTAAGTTATAACACACAATTATATTGTAATCATAATGCTCAGAGCAAGCAGAAAGGCATATTACAATGCAGATTTGATGAGCTTCTGCAACCTGTCTTTAGTGAAAATGAGGGCCCTAGTGACAGGTTCCCTTTCAATTTTTCCAAGCATCTATAAGACTCCATGCTCACTGTTGTAACACTCAGTACCATCAGTTTGTGACAACATTTTTAAAAAATGGACATTTGATGTTCTAAAACTTCTACAACTATAACTGAGCGACATTGACACAATGTCAATGTCATTCTAATCAGAAGCTTTTATTATTCATTGAGCCATTATAGCAATGATGAGTTAGTTGTGAGATGAATCCTGATAGATACCTTTAAATTATTATAGATCCAACAGATTTCTATCTGCATATTGTGGCAGCCAAAACCAAATGAAACAGAGCTTAGTGGTAGAATGGGTCATATACTTCTAGAAAGTTGGGGGGGGGGGATATTTTCTCCTTCTGTTTAAGATGTAACTGAAGCTGCAACCATAAAACTAAGTAAATAGATATTCTGGCTGAACATGGAACAGATTGTATTCCCAGAATGTTATATATTTCTTGAATCTGCTCTGTTGAGCAACGTTGACTTTTATAAAGACCAGTATGTCATAGCAGTGAGTAAATGTTAGTTTGGCAAATCCCAGGCTTATTGTTCTACAGTACCCAATCAATAAGTTCTATTTCAAATGATAGAAGCAAAGCAATGCCCATTTGGTTTATTTTCCTAACAGTTGAGAAAGCACAAAACAGTTAAACTTGTCTCTGGCACCATAAAGCTGTACTTAGATTGCAAGTTATCGCCCTAATTATAAATGTACACTTTTTGTACATGCTCAGTAGTAAAACACCTCTTCTACAGATAAGAGGAAAAAGGTACTGAGTAGGAATGCCTGCATTTATCTCATTTATCTATATTTATCTGCATTAAAGCGAACCTTTCAGCAGAAAGGCAGAGATTTTATCAAGCTCTCTCTTCATCAGAAATCCCGATTCACTCTTATTGATGGCCCTACATCCAGAGACCTCACTAACCAGATCTCCTGAAATCTGATGCATGATATCAATCACAGAGAAGGAGGTGTTCAGAGCTCCCCACCTTGACTTCTGTGTTAAACTCTCCTCCTCCTTTACTTTATGCAACCAATTTACAGCCCACTTCAAATTAGATTTTCAGGATGCTGCCACCACACAGGACCATGATAGAAAAACAAAAAATAGAAGGTGTTACACTGCTTGACACTATTATGGTAGTGGTCTTTTATGCCAATTTCTGATGACAGGTTCCCTTTAAGCTAACCCTAATAAGCCCCCTTGTTTCACTGCACTATGCCATCCTGAGGCTAAAGGTTCAACTTGCCTTATTAGAATCATTATTCATGGCTCGCAAAAGATATCCTCTTGAAATTCCTCTAAAGCAACCTGGATATTTGTAAGGCCCGCTATCAGTTTTGGGAAAATACTCTGCTCAAAAAAAATAAAATGAACACTCAAATGACACATCCTAGATCTAAATGAATGAAATATTCTCAGTGAATACTTTGTTCTGTACAAAGTTGAACGTGCTTATACACGAGTCAATAAAAAAACCATGAATACTAACCCTCCGGCGAGCTGATGCTTGTCACGGCTCCCAAACCTCATTGCGGCTCCTGGCGGCTCCTCTTCGGTCTTCTCTCTGCTCTATTAACTGGTAGAGCTGCTCCTTGCGATCTGCCGGCCACCGCATATGATGTGGCGGTGTCGCCGCTGACGACGTCATAGTGTGCGACGGCTGGCAGATTGCAATGAAGCATCTCTGCCGGCTAATAGAGCAGAGAGATGACGGAAGAGGAGCCGCCAGGAGCTGCGACGAGGATCAGGAGCCGTGACAAGCATTGGAGCGCCGGAGGGTGAGTATGTAAGTTTGTTTTTTTTAAGTGCTGGGCCGGCTGGCTGTATACTACTGGGGGTAGGCTGGCTGTATACTACTGGGGGCGGGCTGTATACTACATGGGGCTGGCTGGCTGTATATTACATGGGGGCTGGCTGTATACTACATGGGGCTGGCTGGCTGTATATTACATGGGGGCTGGCTGACTGTATACTACATGGGGCTGGCTGGCTGTATACTACTGTGGGCTGACTGGCTGTATACTACGGGGGACTGACTGGTTGTATACTACTGGGGGCTGGCTATATACTACTGGGGGCTGGCTGGCTATATACTACTGGGGGGTGGCTGGCTTTATACTACAGGGGGCTGGCTACATACTACTGGGGGCTGGCTATATACTACTGGGGGCTGACTGGCTATCTACTGGGAGACTGGGACCAATGCATTTCCCACCCTCAGCTTATACTCAAGTCAATAGGTTTTCCCAGTTTTTGCTGGTAAAATTAGGGGTCTCGGCTTATACTCGAGTTGGCTTATACTCAAGTATATATGGTAATCACCAAAAAAATTATCAATGGAAATCCAATTTATTGATTAACCAATGGAGGTCTGGATTTGGAGTCACCCACAAACTTAAAGTGAAAAACACACTACAGGCTCATACAACTTTGATGCAATGTCTGTAAAACAAGTCAAAATGGGCTCAGTATTGTGAGTGGTTTCCACATGCCTGTATGACCTCACTACAACGCCTTAGCAAGTGCCTCGGGTAGTGCAGCTCATCCAGGATGGAACATTACTGCGAACTGTGGCAAGAAGGTTTGCTGTGTCTGTCAGAGTAGTATCCATAGCCTGGAGGCGCTACCAGGAGACAAGCCAGTACACCGGACGTTAAAGGGGGACATAGGATCCAGAAGCAGGACAGCTACATCTTTGTACAAAGAGGAACAGGAGGAGCACTGTCAGAGCTAATTAAAATAACCCCCCACAGGTCAAAAAAGTGCATGTATCTACACACCGACTCCATGAGGAAGGTGTGAGGGCCCAATGTCCACAGATGGGACTTACAAACCAACACCGTGCAGAATGCTTGCCATTTGCCAGAGAACACCAGGATTGGCAAATTCTCAACTGGTGCCCTGTGCCCTTCACAGATGAAAGCTGGTGACACTGAGCATGTGACAGACATCACAGAGTCTGGAGATGCTGTGGAGAGAGATTTCCTGCCTGCAACATCCTTAAGCATGACCTCTTTGGCAGTGTGGCATTAATGGTGTGGGGTGGTGTTTCTTTGGAGGGTCACACAGCCCTCCGTGTGCTTGCCAGAGGTAGCCTGAATGCCATTTCCATAGTTACCGAGGTGAGATCCTCAGACCGTTTGTGACACATATGCTTGTGCAGTTGGCCCTGGGTTCCTCCTAATGCAGGACAATGCTTGACCTCATGTGACTGGAGTGTATCAGCAGTTATTGCAAGATCAAGGCATTGAAGCTATGGACTGGCCCAATAGTTCCCCAGACCTAAATCCGATTGAGCACATCTGGGACATCATGTCTGCTCCATCCACCAACGTCACATTGCACCACAGACGGTCCAGGGAACCTTTCACCAAGGCACTATATTCCATCTATCACAGGTTTCAAAAACCTATAACATGACAAAAGCGTATGTGCTTTTGTCATGTTTGTTGGATGTGTATATAATTTAATATTTAATATAGTATAGTATAGTACAGTTTTCATATATCTGGGCCTGTGGCTTTGGAGCTTGCTCATGAACTTACACACATGGACAAAATTGTTGGTACTCCTCGTTTAAAGAAAAAAAAATCCACAATGGAAAAAAATTAAATCTGACAAAAGTAAAAATAAATTTCATTTCTATAAAAATGAAGAAGTGAAAGGTAGACATTGCTTTTCAACCATGCTTCAACAGAATAAAAAAAAATATAAACCTCATGAAACAGGCCTGGGCAGAAATGATGGTTCCATTAACTCTGCAATCAAGCAATTTCTGTAACTGTCAATAAAACTTTTGCACCGCTTTCTGACACTGGGCAACACATTTCTCTCTAGAATCCCTTAATAGTCTTAATATTTAATTGCACCCTGCACAGATTCAAGACAGTCTGTGACAGATGCAGCATAGCAGCCCCAGAACATAACAAAGCCTCCTCCATGTTTCACAGTAGGAACAGTGTCCAGGTGGTGCAATCTGACATTGATATTCCTTGAGTTTGAGGTTCACTTTTAATGTCTTTAGAAGTTTTTCTTTTGTTACCATTTGTATTATTCGTCTATTTGATTTGTCACCAATTTTCCTCCTAGGCCATGCCCAAGGAGGTCGATTACAGTCCCATAGATGTTTAATGTACACTCACCGGCCACTTTATTAGGTACACCTGGCCAACTGCTTGTTAACACTTAATTTCTAATCAGCCAATCACATGGCGGCAACTCAGTGCATTTAGGCATGTAGACATGGTAAATCGCCACCCGTTACAACCAAGGTAGGCAGAAGAGCATCTCTGAACGCACAGTACGTCGAACTTTGAGGCAGATGGGCTACAGCAGCAGAAGACCACACCGGGTGCCACTCCTTTCAGCTAAGAACAGGAAACTGAGGCTACAATTTGCACATGCTCATCGAAATTGGACAGTAGAAGATTGGAAAAACGTTGCCTGGTCTGATGAGTAACCCGTTACTAGCATGGTGTACCTAATAAAGTGGCCGGTGAGTGTAAATCAAGGCAGATGAAATTTGAACCAATGATCGTTGCCTACCGACATACTGAAAACACAGAGGTTGTTTTCATTTGATACAGATTCTTTGCTCTGTATATGTTGAGAATGAGGCAGCACATTTTTAATGCTTCAGTGTACCACGTTGATAACATATAGGTTTCCCACCAACTGGTTATTTTATTACTCCAACCTGCTCCACTGCCATGATGAAGACTTGTGGTATTAAATCCAAATTAAACCTCACATGTGAAAGATGTGAATTAAGAAAAAATACAAAAACGAGTTCTTTATTATCAGTTCATCTGATATATGATGTTTTGTAGTCTAGGGCCTTATGGAAGGTTTCAGTACAACAAGCATTATAATTCATATGAGTACCATATATAAATGTTTTAGTAAATGTCATTTATTTCCACAGGTTTTAACGGCTGGCTGAATCTAACAGAAATTGATCCTGATGAAGAAGTTCAAGGGGAAATCCATCTTAAGATTGAAATATTTGGCAGTGATTTGGCAAGAAAACTACGATGTATAGTGTTTGAGGCAAGGTAAGGTAGTGGGCAAAGAAATCAGCTAGACCCAAAGGCAAGTGTATTTTATCTTGGTACTTTAGGTTTACATGACATGTCAATGAACTGAGCTGTTTGATACATTTTTTATGGGAACTTGATGACTGGCATTG
Organism: Engystomops pustulosus; assembly: GCA_019512145.1. Taxonomy (NCBI): domain Eukaryota; kingdom Metazoa; phylum Chordata; class Amphibia; order Anura; family Leptodactylidae; genus Engystomops; species Engystomops pustulosus. Next base: position 120,101,154 of record CM033642.1, on the reverse strand, counting down.
CTATTTTAGTTCTATACAGTTTCTGGGGACCATGCATTTTTTTGTAATATCAGACAACCCTTCTACCGTTTTCTGTCCATGCCATATTTTGTCTTTGTGATTGTATTTTTGCTTCCTTTCTTTAAAAATCTGGACTGTTTAACCTGTTAGATCTTAAGGTCCTTGATGTGACTGTGGTATCTACAAACCTGGTGAGGGAGGGGGCTCCCTCCCCATTCCTATTGGCACCCCTTGAAGCTGCCTTCTCGGCTAGACAGCTGGGGACCTAAAGAAGATCCCTGGGTCTGTCATCGGCATGTGCCTGTTTGATCTAGCCCCTGGCAGGACCAAGCTGTCTGCCTGTCAGCCTATGCAAGTGTATAGGCTGAAATTACTAATGCACTGCAATTCATGGTTATTGAAGTGCATTAGTATGAACACATGATCACATGATTACTAGTTCATGTCCCATTACTTTACAAATAAAAATGCGAATAAATGGCCATGATCCTTGCCAAGATAGTGGCTCACATTGAAGTTGTTAGCCGTAATTGTTTTCTGCAATATGCAGCAGATACTCTGGCTGTATGGATAGGGCTCGGCCCATGAACCCTATCCATACGCCCCTTGCCGCCTGGCAGCATACTATTACAACAGTTTATGGCAAGGTTAATGGAAGTAGACAAATTTCCAGTTGTCATATGAATTTGCCAGTTTGGAATGTGTTGATAGATCCGTTGGTCATTAGATTAGGACACAGAAGAAAAAATATTCATCCAGCTTCCACTTTTTCAAAATAAAATTATATTATTTATTTCATCTCATTTAAACACAAAATAGGTCATAGGTACGAATGGTAAAAAAAATATATGCATGAAGGAGAAACAGCTGAGCAATGTGTTTTAAACTGAAACATTCTTTATCAAGCAAACTTGATAATGAATGTTTTAGTTTGAAAAGCATGGTAGCTGGATGAATATGTTCTTCTGTTTTCTATAGTAAATATGGATCCCCATCATTAGACAGCCCCAAATCCACCTATTATAAAGGGATAAGCCACATTGAATTTTATATCCTGGATGCTTTACATTCTGTCTGTATCTAGCCCCTTAACAAGTGAATACAGTTAAAGCTGATGGCACCAATGGGTTAATTTTGCCCAGGGCCACTCTGAAACCTGCACATATTCTAAAGTACTTTATGCTTTCCAACTGAATTTTTTTTTCTTTTTACAAGCTGTACAAATAGAAAATCATTGATTCAAATCTGTTGCCCTGTGCTTATTCATCTTCTAGCCAGAATAATATAATTATGTGATGATTCACAAAATGATGCAGCCACCAATGCAGAATTATAAAAAAAAGTCTTTACAGCTTCACGGTTAATATCACTACTTCAATGCCTGGGGTAACTTTGTTGAAAGTTATTGATTTAATGCTAACATTGTTAGCAATGAATAAAACACTAATGTTACTGTGCTGTAGAACATAGAAAAAACATATGATGATATACCGACTGCTTTTCTGATGCAAACACTATTTCTTATCACAATAAGAAGCGGAGAAAAGTAATTTACTAACTTAATTTAGCATATTTAATGCTAAAATTACAACTCTACACTTCAGTAAATAGCATTTAATGTGGGAGAGTATGGTTACATCTAAAAAATTGTTATTTATGCAATAATTGAACTACATTTACTGCAATACTGGGAGCCATGTTGAATGTATAATATATTGTGTTTTCCCTTCACATGTGTTTATTTATCTATGAAACTTCTTGAGAAATACGCTAATGCCATGGACTAAATCTTTCAATGAAATTGGAATCTGTTGTTATGTGGTGTTTTCTCTGGTGACCTAGAAATTAAGGTCACCTTAGACTTAAATGCCAAGGAAAACATTAATTCAGATCAGTTCTATAATTCTGTTTAATACCCAAGTGAATTAAATTGATGTTTATTTTCTTATATGCTATTATCAGATGTTACTCTTCCATATTTTCCATTATGTTATGTGGAAAATGATCACTTTTAAAGGCTGTACATCCAAATCTTTGTGACTATTTTTTTTAGACAGCAGCTGTTTTTAAGGCAAACATGAAAATTAGAAAAAATAGCAACTTTGAGTTGGCTATAAGTTTGAGTTGAAGGTTTGGGCGCTGTCATGTTGGTTTTGATCATCGCTGCCCGTGACTCCATTATATTATACAGGCGGTCCCCTACTTAAGGACACCCGACTTACAGACAACCCATAGTTACAGACAGACCATTCTGACCTCTGGTGAAGCTCTCTGGATGTTACTATAGTCCCAGGCTGCAATAATCAGCTGTAAGGTGTCTGTAATGAAGCTTTATTGATAATCCTTGGTCCCATTACAGCAAAAAATGATTAAACTCCAATTGTCACAGGGGCCAAAAATTTTTTTTGTCTGGATCTACAATTATAAAATTATAATATTATAAAAGAACAAACCTCCGGACCCTATTTTGTACGTAACCCAGGGACTGCCTGTATATATAAAAATAAATAAACAGTAAAAATCATGTCTGATCTATCCAAATTTAATAACGATTATTCCCGGTGTGTAACAGAAAATAGCCATTTTGCAAAATATAAAAAACTCAATAAAAAGTTATAAAAAGGTTGTACTGTCATCAAAATGGTAGCATTGAAAACATCAACAAAATTCGCAAAAAATTACACCACACACAGCTTCGTACACTACTTTCATACAAGTATGAAAAAATTATTAGCGCCAGAAATAGCAAAATAAAGAATTTTTTTTTTTGTAAATCAAGCCCTCATACAGCTCTTTACATGGAAAAATAAAAAAGTTATATATTAAGGCGGCGAGTGAAAAATGAAACCGCCTGGTCATTAAGGGGTTAAATGGACGTAGAGAGAATATCATCAATGCACCATTAATTTTATTATAGGGTCTGGTTCTATACAGGTTTTATTACCCAATCATCTTAGCCTGGTTTCCTAATTTTGATGTAAACCAGGAATGGCTCCAATACACTGTACACCATTATACTTTTCATTTTAGGTTCCACTCTGGTTTTGGTTAACAAATACTGGTGGCAGATGAACCCAAATGTTAAGCTGCCGAAAGGGTTTATGCTGTGTAAATAAAAAGATGCTGATTTACAATAGACAATTATTTTTTGGACACTAAAGGATAGCGGTGAGTTCCAATATGAAGTTTACAAGATGTTGGAGGACTCTTGTGTATCACATACCTAACAGAGTCATACTGTCGGCTTAGCTTAGCACACAGTAATATTGTTCCAACACAGTTGTGATGTATTCTTAGTGCCTTCACAGCCCATGCATACCCTTTTAGTGCCCCTTAGCAACATAATGCCCCTTTAGTGCCTGTCGCACAGAAACAGTTAAAAGGAATTCTCCTTCAGTCTGTGCTGTCAGAATACAGAAAGTAAGTAATAATTATAAATGACAGATTTTTTTTTTTACTTTGCAGAGATTTAGCAAGAAAAGATCGGAACGGAGCTTCAGACCCTTTTGTCAGAGTCCATTACAATGGCAAAATACAAGAGAGCATGGTACATTTATACTATTATGTACTTTATTATTGTATTCACCACTTTGACCAATTTACTAAACCACCTGAATATTATAAAATGTGACACAAAGACGAATGTACAATATCTTGCTTTGAAACTGATAACTTCTTAAAGGGAACCCGTCACCAGGGACCTCATTTTCACTAAAGATATCAATATGTCTTTCTGCTTTCTCTTAGCATTTGCATTACACTATAATTGTGTGTGATAACTTACATTGCATCCTGACAGAATCCTCTGTGTAGTCCCAGGGCTTGGGCTTTGATTTGGCTGCATTTCAAAAAAACATGTGACTTGTGTTATTCACTCCTCAGCTCTTGGCCACCACCTTTGTGCTCCTGTACAGCTCCTTCCTCCTGCTCCTTCACTGAGTTCACAGCCTGCTGAGCTGGCATCAGTGGGAGAGTGAGGAGCTGTGCAGAACAAAGTCACATGTTGTTTTTTGAAATGCATCTAACCAGGATGCAAGGTAAGTTATAACACACAATTATAGTGTAATGAAAATGATTAGAGAAGGCAGAAAGACATATTTGCAATGCAGGTGTGATGGGCTTCTGCAACCTGTCTTTAGTGAAAATGAAGTCCCTGGTGATAGGTTCCCTTTAAAAGGTTGGGCTGATGCTTTATCTGATTTCTATGCTTTATACATCAGTTTAGACATACTGCTGCTCTGTCACCAGATTTAATCACCCTTTAATCTACTAGCAACGGTATATTAGTTATTGAATATCCTTTCTAGAATTCCCTCATTTATGTGAAATCTTCACAGTTTGATGAAAAAGAGGAGATTTCTTTCTTTAATATGACAGCAAAACATGTTCATAGGTACTTTAAAGGGAACCTGTCACCAGGAGACCCATTTTTAGCACTCCCCCAGTCCCCACAGAGCATAGTACATACACTGCCAAAGTGTTTTTGTATTAAAAATAGGTTTTACATAAAAAAAAGATATGTTATATTGTACCTTTCATTAGCATGTGCTGTGTGACTAGACAGTTGCCAAATGGGAGGGTCTGGAAAGGAGCAGTTTCCCCCTCACCCTTGGGGAACAGCTTCTCCATGTGACCTTTTCAAATATATGAAAACACCCATCACTTGGCTTAGCGACGCCCCCTGCTCCTCTACAGCCAATCCCGAGTGTGGGGGGGAACTGCTCCTTTCCAGTCCCTCCTTTTTGGCAACTGCCTAGTCACACAGCAGATGCTAATGAAAGGTACAATATAACATATCTTTTTTTCTGTAAAACCTATTTTTTATACAAAAACACTTTGGCAGTGTATGTACTATGCTCTGTGGGGACTGGGGGAGTGCTAAAAATGGCTCTCCTGGTAATGTCTGAATTGCCAATCCCCCTTTAGCCTAGGAATTCTAGAAAGGACATTTTATAATTTAACTGAGGGAACTACGGTAGTAGTTTAATAGGGTAAAATCTGCTCAAAGTGTCCCGTTATATAAACAAAAGCTCATCATGAAGTTGTTGCGTTTAAAGCTGATATTAATAGTAAGGACTTCTCTAGGTCCAGTATACTACAGTATTAATACAAATCTTATCCAGTGGTTGGCTGAAATGTTCCTATCTGAAGATAAATTTTTGAGCTGTTCACTTGGCACTAGTATCTATTTCTTATGAATATATTCCTAAGTTGTGCCTTTTTATTTTCTTTGTCGAAGCAATTTGTAGAATAATAGTTATAAAATCCTTGCCAAGTGGTTTGAGAAAGAAGCTAGAAATGTACATCTAATGTTTCTACTCCTATATTTTCTGTCTGGTGTGTATCATAACAATGCAGAGTGTTCATACTATTTCATACTGTGAGCTCCATCTCCCTACCGTATATATACTTGAGTCTAAGCTGACCTGAGTATAAGCCAAGGCCCCTAATTTTACCACCAAAACTGGGACCCCCTGTAGTATAAAGCCAGCCTGCCCCCTGTAGTATACAGTCAGCATGCCCCCATGTAGTATACAGCCAGCCAGCCCCATGTAGTATACAGCCTGCCTTCCCCCTTTTAGTATACAGCCAGCCCCCAGTAGTATATAGCCAGCCTGTCCCCATTAGCTTACAGCCAGCCTGCCCCCTGTAGTATACAGCCAGCTTGCCCCCTGTAGTATACAGACAGCTCCCTATAGTATACAGCCTGCCAGCCCCCAGTAGTATACAGCCAGCCCCCAGTAGTATAAAGCCAGCTTGTCCCCTGTAGTATACAGCCAGCCCAGGCCCCTGTAGTATACAGCCTGCCTAGTCCCCTGTAGTATACAGCCTGCCCAGTCCCCTGTAGTATACAGCCTGCCCAGCCCCCTGTAGTATACAGCCAGGTTGCCCTTTGTAGTATACAGCCAGCTCCCTACTCTATACAGCCTGCCTATCGCCAGTAATATACAGCCAGCCCACCCAGCACTTAAAAAAATAAAGTTATATACTCAGCTGAAAAACTGGGCTTATACACGAGTATATACTGTACATATATTTCTCCACTCTGCCTTCAGCATTCTTGAAGTTGTCCCAATTCAAATGAACCTTAGCACATGGCACATAGAAACACAGTTCTGCTGTATTGAGAATAGTTTTCCTCTAATATTGCATTGTGTTTCTAGGTGTCACAGAACCGTATATATTTATTCTTAAAATTTACAATTGGGAATGGTACATTGTATCTAAAAATGTCATTGTTTCTGCAACTTAAACAGTGGATCTCTGGTTTGTGGCATCTAGAAGCACATAATGCCATTTGAAGTGGGCCGCTGTCTATACATGTGCTATCTGCACAGGGTTCATAAGATGTATATAGCCGTATGGTGGATGTGAATGGTTTATTGTTGCCAATATTTTTGTGAATAAATGACTAATGCTTTGAGATTAAAGAGAAAGGACTGTAGAGACAGAGGGGCTCATTTACTAAGGGTCGCGATTGGATTGTGGCGCATCGTCGACGGCTTTCACGCGACAGAAATCGGGTGGCGTGGCCGTCGGAAAACCTGATGGATTTGGAAAAACCGCAGAATTTTAAAAAAAAAATTGTATCGCAAGAATAGCACTCGCATACACCGGGATGAAGAAGGTGAACTCCGGCGGACTTCAGCGCAGTAGCGACACCTAGTGGATATCGGGCGTACAACCTTAGTGAATACCGGCAGACACGAATCAACGTCGGACAACGCGCTGCGGGATCGCGAATGGACCGGGTAAGTAAATGAGCCCCAGAAAGTTATTGATCCGACTGCACTCAACAAAATTATTTTTATTGACGCACAATATAGTATTAATTAAAGATCCTGCAACTCATGAGTAGGCCCTTGAGTAGGATTTTTCCTAATAATGAATCCTCAAGAATCCCATAGATGAAGACTTATCGCTACACTTCAGCAATATAGTGCCAGAATAAATATTGCATTATTGTAACATTTAGTAATTGATTCTAACTTTATCCTAGTCAAAGTTATTGATTCCTATCATTTTGAACTTCATTTTCATAGGTTGTAAAGAAGTCATGTTACCCCCGGTGGAATGAAGTGTTTGAGTTTGATTTGGACGAATCTTTCAATGAAAAGTTAACAATAGAGGTTTGGGACTGGGACCTTGTTAGTAAAAATGATTTTCTGGGAAAGGTAAAATAAAATTTATTACAGCCTAAATAATATAAAATCTGTTTTCACCTGGAGGTATCTGCTTTCTTAGGCTGTACAGTATTATACTACTTAGAGCAGAAGTCTCTATTTCTTAGATGCCTGTCTTGCGGAAATGTACTACTGTATCAACTATTGAACCTATGGGATTTTTCTGTAGCTACTATTTCACTCAGCCTCACATACATAAACAGACTTTTTTGTAGCCTAAACTCCTCACTTCTCCTTTTACCTACATTTTCCAACCCTTTTCCCACCCCCCATGTCTTTTTCATATCTCCTTAGAATAGATTATCTGTATGATTGTTACCTTCCTGTGCTTGTCACCATCACATGACTTTTTGCTCACTCCCTCATATCTTATGTGCAAATTGAGCATAAATCACACCCTCAGACCACTAACTATTCAATTTCAGGCCAACAGGTACCCCACTATACACATACTCTCTGCTCTCCAGCAGTCACACAGCTTACAACCCTTTACCAGGCTATGGATTCATAGAGCATACAGGGGGCGAGATTAACGTAAACTCTTTAATACAGAGTGAAGAATGTTATTTGTTTCCAGAATTTCTACACATTCCCTGGTCGAGGAGAGATATGGGGAAGATGTGTTTATATACCCTTGAAGGCTGGATAGCCCTGGGCTGGTGTCAGAGGTTATCTTTGCTGTAGCACTCCCATCTTACCTTAAACTCCAGACACTTAAAAATAGCCTATTGCCCTGTGGTTGACCCAATTTGTAATATTTCATTAGAATAATAGTAAGAGCCTGACACCCAGAATGTACCTTGGCACCCCAGCTTTACATTGGAGGGGACCTCCTGCTTCTGGCACAATCCATTGTATCACTTCCAGGGCCCAATGACATACTGATGGTAAGGTCATTGGTATGAAAATTGCATGCAGCCTTTTAGACCCCTTTAAGGGATTGCTGGGCAATTGAAATTTTAAAAAGTGAAGAATAGGGTAAAATAAAAAGTCATACTTCCCCACCGATCCTTAGCCGCCCCCATTATGATGCTTCCCAAACCCCTTCCCTTCTTTACTTTATGGCCCCTACACAGGAAATTCCACCAAGTCAGTCATCGACCAAAGAAGCACTGGGAATCTGTGAGGTAATAGCGTACACTATTTGCAGCCATTTTTACCCCCAAATTTTAACCGATAGACAGCTCTTTTTTTTTAATAAGTGACAGTACCGTAACTATAAATATTTTCAAAAAAGTAAATTACTAAGTGTGGCTTTGTCAGCATGTACATATTTATTATCCAAACATTCTGGCTTGGCGTTTGGATATAAAGGCACTGTGTTCTGTGTGTACCTGGATGTTTAGATTAGTTAGGTGTCTTAATGTGATAAATGGCACACTTCCAGTATGAAGCTATACAGCATATTTATTTCTGACATCCTTATCACAAATTAAAGGTGTGTGTGTTAGTAACCTGGAGGCTAAAGATAGTATCCTAAGCGTCAGTCTTCATCCCCATAGTTCCAGAATCACTACAGCTTTAGCTGGAGAAGTACAAGAAATAATTGGCTGTTTAACGATGTTTTGTTCCGGTAGAACAGAAATGAGTTCAGTATAGCACACCAAGAGAAATTAAAAATGATTAGAAAAGGGAAAATGATTTCTCAGACGCTGAATTTAACAAAGCGGTGCAACTGCTTTTGTGCATTACTGGCAGGGGGTTAGTTGCTTCATATTGCTGTGCTAGCGAGAGAAAATGAGATGCTATTTTTAGACATGTGTCTGTCCAGCAATATTGGTATTTTTTCTCTTGTGCAGTGTACTTTTTTGTCTGAGACTGAATAGGCCTATTGTTCTGGTAGATTTAATGATACTAATCTGAACATACAATTGTAATAATTTTCAGAAAGCTACTAAATGAAAAGTGATTTAGGCAGAACACTTAATCATAATGAATAATATATAAGTTAGCTTTATGTATGTACAGTCTTCTGTTTGGTAGATATTGGTAGATAATGGTACTCATTTTTCAAACCTTTTGCTGATTTAGTGCAATTTTGTCCAGACTTGTACACCCATTTTATGCTTCCTATTTGGTCATGGCTTTTCTTTCTGGTCTCTAAAATAAACTATAAAACTTTAATAAATTTGACTTACTTCTACGTAACCAAAGATTATTGGTGCCTGAAAGTCCAGGTCAATTTTTGCAGTTCTGTTGAATATTTTTGGAACAGCTTTACATATCATAACAATTTTTACTTAGTTTTTTTTTTCATGTGAGACTATGGCTCAGATTTACTATAGCCCCTGTACCAGTTTTCTGTCTGACTTTGTACTTTCTTTTCAGTGCAAACTGCTTGCACATGTATTTAGGGGAAACATTTGTGTTGTGGTGACACCATTCTACATTGAAAACAGAAGAAAAGGCAGCCGCACTCCGTTGTCCTAATCCAATAAGTGTTTATTCACATGTGGATACAAAGCTACGTTTCGGCTAGCTCAATGTAGCCATTTTCAAGCAGTGAAGTCAAGTGTTACATGGCGGGTTTAAATCCCCCGCAGGATGTGACGTCATCAGTGACGTTAACAGAGTGAAAATATACAAATATGTACAATGGTTGTGTCAAATTCATTACTAAACATGATTATACAAGCATATAACAAGATCATAGTGACATAATGTGAAGCAAGTGAAGAAACACTCATTATAGCCAGCCGGTATCTCCGTTATAATAATTGCGATCTGCGCATGTCTAAAGGTTGCGTGGCAACATCCAAACAGAACGTGTGGGTACAGGGCTGGGGGTCCCACAACTCAGTTATGCTGCCAAGAGAGGGCCATATTTACCGACCAGATGAGGGATAGCTCCGGGAGTGTCCACCGCCGCTCCGCGATCGCTCGCATACGGCAGCACAACACCGTGTCCTGTCTGAGTCTCACCTCTCGCGATAGTCACGCGCCTGGTGTTTCGGCGGCCATCTTGGAAGAGGGCAAGAGTGGTCGGGGACCCGTACACACTGCATGTTAACGGCTTAGCAAATCGGCTGTCAGCACAGGGCTCAAGGAGAGGACCATTGTCATGTAAGGCACACATCGTGGGGCTATTTGGTAGTTCTGAACCCCTGTATCCACTGGGGTCAGGCGCCCCTAACGGCACAAATTAGACGGTCCACACTGTGCCCCTCGGGCGGATCAAGCCAATCTCAGCATCAGCCTCCAGTCGTGCAGGGTACCATTGTCACGTCTGTGGGAGGCCACTTGAAAAATAAATCGTGGAGGTTAGCGGAGAAAAGAGCCGGCTGGGTGATGAGGGTTTCTAATCGACGTCGTTGTCGTAATCTGTGTGTGAAAGAAATTGCCATTGTTATTCTTTATGAAAAATGTATCATATAACAACAAAAACATCCTGACAATGAAGGATAAAGATGCCGCATAAACGTTCGGAACTAGGGAGTTCATTCCTGAAGAATACTAACGTTAAATTCCATATTAAGTCCAACTGGATGTAAGGAATTAAGTCTGTGGATCCATCCTAACTCGCGCTGTTTTAAGATTTTTTGTCTGTCACCTCCTCTCCTGAGAGGGGGGACATGATCAATGATAGAAAACTTTAATTGGTGTATATTATGACCAGTGTCTGAAAAGTGACGGGGAACAGGTAAGTCAAGTTTTAGTGTGTTAATCGTTGACCTGTGGTTGTTGATTCGTAACCGACACTCAGTGGTGGTTTCACCCACATAAATTTTGGGACATGGACATGTAAGAACATAAATAACGTGGTCCGTTCTGCAAGTCAAATGATGAGGGATGTTGTATTTTTTACCCGTGCCCGGGTGTGTAAATGTGTCCCCTTTCGCCATGTACTGGCAATTCTCACAATTCATGCATGGGTAACACCCTGGTTTAAATAAGGATGGAAGGTGGGATGTTGTTGGTCTGGGTCCAATGTCACTCTTTACTAACTGGTCCCTGAGATTCCTAGATCTCTTGTATGAGAACAGTGGAGGTGACTGTAGTTCACTTATGTCATGGTGGAATGATGACAGTGTGGGCCAGTGTTTACGTATCGTCTCGGTGACAAATCTACTGTGTGAACCATGAGTGGTCACACAGGGGATACGGCTTCCAACGTTCCCCCGTTGTGCCGTCTGTAGTAATTCTGTCTTGTCAAGTCTTTTAGCTCTTTCCCTATGTTTAGATACTAGTTTATTGGGATAGCCCCTGGCAGTGAATTTAGCAGACATCTCATTGAGCCTCACATCAACTTTTACTGGGTCATCCACTATCCTACGTACTCTCACCATCTGACTATAGGGAAGAGATTGCATAATTCTTTTGGGATGAGCGCTGTCATACCTTAATAAATTATTGCGGTCCGTGGGTTTTACAAATAAATCTGTCTTAAGTTTGTCACCATCGATGTAGACACTGGTGTCCAAGAATTGTATTGTTGTGCATGAGTAGGTTTTCGTAAATTTGATATCGGGGTCCATCTGGTTGAGAAAATCAAAGAAGCATAAGAAATGTTCAACATCACCAGTCCAAATAAGGAAGATATCGTCGATGTACCGCCACCATCTGAGTACGTTGACAAAGAATGGGGACGAATACACCGACAATTCCTCCAATTCCGCCATGAAAATGTTGGCGTATGTGGGGGCCATGTTGGCCCCCATCGCCGTTCCACGTAACTGTAAATAATAATCATTACCAAACAGAAAATAATTACAGGTAAGTACGATGTCAAGTAGACCCAAAATAAACGATTGACATTCATCAGAAAAATCAGTTGTAAGTAGTACCCGTTGGATGCACGCTAGTCCCCTTTCATGGTTAATACTAGTGTAGAGGCTAGAGACATCAAGTGATGCTAGAATAGCATTTGGTGGGACCACAACCTCAGCTAACTTTTTTAAAAAATCAGATGTGTCACGAATGTAGGATTTCGATGTCGTGGCAAAGTCACGCAAAATTTTGTCTAGAAAAATGGCTGAAGGGGACAAGATGGAATCTCTCCCTGAGACTATTGGTCTGCCCGGAGGGGAGACCAATCTTTTATGTATTTTTGGGAGACAGTATATAACCGGGGTAACCGGTTTGTCTGGAAGTAGGAAGGTTTGTGTGGCTTTGTCCACAATGTCACTAGCAAAAGCATTATCGACTAGGATACGTAAACGTTTACGTATCCAAGGGAGTGGATTCTCAGAGAGTTTTTTATATACCTCAACATCATCCAATTGCCTTTGGATTTCCAAAATGTACTCATTTTTGTCCATGATGACAATCGCTCCGCCTTTGTCGGCTGGTTTTATCACTAGATTGTCATCATGGATCAGTTCAGTAAGGGCCAGCCTGGCTTTATGGGGGAGGTTGTTTCGTACGTTAGGTAGATGTGTAGGAACCCATTGAGTTTGTAGTTGTGTAATATCCCTCTTAACCAGTGTAATGAATGTCTCTACTGCATTAGAACTTACAAATGGCATAAAGTTACTCTTATTGTACAGGCACAAATTTTTTAAACACAGTTCTGGGCATGGAAGACTTAAATTAGAACAAACATCTGCTTTCTGTTGTGAAAACCACACTTTCAATTTGATGGATCTAAAAAACCGTGCTAATTCTGCCTCTAACCTCAGCCAATTGACTCTTTCGGTAGGACAGAAAGACAAACCTCTACTTAATAAGTCCATATGTATAGGAGAAAGTATGGCAAGGTGAATGGAAGTAGACAATTTCCAGTTGTCTATGAATTGCAGTTTGGAATGTGTTGATGATCCAGTTGAGTCATTAGATTAGGGACACAGTAGAAAAAATTATTCCAGCTTCCAATTTTCAAAAAAATATAAAATTATATAGTTATTTCATTCATTTAACAACAAAATAGGTCAGTAGGTACGACATGGGTAAAAAAATATATGCAATGAAGGAGAAACAGCTGAGAGCAAGTGTTTTATGTAACTGAAACATCTTTATCAAGCGAAGCTGCTAATGAATGTTTGTATGTGAAAAGCATGGTAGCTCGATGAATATGTTCTTCTGTTTTCTCTATAAAATCATAATACTAAACCATCATATGACAGCCCCAAATCCACCGACTTATAAGCGGAAAGCCACATTGAATTTATTCGGTGCTTCTACATTCTGCTCTGTATATGGCCACCTTAAAAGTGATACAGTATTAAAGTGATGGCACCAAGGGGGTTAAATTTGCCCAGGGCCACTCTGAAACTGCCCACATATTCAAAGTAATCGTAGCTTTCCAACTGAATGATTTTTTTTTTTTTACAAGCTGTACAAATAGAAAATCATTGATTCAAATCGGTTGCCCTGTGTTAGTCTCTTCTAGCTCAGAATAAATATAATTATGTGATGATGTCACAAAATGATGCAGCCATCCAATGCAGATGATAAAAAAAAGTCTGTCGCTCCAGGTTACATATCACACTTCATGCTGGGGTAACTTTGTTGAAAAGTAATTGATTTAATGCTAACATTGTAGAGCATGAATAATAAACACACTCATTACTGTGCGTAGAACATAGAAAAAACATATGATGTATACCGACTGCCTTTCTGATGTACAACACTAGTTTCTTATAACAATAAGAAGCCGGAGAGGAACAAAGCCTAATTTACTAACTTATATTAGCTATTAATGCTAATACACAACTCTACACTCAGTTAAAATAGCATTTAAGGTCGTGAGTGTATGAGTATGCGTTACATCTAAAAAATGTGTTATTCTGCATAATGAACTACATTACGGCCAATATGGGAGCATCTGTGTTGAATGGATATAATACGTGGGGCACATTTACTTACCGCGTCAAGTCGCCGACCAGGGCGGTATGCTCTCACGGAATTCTGGGCGGCGCGGCTGTTATAAGGAAGTTCTCCGCCGCCACCAGGTGGCCTGATGCGCGTGAAAACGAATTTTAAGCCGCGATTCACCGGGCGTCTGAGGTGATGGATAAGAGGGGTCCCCGAGACCGACCATTTTGTTTAAATGCGGCGGTTTTTTTCCGGAATACGTCGGTATTTGTAACTCGGCCCGACCCCTACGATTTCCGTCGCCGCGACATGCCGGAGACGCCGATGCGCACAATCCGATGCGTGCGCCACAAAATCCCGGGGCCAATCAGGTACAAATCGGCGCAAATCGGAAAAGGTTGGTCGGTACACGTCGGAAAACCGAACGTCGGAGCCCTTAGTAAATTGACCCCCATTGTGTTTTCCCTCCAATGTGTTATATTATTATGAACTTTTGAGGAAATTACCGCTAATGCAGGACCTAAATCTTCAATGAAATGGAATATGTTGTTATGTGGTGTTGCTCTGCGTGACCTAGAAAACATTAAGGTCACCTTAGACTAAAGGCCAAGGAAAACCATTAATCAGATCAGCTTAATAATTGTTTAATACCCACCAAGTGAATCTAATGTTCATGATTGTTATATTTCTTAATATGACTATATCGTGTTACTTCCATATTTTCATTATGTTAGTGGAAATTGATCACTTGTAAAGGCTGTCATCACAAATGTTGCTGACGATTTTTTAGGACAGCAGCTGAGTTTTTAGAGTCAAACATGAAAAATTAGAAAAAATAGCAACTTTGAGTTGGCTAAAATGTGTAGAGATTGAAGGAACTTTGAGGACGCTGTCTGTTGTTTGGTCATCGTGCCCGTGACTCCAATATATATTATCAGGCCTTGGTCCAACTTAAGAGACCCACCACGAACTTCACAGACAAACCCCATAGTTACAGGACTAGACCATCGACCTCTGGCTGAAGCTTCTGGAGTACTATAGTCCCAGGCTGCAATAATCAGCTGTTTAAGGGTCTGGTAAATGAGTTTATGCTCATCCTCGGTCCAATTACAGCAAAAATGATTAAAACTACAATTGTCACCGGGGCCAAAAAATTTTTTGTCTGGATCTTACAATGATAAAATTATAATTATAACAAGAACCAAACCTCCGGGACCCTATTTTGTGACTTACCGGAGGAATGCCGTGCGATTATAAAACAATAAATAAAACAGTAAAAATCACTTGATCTGATTTCCAATTAATAACGCTATATCCCGGTGTGTGATACAAGAAACTGCATTTGCCATATAAAAAACTCAATAAAAGTTGATAAAAGTTGTACTGTACAAAAATGGTAGCATGCAAACATCAACAAAATTCGCAAAACAATTACACACACCACAGCTTCGCGACCACTACTTTCATACAAGTATGAAAAAATCTTAGCGACCAGAAACTAGCCAAAAAAAAGAATTTTTTTTTTTTGTAATCAAGCCTGACTCAGTCTTTACATGGAAAAAAAATAAAAAGTTATAACTTAGGGGGGAGCGGAGGAAAAAATGAAAAGCCTGGTCTTTAAGGGTTGTTAAATGCGACTCGAGAGAATATCATCAATGCACCATTATTTTATATAGGTCGTGGTTCTATACGGTTTTTTACCAATCATTTAGCCTGGTTTCCTAATTTTTGATGTAAAAGGAATGGCTCCAATACAGTGGACACATTATATTTTCATTTTAGGGTCCACTTGGTTTTTGGTTTACAAACTACTGTGGACAGATGAACCCAAATGTAAGCTGCCGAAAGGGTTTATGCTGTGTAATAAAATAGATGTGATTTACAATCGACAATGATTTTTGGACCTTAACGGATCGCGGTGATTCAATATGAAGTTACAAGGAGTGGAGGACTCTTGTGTATCACAATACCTAACAGAGTCCATACTGTCGGTTAGCTTAGCACACAGTAATATTGTTCCAACACAGGTTGTGATGTATTCTTAGTCCTTGCACAGCCATGCATACCTTTTTAAGTGCCCCTTAGCAATAACTGCCCTTAGTGCTGTCGACAGAAACAGTTAACAACGGAATTCCTTCGCGTCTGTGCTGTCAGAATACCAGAAAAGTAAGTAATAATTATAAAGACAGATTTTTTTTTTACTTGCACGAGATTCCAGAAGCAAGAACGATCGGTCACGGAGCTTCGACCTTTGTCAGAGTCCATTACATGGCCAAATAAAGAGAGCATGCGTACTTTATTACATTAGGTCTCTATATTGTATTCACTACTTGGACCATTTTACAAACCTACCTGAATATTATAAAAATGTGCACACACTGGACGAATGTACAATATCTGCTTATGAAAATGATAACTTCTTACAAGGGAAGCAGTCACCAGGGACCTATGTCATAAAGATTATAATATGTCGTTTCTGCTTTCTCTTAGCATTTTGCATTACAATATTATAATTGGTGTGATTAACTTACATTGCATCCTGACCAGAATCCTCGTGTAGTCCAGGGCTTGGGCTTTGATTTGGATGGATTTCAAAAAAACATGTTGACTTGGTGTTATTCACTCCCAGCTCTTGGCCACCACCTTTGTGCCTCCTGTACAGCTCCTTCTCTTGCCTCCTTCACTGAGTTCACAGCCTGCTGAGCTGGATCAGAGGGAGAGTGAGGAGCTGTGAGAAACAAAGTCACATGTTGTTTTTTGAAATGCATCTAACCATGATGCAAGGAAGTATAAATACACAATTATAGTGTAATGAAAATGATTAGAGAAGGCAGAGACATATTTGCAATGCAGGTGTGATGGGCTTCTGCAACCGTTTAGTTGAAATGAAGTTTGGTGATAGGTTCCCTTAAAAGGTTGGGCTGATGCTTTATCTGATTTCTATGCTTATACATCAGTTTGACATACTGCTGCTTGTCACCAGATTTAATCACCCCTTTAATCTACTAGCAACGGATTTAGTTATTGATATCCTTTCTAGAATTCCTCATTTATGTGAAATCTTCACAGTTGATGAAAGAGGAGATTTGTCGTAAGAGACGCAAAACATTTCAAGGTACTTAAAGGGAAACCTGTCACCAGAGACCCATTTTTAGCACTCCCCCAGTCCCACAGAGCATAGTACATACTGCCAAAGTGTTTTTTGTATAAAAATAGGTTTACATAAAAAAAAGATATGTTATATGTACCTTTCATTAGCATGTGCTGTGTGACTAGACAGTTGCCAAATGGGAGGGTCTGGAAAGGAGCGTTTCCCCCTCACCTTGGGAAAGCTTCTCCATGTGACCTTTTCAATATATGAAAACACCATCACTGGTTAGCGACGCCCCCTGCCTCCTCTAAACAGCCAATCCGAGTTGTGGGGGGGAACTGCTCCTTCCAGTCCTCCTTTTTGGCAACCTCGTCACACAGCAGATGCTAATGAAGGTACATATAACATATCTTTTTTTCTGTAAAACCTATTTTTTATACAAAACACTTTGGCAGGTATGTACTATGCTCTGTGGGGATGGGGGAGTGCTAAAAATGGCCTCCTGTAATGTCTGAATTGCCAATCCCCCTTTAGCCTAGGATTCTAGAAAGGACATTTTATAATTTAAATGAGGGAACTCACGGTATAGTTTAATAGGGGTAAAATGCTCTCAAAGTGTCCCGTTATATAAAACAAAAGCTCATCATGAAGTGTTGCGTTTAAAGCTGATATTATAGTAAGGACTTCTCTAGGTCCAGATATACTTACCAGTATTATACAAATCTATCAGTGGTTGGCTGAAATGTTTCTTATCATGAGATACATTGTTTGAGCTGTTCTCCTGCATCTAGTATCTATTTCTTATGAATTAGTCCTAAGTTGTGCCTTTTTATTTTCTCTTGGCGCGAAGCACATTTGTAGAATAATGTTATAAAAATCCTTGCAAGTGGTTGAGAAGAAGCTAAAATGTACATCTAATGTTTCACTCCTATATGTTTCTGTTGTGTGTATCATAACAATGCAGGTGTTCATACTTTTCACTACTGTGAGCTCCATTCCCTACCGTATATATACATTGAGTATAAAGCTGACCCGAGTATACAAGCCAAAGCCCATAATTTTAACCACCAAAAACTGGGACCCCTGTATAAAGCCAGTGCCCCCTGTAGTATACCAGTCAGCATGCCCCCATGTGTATACAGGCCAGCCAGCCCCATGTAGTATCAGCCTGCCTTCCCCCTTTTAGTATAAAGCAGCCCCAGAGTATATGGCCAGCCTGGTCCCATTAGCTTACAGCCAGCTGCCCCTGTGATACGCCAGCTTGCCCCCTGTAGTATAGCACAGCTTCTTATAGTTACCGCGCCAGCCCCCAGTAGTATACAGCCAGCCCAGTAGTATAAAGCCATTGTCCCGTAGTATACAGCCAGCCAGGCCCCTGTAGTATACGCCTGCCTCTGTCCCCTGTAGTATACAGCCTGCGCCCAGTCCCGTAGTATACCCTGCCCAGTCCCCTGTATATACGCCTGCCCCAGCCCCTGTGTATACAGCAGGTGCCCTTTGTAGTATACAGCCCAGCTCCCTACTCTATACAGCCTGCCTATCGCCAGTAATCCCGCCGCCCACCCAGCACTAAAAATAAAGTTATCTACTCCGCTGACAAACTCGGCTTTCCCGAGTATATCGTCCTATATTTTCTCCCTCTGCCTTCAGCATTCTTGCGTTGTCTCCCATTCAAATGACCTTGCCATGCCCACATAGCCCCACGTTCTGCTGTATTGAGATAGTTTTCCTTAATATTGCATTGTGTTTCTAGTGTCCCCGACCGTTTATTTTTCTTAAAATTACAATGGGATGGTACTTGTATCTACCATGTCATTGTTTCTGCCACTAAACAGTGGTCTCTGTTTTGTGGCATTCGAGACATTGCCCTTTGAAGTGGGCCTGTCTTACCTGTGCATCTGCACAGGGTTCCTAAGATGTATATAGTCGCTATGGCGGGTGCATGGTTTCTGTTGCCATATTGTTGTGATAATGACTAATGCTTTGAGAGTAAGGGGACTGTAGAGCAGAGGGTCGCCATTTATAGGTCGCCTTGGATTGTGGCGCATCGTCGCGGCTTTCACGCGCAGTCGGGTGCGTGGCGTCGGCAAACCTGTGGTTTGGAAACCGCATTTTAAAGTTGTCGCAAGAATAGCACTCGCATCCACCGGATGCAGGGTGAACTCCCGGCGGACTTCACGCAGTGCGACACCTAGGTGGATATCGGGCGTACCAACCTTAGTGATACCGGCAGACACGAATCAACGTCGGACCAACGCGCTGCGGGATCTGCGCTGGGACCGGGTAGTAAATGAGCCCCCGCAAGTTATGATCCGACTGCATCCACCAAAATTATTTTTATTGACGCACAGTATAGTATTATTACGTCCTGCACTCATGAGTGGCCTTGAGTAGGATTTTTCCTAATAATGTTCTTCAAGAATCCCATAGATTGAAGCTTATCGCTACCCTTCAGCACTATGTGCCCAATAAATATTGCATTATGGTAACCTTTAGTATTGATTCTCCACTTTATCTCGTCACAGTTATTGATCTCTCATTGAACTCTCATTTCATAGGTTGTAAAGAAGTCTGTTACCCCCGGTGGAATGAAGTGTTGAGTTTGATTTGGACGAATCTTTCAATGAAAAGTTACCATGAGGTTGGGACTGGGCCTTGTCGTAGAAATGTTTCTGGGAAAGGTAAAATAAAATTATTCAGACTAAAATATATTAAAATCGTTTTCACCTTGGAGGTATCTGCTTTCTTAGGTGTACGTATTTATACTACTGAGCAGAGTCTCTATTTTCTTAGATGCCCTGTTCTTGGGAAATGTACTACTGTATATCAACTATTGAACTATGGGATTTTCTGTAGCTATATTTCACTCAGCCCTACTACATAAACGCCTTTTTGGTAGCCTAAACTCTCATTCTCCTTTTAACCAACATTTTCCAACCCTTTCCCACCCCCCATGTCTTTTTCATACTCCTTAGAATAGATTATCTGTATGATTGTTACCTTCCTGTGCTTGCACCATCACATGATTTTGCTCCTCCTCTATTTTATGTGCAATGAGCATAAATCACACCCTCAGACCACTAACTATTCATTTCAGGCCACAGGTACCCCACTATACACAACCTCGCTTCCTCCGCAGTCACACCTTACAACCCTTTACCAGGCTGGATTATGAGCGAACGGGGGCGAGATTAACGTAAACTTTTATACAGTGAAGAATGTTCTTTTTCCAGATTTCTCACATTCCCTGGTCGAGGAGAGATATGGGGAGAGATGTGTTTATACTTTGAAGGCTGGATAGCCCTCGGGCTGGTGTCAGAGGTATTCTTTGCTGTCGCACTCCCATCTTACCTTAACTCCAGACACTAAAATTGCTATTGCCCTGTGGTTGACCAATTTGTATATTTCATTTAATAATAGTAAAGCCTGACACCAGAATGTACCTTGGCACCCCAGCTTCACATGGAGGGGACCTCCTGCTTCTGGACCATCCATTGTATCCACTTCAGGCCCCCATGACATACTGATGGTAAGGTCATTGGTATGAATTGCATGCAGCCTCGTTTGACCCCTTTAGGGATTGCTGGGCCATTGAATTTTAAAAGTGAAGCATAGGGTAAATCAAACAAGTCATACTTCCCCCACCGATCTTAGCCGCCCCCCTTATGATGCTTCCCAAACCCTTCCCTTCTTTACCTTTATGGCCCCTCCCACAGGGATTCCACCAGTCCGTCTCGACCAAAGCACTGGGGACTGCTGTGGAGTATAGCGTCACTCTTTGCGGCTTTTCAACCCCCATTTTAACCCGTCGACCGCTCTTTTTTATCGCGCCGTCACGTTACTATCATCTTTTTCCGGACTATACAGACTGTGGCTTGCGCTGTACTTTTTCCCTTCTGGCTGGGTTGGATTCAAGCTGTGTTCTGTGTACCTGGTTTTAGATTAGTTGGTGTCTTAATGTGATAAATGGCACTCTCACGTCTGACCTTACACGCATCTTTTTTCGCATCCTTCTCCCATATAAGGTGTGTGTTCGGCACCTGAGGGCTCCAAAGTAGTATCCTCAGCGTCCGTCTTCATCCCCTAGTTCAGACACTACCTACAGCTTTAGCTGGGCAAGTCGCAAGATAATTGGCTGTTTAACGATGTTTGTTCCGGTAGCCGCAATGAGTTCGGATGCACCCCCGGCTTCCTGTTAAAAAGGGAAATGATTTCTCAGACGCTGAATTTCCACGGTGCACTGCTTTTGTGCCTTCTTGGCGGGGGTTGGGCTTCTCATTGCTGTGCTAGCGAGGCAGAATGGAGATGCTTTTTTACCATGTGTCTGCCCGTATTGGTATTTTTCTCTTGTGCAGTGTACTTTTTTGTCTGAGACGAATAGGCCTATTGTTCTGGTATGATTATGATACATTGAACATACAATTGTATATTTTCAGAAAGCTACTATGATGTGATTTAGGCAGAACACTTAATCATAATGAGAATATATCAGTTAGCTTTGTATGATACAGTCTTCTGTTTGGTAGATATTGGTAGATAATGGGTACTTCATTTTTCAACCTTTTGCTGATTTAGTGCAATTTTGTCCAGACTGACACCCATTTTATGTTCCTATTGTCATGGGCTTTTCTTTCTGGTCTCTAAAATAAACTATAACACTAAATTTGACTTACTTCTACGTAACCAAAGATTATGGTGCCTGAAGTCCCGGTCAATTTGCAGTTCTGTTGATATTTGGAACCAGCTTTACCATATCATAACATTTACTAGTTATTTTTTCATGTGAGTATGGCTCATGTTCTATAGCCCCGTTACAGTTTTTCTGTCTACTTTGTACTTTCTTTTCAGTGCAAACTGCTGTGACATGTATTTCAGGGAAACATTTGTGTTGTGGTGCACCCATTCTACATTGAAAACAGAAGAAAGGCGCCGCACTCCGTTGTCCTAATCAATAAGTGGTTATTCACATGGTGGATACAAGCACGTTTCGGCTAGCTCAATGTAGCCTTTTCAGCAGTGAGTCAGTGTTTACATGGCGGGTTTAAATCCCCCGCAGGAGTGACGTCATCAGTGACGTTAACAGAGTGAAACATATACAAATAGTACAATGGTTGTGTCAAATTCATTACTAAACATGTTATAACGCTTATAACAAGATCATAGTGCATAATTGAGTAGAAGCAGAGGAGAAACACTCATTATAGCCAGCCGGTATCTCTGTTATATAATGCGATCTGCGCCTGGTCTAAAGGTTGGTGCACATCCAACAGAACGTGGGGGTACGGGCTGGGGGGTCCCACAACCAGTTATGCTGCCAAGAGAGGGCCTATTTTACCGACCAGATGAGGAATAGCTCCGGGAGTGTCCACCGCCGCTCCGCGATCGCTCGCATACGGCAGCACAACACCGTGTCCTGTCTGAGTCTCACCTCTCGGCTAGTCACGCGCCTGGTGTTTCGGCGGCCCCATCTGGAAGAGGGCAAGGTGGTCGGGGACCCGTACCACCTGCTGTTTAACGGCTTAGCCCACGGCTGTCAGCACCGGGCTCAAGGAGAGGACCATTGTCCGTAGGCACACATCGTGGGGCTATTTGGTGTTCTGCACCCTGTATCCACTGGGGTCAGGCGCCCCTAACGCCCCCATTAGCGTCCCACGTGCCCTCGGCGGTCAGCCACTTCAGCATCGCCTCCAGCGTGCGGGTACCTTGTCCCGTGTGGAGGCCACTTGAAATCTCGTGGGAGGTTAGCGGAGGAGGCCGGCTGGGTGATTGAGGGTTTCTTCGCGTCGTGTCGTACTTGTGGTGGAAATTGCCTTGTTATTCTTTATGGATGTATCTTCCCAAAACCCTCTGACGTGCTAGATGCCGCTAAACGTTCGGGACTAGGGGTTCTCCTGAGCTCCTAAGTTAAATTCCATCTTAGTCCCCACTGGATTGTCGGAATTAAGTCTGTGGCTCATCCTACCTCGCGCTGTTTTAAATTTTTTGTCTTCACCTCCTCTGCGAGGGGGGACATGTCATGTAGACAACTTTATTGGTGTAGATATGCACCGGCTCTGAAGTGCGGGGACAGGTAGTCCAGTTTTAGTGTGTTTTAATCGTTGACCTGTGGTTGTGATTCGTAACCGACACTCAGTGGTGGTTTCACCCCCATAAATTTTGGGACATGGACATGTAGAACATATAACGTGGTCCGTTCTGCAAGTCAAATGATGGTGTGTGTTGTATTTTACCCTGCCCCGGGTGTTAAATGGTCCCCTTTCGCATGTACTGGCATTCTCCAATTCATGCTGGGTAAACACCCTGGTTTAATAAGGATGGAAGGTGGGATGGTGTGGTCTGGGTCCAATGTCACTCTTTACTAACTGGTCCCTGAGTTCCTAGCTCTTGTATGAGAACGTGGGAGGTGAAGTGTTCACTTATGTCATGGTGGGAATGATGACTGTGGGGGCCAGTTTTACGTTGTCTCGGTGACAAATCTACTGTGTGAACCATGAGTGGTACACAGGGGATAACGGCTTCCAACGTTCCCCCGTTGTGCCGTCTGTCGTAATTCTGTCTTGTCAAGTCTTTTAGCTCTTTCCCTATGTTTCTAGATATAGTTTATTGGGATAGCCCCTGGCAGTGAATTTAGCAGACATCTCATTGAGCCTCACCTCACTTTTACGGGTCATCCACTATCCTACGTTACTCTCACCATCTGACTATGGGAAGAGATTGATAATTCTTTGGGATGGGCGCTGTCATACCTTAATAAATTATTGCGGTCCGTGGGTTTTACAAAAAATCTGTCTTGTTGTCACCATCGTGTAGCACTGGTGTTCCAAGAATTGTATTGTGTGCCTGAGTAGGTTTTCGTTAATTTGATATCGGGGGTCATCTGGTTGAGAAAATCAAAGAAGCATAAGAAATGTTCAACCACAAACCAGTCCAAATAGGGATATCGTCGATGTCCGCCACCATCTGAGTACGTTGACAAAAATGGGGACGATACCCGACAATTCTCCAATTCCGCCATGAAAAGTTGGCGTATGTGGGGGCATGTTGGCCCCCTCGCCGTTCCAGTAGCTGTAAATATAATCATTACCCCCAGATACTTAAGTAGTCGTGTCAGGACCCCCCTCGATGCATTCCATCCGAATCGAGTTGTAGTAGTACCGTTGGATGCACGCTAGCCCTTTCATGGTTTCTAGTGTAGAGGCTAGAGACACTCAGTGATGCTAGAATAGCTTGGTGGGCCCACCCCTCCGCTACTTTTTAAAATCAGTTCGTGTCCGATGTAGGTTTACGTGTTGTGCGTAGTCCGCAAAATCTTGTCTAGAAATGGCCTGAAGGGCCGATGGCTCTCCCTGGACTATTGGTTGCCGGCGGGGAGACCCACATCTTTATGTATTTTTTGGGAGGCAGTATATAACGGGGGTAACGGTTTTTCTGGAAGTAGGGGTTTGTGTGCTTTGTCACCAATGTCCACTAGCAAGCCTTATCGACTAGGATACGTACGTTTACGTATCCCAGGGAGTGGTTCTCAGGAGTTTTTTATTACCTCAACATCATCCATTGCCTTTGGATTTCCCAATGTACTCATTTTGTTCCATGATGACCATCGCTCCGCCTTTGCGGCTGGTTTTATCACTGATTGTCATCATGGATCAGTTCAGGGGCCCGCCTGGCTTTTGGGGAGGTTGTTTCGCGTTGGTGATGTGTGGGGCCCCTTGGTTTGTGTAGTTGTGATTCCCCTCTTCCGTGTAATGAATGTCTCTACTGCATTCTAACTCCACAATGGCATAGTTCCTCTTATTGTCGGCCCAATTTTTTCACACCTTCTGGGCTATGGGACTTAATTAGACCACCTTGCTTTCGGTTGTGAAACCCACTTTCATTTGATGGATCTAAAACCGTGCTAATTCTGCCTCTAACCTCACGCAATTGACTCTTTCGGTAGGACAGAGACAAACCTCTATTATAGTCCATAGTATAGGAGAAGCGGGTGGAGATGATATATTTACCAAAGGTCTGCGTTTTGAGGGTTCACTTCTTCTGTGGGTTTCGGCTTGCCATTCGCGTTAGGGGCTGTTTCCTATGTCTCCTGCGCCAGCGGGGTCTTCCGCCTCCTCCCCTTTCGGGAGTCCATTGGGACCATTTTGACTTAGAAGATGTCTTGGTTTGGAGTTTCTCTTTGAGTTTCTCGGCCCACCTGTGTGGTATTCTCCTACCCTGGGAGGATGATCGCCTCTCGGAGGTATGGGAGACACGACTTTCTTGGTTTTCCTCTCTGACATTATCGAAAATTTTGCAACGGATCCGGAACTATCTCGCTTAATTTACATTTATCACTACTGGGTGAATTTATCGCCGCAAGCTGTCCCCGAGGACTGAGACCCCTTTGGCACCCACCTTTTCCAAATAACCAAAGATTTTTGTCAGATGTTTGAAGGACTGTCTAACTATGCATTTGGCATTATTCTTTTTATTTGATTTCTCAAAAGGAAGTCCATATTACTAAACAAAGGGTGGCAGTATGCGACACCAGCTACGCCATTTTGGGTCCAACTGAATTTGTGGTCTAAGGAAAGGCCACAACGATATTTTCTAATTTAGACCGGCCAGGGAACATAACACCATAAATGGATAGGATTCCGAAGACTATGTCTGGAAAATCTATAACTGGCAGCGACGACGACATTGGCAGACGAGACCGCTGGGCCAGGGACCAGAAAACTCAAAGAGAACACTCAAACCATAGGACTCTTCCTAAGTCACGCATGGATCCCAACAAGATCCTTCTTCTTTTTTAGGATTGGACGATACCAGCCGAAAGGGGGAGGAGGCGGAAGACCCGCCGTGGCGGGAGGAGACATAGGAACGCCCCATACGAGAAGTGGCAAAGCCCTGACACCCGTACAGGGACGAAGCATGCCACCCTAACACAACCCCCGCCAGACTTGTGTCACATATATCATCTCCCCCGTCCCTCACATTGGACTTATTAGTAGGTTTGTCTTCTGTCCTACCGAAAGAGTCATTGGCTGAGGTTAGAGGCAGAATTAGCACGGTTTTTTAGTCCATCAAATTGAAAGTTGTTTTCACAACAGAAGCAGGATGTTTGTTCTAATTAAGTTTCTCATGCCCCAAACTGTGTTTAAAATTTGTGCCTGTACAATAAGAGTAATTATGCCAACATGGCCCCCACATACGCCAACATTTTCATGGCGGAATGGGGAATTGTCTGTATTCGTCCCCATTCTTTGTCACGTACTCAGATGGTGGCGTTACATCGACGATATCTTCCTTATTTGGACTGGTGATGTTGAACATTTCTTATGCTTCTTTGATTTTCTCAACCAGATGGACCCCGATATCAAATTTACGAAAACCTACTCATGCACAACATCACAATTCTTGGACACCAGTGTCTACATCGATGGTGACAAACTTAAGACAGATTTATTTGTAAAACCCACGGACCGCAATAATTTATTAAGGTATGACAGCGCTCATCCCAAAAGAATTATGCAATCTCTTCCCTATAGTCAGATGGTGAGAGTACGTAGGATAGTGGATGACCCAGTAAAAGTTGATGTGAGGCTCAATGAGATGTCTGCTAAATTCACTGCCAGGGGCTATCCCAATAAACTAGTATCTAAACATAGGGAAAGAGCTAAAAGACTTGACAAGACAGAATTACTACAGACGGCACAACGGGGGAACGTTGGAAGCCGTATCCCCTGTGTGACCACTCATGGTTCACACAGTAGATTTGTCACCGAGACGATACGTAAACACTGGCCCACACTGTCATCATTCCACCATGACATAAGTGAATTACAGTCACCTCCACTGTTCTCATACAAGAGATCTAGGAATCTCAGGGACCAGTTAGTAAAAAGTGACATTGGACCCAGACCAACAACATCCCACCTTCCATCCTTACTTAAACCAGGGTGTTACCCATGCATGAATTGTGAGAATTGCCAATACATGGCGAAAGGGGACACATTTACACACCCGGGCACGGGTAAAAAATACAACATCCCTCATCATTTGACTTGCAGAACGGACCACGTTATTTATGTTCTTACATGTCCATGTCCCAAAATTTATGTGGGTGAAACCACCACTGAGTGTCGGTTACGAATCAACAACCACAGGTCAACGATTAACACACTAAAACTTGACTTACCTGTTCCCCGTCACTTTTCAGACACTGGTCATAATATACACCAATTAAAGTTTTCTATCATTGATCATGTCCCCCCTCTCAGGAGAGGAGGTGACAGACAAAAAATCTTAAAACAGCGCGAGTTAGGATGGATCCACAGACTTAATTCCTTACATCCAGTTGGACTTAATATGGAATTTAACGTTAGTATTCTTCAGGATTGAACTCCCTAGTTCCGAACGTTGATGCGTCATCTTTATCCTTCATTGTCAGGATGTTTTTGTTGTTATATGATACATTTTTCATAAAGAATAACAATGGCAATTTCTTTCACACACAGATTACGACAATGACGTCGATTTGAAACCCTCACCCCCCAGCCGGCTCTTTTCTCCGCTAACCTCCACAATTTATTTTTCATATGGCCTCCCACAGACGTGACAATGGTACCCTGCACGACCGGAGGCTGATGCTGAGATTGGCTTGATCCGCCCGAGGGGCACAGTGTGGACCGTCTAATTTGTGCCGTTAGGGGCGCCTGACCCCAGTGGATACAGGGGTTCAGAACCACCAAATAGCCCCACGATGTGTGCCTTACATGACAATGGTCCTCTCCTTGAGCCCTGTGCTGACAGCCGATTCGCTAAGCCGTTGACATGCAGTACGTACGGGTCCCCGACCACTCTTGCCCTCTTCCAAGATGGCCGCCGAAACACCAGGCGCGTGACTATCGCGAAAGGTGAGACTCAGACGGGACACGGTGTTGTGCTGCCGTATGCGAGCGATCGCGGAGCGGCGGTGGACACTCCCGGAGCTATCCCTCATCTGGTCGGTAAATATGGCCCTCTCTTGGCAGCATAACTGAGTTGTGGGACCCCCAGCCCTGTACCCACACGTTCTGTTTGGATGTTGCCACGCAACCTTTAGACATGCGCAGATCGCAATTATTATAACGGAGATACCGGCTGGCTATAATGAGTGTTTCCTCACTTGCTTCACATCATGTCACTATGATCTTGTTATATGCTTGTATAATCATGTTTAGTAATGAATTTGACACAACCATTGTACATATTTGTATATTTTCACTCTGTTAACGTCACTGATGACGTCACATCCTGCGGG
Source organism: Engystomops pustulosus (assembly GCA_019512145.1). Taxonomy (NCBI): domain Eukaryota; kingdom Metazoa; phylum Chordata; class Amphibia; order Anura; family Leptodactylidae; genus Engystomops; species Engystomops pustulosus. The sequence continues at coordinate 120,072,845 of CM033642.1, read as the reverse complement.
GGATTTAAACCCGCCATGTAACACTTGACTTCACTGCTTGAAAATGGCTACATTGAGCTAGCCGAAACGTAGCTTTGTATCCACATGTGAATAAACACTTTTTGGATTAGGACAACGGAGTGCGGCTGCCTTCTCTTCTGTTTTTGATGCTACTGGATCTCGGGTCAGACCAAAGCAGCTAGCACCCACACGGATTGAATCCCTTGCTACACCTCACAGTGCTGACCTCCTCTACTAAATTCTACCCCTTAAGTAATTTTCCTTCTCGTTAATTGTGTTGATAAAATGAAATAACGAATTTACTGGAAAAAAAAAAAGTAAGCACTGCGAAAATTAAAAGTTTAGATCACAGTTACTCACTATTTAGGTAAACTGTGAGTTTCTGCACGTCCCCCCGTCATGACACCTAAAAAAGCTCAAACCTTTAGCTGAATTCCACACATAACACTGTGAATTACTCGATCAAAATATTTACCTGTGCTATATGACTACATATAATATACATTGACCTATTTATTTGTAAATGCACGTATATCAATATAAAAATACAGCTTAATGGCCATAGAGTGATAGCCGATGCTGAATATGGCTGACACACCTCCACTGCCGTGCCAGATACTGCACGTTAATCAGCAGCAAACAGTGCCACAGTCGTCCTGCTGCACATATGCCCAGCTGTATTCAGCCAACAATAACAGAAATCATGAGAAAATAAGACACCCTCCATGCGGGAAGGCTTATTTACTAGCGGTCCCGCCACCGCCATTTCCGTTCGACTTAATCCAACATTTTTCAGGGATTCGCCTCACTGGGACAGGTGAACGAATTGTGGCTGCCTGTTGTGCAATACAGCCATTCGTAAATGGATGGCCATATTGCCATTAAATGATACGAGGCCGACGTTATGCTAACCCATATATATATGGCCGTATATACGCCCAGTTTGACACTGCATATATAGGAGTTCAGTTTGCGAAGCGTGTTTTATAAATATACTTGACTGATTAACCAGGATACAATATGAAATCGAAATACAGGTTTTGGTACAGAAATACAAGTAATGGCAATAATCAGCGAAATAAAATTCGTAAAGGTATCTGCAAAAGGTGTTCATTTCCTTTTTAGATTTATGTTGCTTACAATGCAAAATACGTTTTAGATGTCTAGGTCTAGCTTTCCAAATCCGGGGCCGGAGAAAACTATGTGGGCGGAGATTATCAGATGCTGTCTAGAGAGGCCAAAACTCTAGGGCATGACCCATTGGCAACAAATCAGCGCTCCTCTTCATTTTCCATAGCAGTTATAAATTTAAAAAGTTGTCAGCTGTGCATTGGTTAGCCATCAGCAACTCTAGAACAGTTACGTTCCTAGACACCTGACACAAATCTCCACTTGGGATCTCTATGGTTACATAATCAAACAAAACAAACCCATGCTCATGAAGTTGTAGATAAAATAGCCCCACACTTTTTGATACCCAACATCAGCAGAGCTGGCCCGCAAGAAGAGAGAAAGAAGTTAGACAGAAAGACAATAAAATAAACAGCAAGTTTTTCACTTTAAGAACATGTACATTTTAACCGCTACCTGAAACAGTTAAATCCGCAAAAACAGAAAATATAATTTCAGATTATTTTTGGCTATTGTGAGGGGGCGGGGGGAGTGGGGCTGGGGGAGTGTGTGACACATTTTTCTAATGTACTTCTATTGAAAATTATTAATGAATGCCCACCCATCTTCATTATCCCAGGGCCTGATACAGCGCTAGGAATAGGGACGGGTGGGTGTGGCCGGACCGGAAGCTGAAGTGGACAAGTGGAGTGGCAAGATAGGCAGCACGGGAGACCACCAGGGGCGAACTGGGAGGGTGAGAAGGTTTGTTTTGTAAAAAAAAAAAGCACTCCTAGCCTGGCTACAGCATATTATTAACAATCCACTAACCCTTTAAGGGTTTAATGAAGTATATAAAAAAAAATGCCAACAAATGTGGTTTGTATTATCCCGTCCTCCACTATGAAATGATAGTGTTACCTTTGCGCAGTGTTCTATTCCCGTCCAAACCAACAGGAGGGGAAAGTGAGGATAGATGTACTATCCAAACACTATTAGGCGGCAATAAGACATAAGGCTATTGCCACCGGACCCGACAAAGGAATATCAGAAGGAAATGAAGTGTACTAATCAAAACAGGATTAACAAAGGGAATTTCTGACAAAGCAAAGAAGCCCTTTATTAAATAACCAAACCCCTCGATAACGCCTTCTATCAATACCAAAAATATACAAATCCACAACTGCCCCCCCAGACGACCCCTAATTGGATCGATTGCCTTACGGTCTAAATGTGTCAAGACTAGTTGATAATATGTTACAATCAGCCATCCAACAATCCCAGATATTTGAAAGACACGAAGACATTTTACAGATACAAGAAAAACCCAAATGGGAGGATGATTATATAAATAGGGACTTTAGACGTCACCTCCAATTATACGGTCATGAAAACGACATATGTTTTAACTAAGGAACAAAGAATACCTATGGAGGCAAATTGAATTTTATGGAGATGGATCTCTTTATTCTATCCCATAATTATGTTTATATGATAATAAGGTTTACTTACAACATGGGGCCGGCCATGGGGACCAAGATCGCTCCGTGCTTGCTAATTTGTATGTAGCCGAGGGAGGAAATGCCATCTATGCCGATATGGTAGCACGACGAACTTGGCCCCCTATGGCATCGTTTTATAGGACATATTGTTTTTATATGGAAGAGGAGGCACAGTCTTACTACATTTTTTAAGAACATTAATAAAAACGAGTTTTATCGACATTTTACCCCAACATACAGTAAAGAATCAGGCAACTTTCGTGGATCTACAATATTCATCAAGGATGAAAAATCCTCACAAAATCAACAGAAAAAAACACTGACAGCAAACGTACATAACACTTGACCGCTTTGTCATTTACCCTGTTTGGCTACAAAAACATCCACCAGGCCAATACAAGAAATACGTCGGAATTGCAAAGATATGAGGACTATGGAAGGACGGCTGAGGTTTATCATAAAGTTTGAGGAGAAAGGGTATAAGAAAAAGAAACTAGAAACAAAACTAAGTATAACATTAAGCAGACATGACACGAGACATTCCTACTGAAAGAAAAAGAAAAAAACACCAAAAGCACCCGGACCGAATCCCCAGAAAATTAAGATTCCCTTTTTAAGTAATCATCTGGTACATGTGCTTATTCAAGAAGATCATCAAAAGAAATGGGATAAGGGGATTAAGGTCAGAGCTGAGCTCTATTCTGAAAACCCTCCTTTACTTTTAAAAAGCAAAAATTTAGGAAATATAATAGGCCCCCACATCAAGACTAAAAAGGCGTTACCAAAAAAATACAAACAAAACATCGTTGAGATGCAAATGCCAAAATGGAGTCTTTCTGTGCAAAAGGTGACTATGTTGTAAAACCTTGAAATAAAAAGATTCCATGCCATGAGGTAGGAAATAAATGCCATACCCAAAGGGGTTGATTATGGACTAAAATGTAAGTGTGAAAAATATAAGTAGGAAGAACAATAGGCCCCCTTTAAAGAGAATAAATGACACATATGGAATATAAGGAAAAAAAGAACAAAGGGCACCCGCTTGTCACGACACGTCATGGAAAACAATCAGGACAAATACCCGGATTCAATCTTCGGTATTGAAATCATCCCCTGATCAAAGGGGGGGGGGGGGGGGGACTTATTAACAAAATGTCGAGAGCTGAAGTTAGATGGATCTACAAACCGAAAAGACCATTGCTCCGGTTGAGACTCCTAAACAGCAGAAATAGAAATATTTGATTTTTTAGAGACTTACTTGATAGCAGTTGTATAGAAGTTCAAAGTTGAGGCTAAGTAGCTATATAAGGAACATAAGAAAGAGTGTGTTGTAACGATCACGACGGAAGGGAGACCGTGCCTGTCTCATGAAACGCGTAGGAAATTTGTTCCGCGGTTTGTTCCCGTAGCTCAAGTAGTGACGTCACGAAGCAGACACCGGAGAACTGCAAACAGCGTCCACGCACAACCGAAACAAGGTCACCGGCCGGGGCCTGCTCCGGATCCGTGCGAAGAACAGTTGCATCTATCCCTTACTTCCACTCCAGTGTTGGAAGGAACACACACCGCAAGCAAAGGTAAAAACCTATAATTTTCATATTGGAGGGACGGGTGTAGATATACAAAAACCAACATTGTTGCATTTCTTGTTAATACCATGATTAGGAGTATTAAGATATTGAAGCACCAGTTAGACTCAGGTTGACGCCAGTAAGCACTTGTCTGTATAAGTATAAAAAAAAGTTCACCACATCCCCCCCACACATACAATATAAACCAATTATCTAAATTTTATGGTTTAAGTAACTTTAAGAACAAGATCACAATGGAATACCATTGTAAATTATTCTACTTACTTGTTTTATCAGTTCTAATCGAGAAAGAGAAGATCCAAAAAATCCGTTGCTAGCCCTGACCCAAAAGATTTTTACCGGTTGGCAGCCACTCCTGTCGACATTCGGCCGATGTGTCTTTCATCAATCAGAGTATTAAATGTCCATTTTTTCCTATTTAGTATAAAAACAGATATTCAGGATTTTGGTAAAAAACAAGTGAACTGTTCTTTTCAGTAGAGAATATCAACAATTGAATAGCAGCTTGAATTATAGACTCATCCAATCTAACAAATTAATATTAAAGAATTCAGCCAACCCCCGTGTAAGGGGACGTCGGGCTGACTTTTTGAAGTATATTGGGCCCCCCCCAATTCTTGGCCGAGCATTTATCAGGGAAAAATAACATGGATATTGAATTTAAACCAGCCAATCCTATGTTGATGTACCCCCGTATATATGAGTATAAGCTGAGGCCCCTAATTTTACACAAAAACCTGTAAACTATTATTTTTTTTTACTCGAGTATAACAGGAGTTTTTTAGGTTTTTAGCACCTTTTTTGTGACTGAAAAACTCGGCTGATACTCGAGTAATATGGTAATTGTCCTTCCAGTATACTCATAGAGATAAGGAACACAGACAGTCACTGGAATGAGAGTGGCCGAGAACAGTCACTGAAAGGAGAATATCAAGAAGACAGTCACTGAACACTGCCAGCAGAGACAGCAGTGTTTGTTCTACTTTGTTTACAGCTGAGAGCAGATATTTACTATCTCGGGCAACACCGGGAGCTACAAAGCTAGTACTGTTAAAAATAAGTCTTGAAGGTCCAGTAACATGGCAAGTGGTGCATACTAAGGTTAATGAATCGTTATCTTCTCTTATGCATGGTCAGTTTTAGGTGAATGAGGATATTTATTCTATTTTTGTTTGTCTATGAGCAGCAAAACCCCCATGAATGCCAGGGCAGCAGCTCTTATGCCGGGCAAAGCCAGAATGCTTCAACTTTAAAAAAATCTCTAAATCCCTCTGGCTTTCTTTTCCAGTGGCTCGGGTCTTTTTCTCTTACTGCCGGCACGATATACTATGACGGTGGTGTGTGACATCTAGTGTGTGTGCATGGACAGGAAGAGAAGAGATGCAGCGGCGGGGAGAAGAAAAGCCAGGAGGTAAGTGTATTCGAGTTTTTTTTTTATGCGGTAGACATTTCTTTAACCCCTTAAAGAGAACCCGTCAGCAAATAACCCCCCTAAAATACAATATTTTCATTCAACTTGGGCCATTAGAGAGCATTGCCTCTATCCCTTAATTGTCTCTCTACATGCCTGTAAAATAAAGCAATGAGGTCCTAAAGGCTGTATTCAAATGCCCCTGTGAAATGTCCAATGAAGCATAGCCATATTCAAAGCTGTCCAGCTTATTCAGGAGTGGGAGGCACAAGCCACCCACCCCCAAAGTGCATGATGACAGCCTGTCTAATGATTGTGAGGCTGATAATGATGTGCTTCCTGGTGCTGGGTGGCCCCGCCACATGCAGCCTTGGTGTGTGCATGTGTGTTTTTTTTTTATGTTCTGGAGGAGATTACAAGCAGCTCCAGCAGCAATGTTACAGCAGACATTTAGATTATGTGTAGCTATGTCTGTGTCTCTCACCGCCTGTATATTAGGAGGACTGGCAGCATGTCAGCAGAATGCAGCCACACAAAATAGCCATGCTTTGACTTATTACATTACACACCAGACATGAGCAGGGAGAGGAGAGGGGGAGGGGTGTTGGTAACAGGGGGGACATCACTGCCTCATTACATGATAAAAAAAATAGATTTTGATTTTACAATGATTAATTGTATGAAATAACTAGATAAAGGCTGGGATCGGGATCCTTGTGAGCGCGGGGTATAGTGACAGGACAGTGGACACAGACCTGATGGACAGGTTGGGTCCTGTACGGACGCAGGGTTTTTCGGATAAGTTCTCGCTCTCCAACTCAAAAAAATCCAGAACTTTCATTTTTAGTGTACAGACCTGTGTGAGGGCTATTTTGTGCGTAACAAAATTTTTACTTTCCCGTAATGTTTATTTAGTTTAACATGCCGTGTACTGCGAAGCTGAAAAAAAAAGGCCAAATTGTGGAAAAATTGAAAAAAAAAACCGCCACGTTCTTGTATCTAGCGCTCAGTTTTACGACTTTCACTCTTCGCTCCAAATTAAACGCCTATTTATTCTGGGTCGGTTTGCAATCGGGTGTCGTGATACCAAATTGATATAGGTTTTATTAGTTTAATACATTTTCAAAAATTACCGAAAGTGTACAAAAAGAAAAAAAAAAAATTTTGCATCTTCTGACGCAATAACTTTTTCAATACTTGGTGCACGGAGATGTTTGAGGGTCATTTTTGCGAAATGATGGCGACGTTTTCATTGCTACCATTTGAGGTATGTGGAACAATTTTGTTAAAAATTTTTATTTCATTTTTTATGTATGTAAAAAGGTGTTGTTGTACAAGTACATTTAGGACATTTGGGCGCCATTCCAGCTCGGAGGTCACCGCCGGCCTGACCGTTTTTATATTTTGATAGATCGGGCATTTGGGACGCGGCGCGATAACCTAATATGTTGTATTTTTACGGTTATTATGTTTTTATATCGGTTCTAGGAAAGGGGGGTGATTTGAAATCTTAATATTTATAATTTTTTTTATTTTTTAAACTTTTGTTGTTTTTTTTTCACTATTTTTTAGACCATATAGGTAATAACCATAGATAGTCAGATTCGCTCCTACCAATACTGCAATACTGCGTATTGCAATATCTGGACATGTTTGCAGCCACATTCATTAAATGAGCCACTGGCTATTGTAACGAAATTGCAGATGCCAATAGTTCGGGTTCAAACGAAAGACCCGAGGCTACCATGCAACGACGGCGTTGAAAGGGTTAATTGCGGTGGGGGTTTGCTGCAAATATGCAACAACCCCCACTCTGTATGAAGAGGACTCAGCCCCATGGAGGCCTATTCATACACTTCCTTATCCTCTGCCCGCCGTAGAGCCGGCGCAGAGAGGTTAAGGGGTTTGGTTAAAAAGAGGGGCTCTGCTGTGGACATTTCAATAATGAGAGAAGACTCTGCTGTGACATTCAAAAGGGGGGGAGCTCTGCTGTGGACATTTCAATATGAGGGGAGGTCTGCTCGTGGACATTTCAATACTGGGGGGAGCTTGCTGTGGACATTTCAATTAATGGGGGGAGCTCTGCTGGGACATTATTAATGGGGGAAAGCTCTCCTGTTGACATTTCATACTGGGGGAAGCCTGGCGTGGACATTTCAATAATGGGGGGAGCTCTGCTGTGGACATTTCAATAATGGGGGGAGCCTGCTGTGGAAATTTCAATAGGGGGGGAGCTCTGGCTGGGACATTTCAATAAGGGGGGGAGCTATGCTGTGGAATTTAAATAATGGGGGGAGCTTGTTGTGGAAAGGTAGCATTATGGGGGGAAGCTCTGCTCTGGATATTTCATTAATGGGGGGGGGGGGACTCTGCTGTGGACATTTCATTAGTGAGGGGAGGCTGCTGCTGGACATGTTACTAGTGAGGGGGGGGGTCTGCTAGCAGCTGCATTTTCACCCTAGGTTCTACTCGTTGCGATCTGTACAGATTTTTTTTATTACAGTAAAAGGCCAAAGAAAAGGGTGGTGGTGTTGGAGATACAGAAAGTTGTATTATAGTGGTATTATAATGTTCCCCTTTTCTACTCCTTCTTATATGGACAATTATACCCGTTGTCCATTCCGTGTTCAATGGGTTACTTTTATGGATCACCTTTAACCCCATAGCGCAATAAGACGTAAACCTTACGTCGGCTGAGCATGGGGAGTATGAAGAGGGCTCATGGGCTGAGCACCGCGATAACCCTTTGGTGCCGCCATTCTTGGCTCCGATCAGCGCTCCCGTGACTTCATCAGGGAGCAGCAATCCGTTGCCATGACAGCTCGGATCACACAAAGATCGGAGGCTTCATGATCGAGGATATCTATACAAGTGTGATCTGACAAATTGTAATCGATTTGTATGCAAAAATCCCCCATATTGCATTACTGTTAGTATGGCCAGTATATGGTAGGATCACTCAGCCAACCTAGGGTTCAAGTACCTAGGAGTCTTGAAAAAAAGTAAAAAAAATAAATGAAAAAAAGTAAAAACAAAAATTAGATTAAAAAAACATAAAATTCAAATCACCCCCCCTTTCCTAGAACTGATATAAATATAAATAACAGTAAAAATCATACCACAAATTCGGTATCACCGCGGTTCGAAAAAGGCACGATCTATCAAATATAATAACGCTTTTTCACTGCCGTTTAACCTCGGTAAACGGCGCCCCGAGTTGAAAATGGCATTTTGGCCATTTTGCAAAACAGAAAAAATTCTGTAAAAGTGATTCAAAGGTTCATACAGTTCCCTAAAAATAAAAGCATTGAAAACATCATCAAAAGTATTAGCGCAAGAAGATGGCAAAATGAAGAATTTTTTTTCTGTACCGGAGGTTAATTTGGAAAGTATGAAACATTTTTTTAAACTATAAAATTTGGCAATCCCCGTGATAGTACTGACCCAATTGAATGAATAACAGACCTGTCATTTGGGGCGCCAACGTGCAAGCTGTAAAAACCAAGCCCACTAAGAAATGGCGGCCAAATGGTTTTTTTCATATTTCACTGCATTTGAATTGTGCCCGCGGTTCCCAGTACATGGCATGGAAATTGAATACTACCACTACCAAAGTGCTACTTGTAGCAGGAATAAAGCACCGTCACAACAGCTTTTACATGGAAAATAAAAAAGTTTAGATTTTGAATGTGGAAGTGAAAATAAAAACGCAAACAAAAAATGAAAAAGGGCCCTGGTCCTTAGGGGTTAGAGATTTTTGCACCCCATCCAAATCAAATAGTCAGTTCTTCTTCTCTTTTATCTTGTTTGAGCCCACCTCTTTGTCCCTTTCGCAAGATTTTATGTTTATATAGGGAATGTTTTGAAAACGCATCTTGCTATGCTATACACTTCAAAATTATAATTCTAAATAATGATATTGTTATAAAGAAATACTTTTGCAACCAGTAGATCTTTTGTAAAATATATTCTAATTGTATTGTCTCAATGCACAAAATCCTACAACCAGTGGGATCTTGAAAATATAAACAAATGTATAAGGTCTTAATCTACAAAAATCATGCATGTGATCTTTTACAACGATTAGTGAAAAATAATGCAACTGTGACCTTTCCTTTTTAACAAAATTCCTTCACATGTTTAATAAGTAATACGGTGTATTGTGGGGAAAGGCGGCACATTTAACCAATGAATGGATCAGATCTATGGCTTAATATGCACAATCAGATGGCACAGTGGGCCGGAATTTAGATTCTATGAGGTGGACACGCTGGCACCAGCAAAAAGGGGTTAATCTTTTTTCAGCGCATCCTGTTTCAGATTAACAGCTTTTTTTTTTACAATACCTAAGATTAAAGATATTCTTTGCTATTCAACTAATTTGTAAATGTTAAAGCAAACATTGACTAGAATTTGTATCAAGTGAAATGGATGCAAGTACTGTATTCAGCTATCTATAACACAAAGATAAAGTGAAAACACAATACTTAAAGCTCATACAACCAGTTGCATCTGTTCACTCTATTATATACATGATGAGAGCTTTAACCTCCTGACAAAGCACACTGAACAGAGGCTTGTAGTATCTGATGGTTAGGGTTAGAACCGTCTCATCACGGAGAGTACTTGGAGCTGTAGAGAACCAAGGTTCCCCTAAATAGAAGTGGCATAGTCAGTGTTTATGAAAGTTGTATTTGATATATTGCATGTTCTGGTCTATATATTATCAATCATCCCTTCATCCATTAATCCAGTGTTGATCAATCCACTTTATACAATGTGGGCACAATTACTAGAAACAGTGTCTGTGTAGGATTAATCACCAGATTAATGAATTGTGGAGCCCATTCTCATGAATTACACTGCTCCAACGCAAAAAAAAAATGCAATTTTTTTGGGTACCCCCTTAACTGTGGTACTTTGCTAATAATGTGGACACAGTTCAACTTGAGAACTGGAGCGCTCTTTTCCAGTGTTGCACCAGGTATAGTGCAGATTGCAAACACAAATGGGTCGTATTGCACCTGAAATCGAGCTTGGACTCTTCTTGAATAATGTGCAGCAGTTACAATTGAACAGAACGTGCCAAAGTCTGACAGAAAACTGGCACCGAATTTAGTAAATTTGGGCAATAGTTTTCCTATTACAGTTTGTGAAAGTGAAAATCTGAAATGTTGCGCCTGATAATTTGGATAATAAATGGTGACTTGGAATGAGCAATTGATTGCCAATTTTCATTGTTGTAGCTTAGGAGTAAATACTTAGTTGCAATTCATTATGTGGACACAGTGGCTGAGACGTGGTGGAGGGGTATATATTTGCCCAAACGTCAATTTATGCTCGAAGCAACCATGAAAATGACAATGTAGATCAAGCGAGAGACCAGAAATACATATTAATCGAGTATAAGCCTAGTTTTCAGCACAAAAAAAAATGTGCTGAAACCCCCAAACTCGGCTTATACTCGAGTAACAAAAAAAATATAGGTTTTACCGGTTTTTGTGGTTAAAAATAAGGGGCGTTGGCTTATATCGAGTATCTACGGGATGTCTTTTTCAGAAATAATGTATCGCCATTGATCAATATTTGATGTTGTTCAGTGGTACCATGCACCAGAAAAGAGTTTTACCAAGATTACCAACGATATCAATCTAAAAAAAAAACATGATAATTATTAGAGAACAGCAATGACTGTTTACAAGAGAAAGATATAACAAAATTTTCTTGAAGGTTACAACAGTCCCCATCAGTAGGAAGTGCACAAGTCTTGGCTTTTATGGACTCAGCACATCTGTAGCCACAGGACATCACTAGTCTCTCCATTGGTTCTGCTGTTGCTGACTTTGATTCACTCTTCTTCGAGTCTAGCCACAGGTATGTTAACTATTGTGTTTTTTTTTGCGCCATAACTCCCCAGAGGTGTTATATTTCAAGGAACTGCTTTACCCATTTTGCTGTGTGACAAGGTGTATGCCCGCATGAAAAATTGCTGGTGACTGATTGATGCACACAAGGAGGAACCATGGTAGAAGGTTTGATACACACTTGCATATCACACCTTGGGATAGGGGTCGCAGGGGCACTCGGTTGTACACTCCATGTGCCCCAAAGCTCTGGTAAACTCACCTCTTGGCTCCAGTGACGGTCTCTGCAGCTCCCGCGGCTCCCACATCCCCTTCTCCTAGGGCAAGCGCGGCGGCCTCGAAAAGATTTTTAAAGGGCCCAGCGCGCCGATTGCTGCCAACCTTCCCGTAAATTCCCAGCCCATTCCGGAAGTCCCCTGCCGGATCTTTGTGCCTCACAGTATTAGAAAAAGGCTCCAGCGATTATTCCTGTGTATTCCCGCGTTCAGGGTGTGTTCCTGCTCTAAGTCTGTGTTGCCTGTTGCTGAGTCCCCCGTGTTTCTGTGTTACCAGAGTTCCTCCGTGGTGCTGTGTTCCGTTGTGCTGTGTTCCGTTCCCATCTGCCTGGACATCCCGTTGCCTGATTCCCGGCCGGACTGACCTCTGCTCTCTGCCGCCTGCATGAACTCGACCACGAGGATGTTCTATGTAAAGGTACCTCGACCTCGTGCCACTGCGGGCTAGTTGCCACATGTGGAACGACCTGGCGGTATCATACCACAATTCCATCCCGCTTTGCGGTGGGTGGGCTCTGGTGAAGACAGGTGCCACTAGGACTCCGGTCCCAAGGTGTCCGGTTGGTACAACCTCCCATGGTGGTTATTGGTTGCAACACAGCCCGAATCCGGACACATTTACCTTGCCAGATTCCTCTAGGAAGTGGTGTCTCTGAGAATAAAAAAATAGTGCCACCAGTAAGTTTTTTAGTCCCAATAACCCACATGGTAGATGCTGTCCAAACCCACCAAATTCACTCCGAAATTGCCGTTTCTGTTTATAATTCCAATCCATCACAGCCCCAAGGTTGTTTGGGCTGCCATGAACCATGGGGAAGTAAACAGATCCACAGCTGGTGAGGCTTTCCTAAACTACACAAACTGAAATGATCTCCCTCAGTTGGAAATGCCACAAAACATGTGCCCATCTAATTACTTCTGCGAAAGCAAATGTCTCACTAGGGGATTTTAACACATCACAAGGATCACTCTCTACTACTGGACTCCTACATCTGAGTGTTCAAAGTACAGAATATTTACTTAACACAAGTAGTAAGATTCCAAAGAGACCCATGCTATTAGCCGAAATAGCATTTTTTAGGGGGGAACTGATGATGGCTAATAAAAGAAACTAAACCGTAAAGATTTGAAAGGCTCGATGGCTTGCTTAGTGTTTCTAATCTCTGACATGCCGTCCGGGCTACACTTCCAAGAGTGGACTATGAACGGTGTTACGTATATAGCATGACCCAGGGGGGGTACACAAGCATGCAGCTAAGGAAAAAAATCCTGCAACCTAACAAGGGGACACCATAAAAAGAAAAAATAATGAATGAGAATCAAGAAACATACTGCAGCCATGCAGCTTGGATTGCCAGGACTTAGTCGAACCCACCCTCCTGTGGGAAATCCTGTTAAATCCATTAAGTTGAAGCAGGACTGAAAAAAATGAACAGGAGAGGTAATGAAAGGAGTAAATATAAGGGTAGTGACGTGGGTTTTCTACATTACAAAATCTGTACCTATGTTGCCTGGCCATTAGAATGACATGACTGAAAAAATATGTATGACTATAGCAAATGCTTTTAACAATGTTCAAGAAGCTTGCAACCTGATTGTCATATCGGACGGAAGTACTGGAAAACATTGATTGACTAATGAGACTGTCGCCACACTGAACCACAATGAACACACGTATACTGATATTATGGCATACAAGGCACTGGCTGGGGAATGGCTCAGAAACGTTCATATCTCAAATGTACTGCATGATTTAAAAAAAAGATGTGGGGGCATCTTCGTGCACTGGGTGACAAACACAACGCTCTCGTAAACATCCACTATACTGTGAAAATATCCCAGTGATTGAATACACCAAGGCCATGTGAACGTGGGATGATCTCCGGTATGCGATGCACCTGAGCGATGCTCCTCTGGAATAGGGCACCAGAATAATATATGAGGACCATGGTTCAGGCACGCAGACAGGCAACAGATAATAGAAATACGATTATAGCGCCACAATGGCCGTAGCGCTTTACAAAGTTGAAGGGGACAATACAAATGATAATATGTACCAGACAGAACAGTTAGGGCCAATAGAGTGAGGGCCTTGCACCAAGAGCGTACTATGGCGTGAGGAGGGGGGGAGTGACACAAGGGAAAAATGTAGACAAGGGGCCAGCCATTCTGGTTAAGGAACACTGTGAAATAATTGTATTTTGTTGTTTGTTAAGATAAAAAAATTTAAATAAAAATTATGGCTGGCTTGAACCAGCCATCAGAAGACCTGGAACTTGATAGTGGGGTGTCCACACGTGGTCCGAGAGCGTCCAGACGCCTCTAGTGAGTATCGTGATTCACGTGTTTTTCCCGTTCCCTGTGGTGGGTCCTGGTACCTGTGGTGGAGGCCGGATACCTGTGGCAGGTCCTGGTATCCTGTGGCGGTCCCTGGTATCCCTTGGCGATCCGGATATCCTGGCGGGCGCGGGAATCAGTGCCATACGAGGGTCCTCCAGCCACCGAGGGCCTCTGCCAGCCATTCGAAGTCCTGCAGGCCATCAGAGGTCCCCGTTTCCCTACTTGCTGCCGCCGCGGGCCTGGTCACCCAGCGAAGCCCTGGGACTCCCGTGCAGCAGACCATCCCGCTTTGCGGTGGGCTCTGGCGAGTACAGGATTCACTTGAGACTCTCCGCTCCCGCGGTTGCGGCTAGGGTTATTCTCCCGCGGTGGTTCCAGGGAGTCCAGCTGACTTTACCCTGAGAACTTTGACAATAGGTTTTGCGCTAAAGAGATGGGTTTTAAAGAGCGAACGTTTTGAAACGTTGGAGGGGGGTATTAGTCGGGTCCAGAGAAGGCATTCCAGAGAGAATTAAAATAGAAGAGATCCGGCACTCACGATTTGAGGTGAAGAAATCCCTTTTCTTTATTGGGTAAATACGACATAGCGATCCACAAATGCAGGAATTGGTAATATAGCGTCAACCTTTTCGGCGTTAGCCTATTCACAAAAACGCTTTGAGCGCTAGATGTCAATGTACCGAAATTTGTGATCGCTCGTCGGATTTGTAACCATAAAGAAGGATTTCATCCACCTAAATCGTGAGTGCCGGGTCCTCTTCCATTTGAAGTTTGCTTGTAGCCAGCCTGTAGTAGCCTGGGGTGCTGGTTCACACGTTGCAGTTAAGCTTTTGTCAATTGAAACAGGTGATGAAAGAATGAATGAACGAATGTGATTTGAAGGGGGAAACTGACTCCACAAATGTCATTCACTCGTCATTTCATGTCGTGCAATTGACAAAAAGCACCTAAAACCACCTCAAAGCTGATTGCGATGCAGTTTTAATGCAAGTGTGAAACGCACCCTCAGGCTTTTCCTGTGCACCAGGTAAGGATATCATCACCTCTGTGAGTGGATCAACCCCGGATGCTAAAGGTATTCCAGAGATTGGTGGACAGAAAGTAAATGCACCCTCGCTCTGAACCTGAGAATGGTGATGGACTTGACAATGCATATATTTACAACAAAAAACCAAAAGTTTATTAAGGCCCAATTAGCAAACCACATCAGCTCCCCCCTGGAAACCGACAGCTCCGTCTGTGGATGGCTGCCAGCCGCGGGGTGACACGATTCATTGACTTTGTGGACACTCATTCTTCAGAATTCTGTCCCTTGCAACTTCCTGCATGCCATTTTGATCAGAGCTGCACCAGCTTTTTATTGGTCTCGGCACCTTTCATTTAATCAGGGGCTCGCTTGATTAAATGTGTCTGCACTTCGGCAACTGTGCCAAGAACTGCTCCATCTAAATGTAGAATGGTGACATTTGACTTTGTACTTTCTTTTCAGTGCAAACTGCTTGCACATGTATTTAAGAAACATTTGTGTTGTGGCAGCACCATTCTACATTGAATGGAGCATTCCTGTGCACAGTTGGACCGTGCAACACATTTATCAAGCAGGCCCCATGTTAAAGGTGCACCAATAAAAAGATGGTGCACTCTGTCGGAGCAGTGCAGGAAGTGCCAGATTCATGAAGAATGAGTGCCACAAGTCCTGAATCTGGCACACCCCGCACAATCCACAGACAAACTGCGGTTTACACTATGTTTGCTAATTGTGGGCCTATTAAATTTTTTTTTTGTTTAAATATATGCATTGTCAATCCATCACCATTCCCAGGTTCAGAGGCAGAGGGTGCATGTACTTTTGCTGTCGCACCAATTCTCTGGAATAACTTTAGCATC